>CM077162.1:26766359-27223261 GCA_039583875.1 Platanthera guangdongensis | reverse complement strand
CGATGATGTGGAGTTCAGGTTCGTGTTGCGGGAGGCGGGGGGGGGGGTGACATGGATTCAAGGCGGCTCAGGAGTAGGGATTGCCGGCGACGATGGCGTCCACGGACGCCTGCAACACATCGAGGCGGGCGTCCTGGCGGTCGAGTCGGCTGCGGGTGTCGCTGCCACGGGTGTCGTCGGCCGCATCAAGAACTCGACGGCTTGGGCGCGGGTCGAAGGGTCATGGTAGCTTCCGGCGGCAGGGTGCAGGCGGAGATGGCAGGTCGGACCAAATATTACCGTCGGGCGGGGAGGAGGGGAGCGCTGGGTATCGCCCGACGATGTTTGATGTCGCCTGGCGTGCGGAGGGGAAGGGAGAGACGGTAGGGAGAGTTTAGGGTTGAGAGAATCAAGAGGGAGCAACCCCCTTAGTTAATGATACAAAGATATCCCATACATAGTTTGCCCCCTATATATAGGTGGGTCGACAATTACATAAAACAAAAGAAACATTAAAATAAACCACACAAGCATGGGCCAACATTCCGCCTGGTCCATGGCTCCACGTCTCGGTGGTCTTCGTGTCAAACTCGTCCGGAGCCCGTTCTCCCGTTTTCTTTGTTGGTGCCGCTGTGAGCCCCACTCGCCTCCTGTGATCGTCGCGTATACACCTGCCACGGTAGTTCTTCTGCTATATCGGTAACAGACAGTCGGGGAAGAACTCACTGATCCAACATTGCACCAAAAAATTAGTAGGCAAACTGATGTATTTGACAGTCTCAAGGCCCGACCTTGCCTATCATGTGCACATCATTAGCCAATTCATGGCTAAACCAAGGACTCAACATCTTCATATGCTCCACAAAATACTCAAATATGTCAAAGGAACTCTCAATCAAGGGCAATCTTTTCTAGCAAATAACATTTTAAAACTGGAGGCTTTTTGTGATGCAGATTGGGCTGCATGTCCTATGACGAGACAATCAACCACAGGTTTTTGCATTAAGCTGGGTGAATCACTAATTTCTTGGAAGACCAAGAAGCAACCAACAATTTCAAAATGGTCAGCAGAGTCCGAATATCGAGCTATGGCAGCAGTGTGCTGTGAATAAACTTGGTTGATCAATTTGCTGACTGATATGCAAGTTGTAGATTTAACTCCCATACCATTTCACTGTGACAGCCAAGTAGCCTTGCATATAACTTCAAATCCTTTTTATTATGAGAGAACGAAGCATATAGAACTTGATTGTCATCTAGTGCAAGAAAAGGTTTAAGCAAAAATGATTGCTCCCAGTTATATTCCAAATCAAAATGTAGCTAACAGAATTGTTTACTAAAGTTGTTGGAAGATAACATTGCAAAGTTTTCTCCACAAGTTGGCCATTTACAATTGGTTGCAAATACCAACTTGAGGGGGGAGGGGGGTGTTGAAACATCATTCTGTATTTTACCTTTTTGGTTTTTATATAATTACTTATAGTCAGTTAGAAGTTTGTTAGCTCTTAGTAGATTGTTATTTGATTACTAGATTCTTCTTATAAGCCATTATAAATAGACATCTCGATTCTTTTTGCTGTACTGTAAAAACATTATTTATCAATGAGATTTGCTGCTCTATTTCTTTCCTATCTGTTTCTTATTTCATAGTACTATATAACCTCAGCTAGGAGCAACGGGGAGATAATTTATTTGATCACCACCAGGGATGCTTCGAGCGTCCTAACAGTTACTAATTAAGAGGCTTGTTTATTTTTGCATGAAGTGCGACGTGAAGGAGAATGATGCCTGTGATGATGGCTGTTCGGGTGGCTGATGACAAAATGCATTCAAGTATTTAACACAAGCAGGCGGGCTAGAGGAATAGAGCTCCTATCCTTACACGGGGAAGCAAGGAGAATGCCGGTTTGAGAAGGATAAAGTTGCGGTTAAGATTACAAACTTCACCGCCTTATACGTCAACGAAGATCAGATGGCCGCCAATCTTGTTCATAGCGGTCCTCTTGCAGGTAAAACTTGACAGTTTAATGTCACTGCACAAGTGTTAATTTAAGCCTAAGCAATTAGTTTTTATTAAACCAATTGAATATAGATGGAGTGAACACATATCTATATTGAGTGCACATTGGATCGGAGTTTTGAAGAGGGACTAGGACTCCGTTTGTTTGGTGTTTTTTCGTTGCGGTTTTGAAAAGAACGCAGACGTTATTTTTGTCTATTTGAGTCGCGTTCAAGAATGCAAGTGCCACCTCAGGTCATTTACTTACATGTAACATTTCATTTGAGTGCCTCCCAATATTTGATCATCCCTAGCTCTTCAAGAATGAAGTTAAAGACCACAAACTCATATTTTTTACTCAGCTCAAAGAAATCCAGGTTGATCTCGTCGGGCTGCATGATGACTTTGTGGCCCTATGACGGTAGAGGCGGCGGGAAGATTGGCTTCCTTCCAACTTCAAGGAAACATACTTCGTCGGAATAAACGGAGTTTGGCCTTGTGAATTTTTATTAGAGTTTCACGAGCAATGTCGGTAGCCAATCTAAACCCCGCGGATTGCTCTGAGCTATTGGTATGGAATTTTGAAAAAATGAAGAAAAAAAACACTCGAGTTAAATGGTCACTATTAGATGGGCTGCGTCCACACACAACAGTAAGTTAGTTCAATGGCCGATGTGGAACAAAGACCGTAACATATATGAGAGCGGACGCTCAAAATTTTTGTTGGTGAGCTTTTCGTACAATAACAAGAGTTTTATGAAACAACTCGTACAAGCAAGCCGTGCAGAGGTCATGACATGGACGAAATCATAAGTATTGATAGATGACAGGCTTGAAAAACACTAGACATGTTTGATTCCAGGCATCTAAATTGTAGCTACTTAGTGTAACAATTTAAGTATGTAACCACCTTCCCATACTAATTATTCATCACACATACTTAGCAGTAAGTCATCACTATACTCTATTAACGTATATATTAGAACTCATTATCAACCATACTAATTATTTATCACACATACCCGCACAAAGAATTGTTTTTTATGAACCATCTTGTAAATAGAGCAATGTTATTAGCACTCTTGAAATTACTATTAGCCGCAATATTATATTAGCACCTCAAAACTTTTAGGGTTCACACAATCAAGCTATTAGTGCATCACTTAAAAAATATTTCTCCATTCATTTCAAATGGGCATCTACACCCTAGCAATACTTTGATGAAAAAATCATAATATATCATAAGATAGTCTAGATTTAGGCGTCGCCCAATGTTGGCGACGGAAGTTGCGTCGGGAACGATGGGAATGAACAGTGAGCCGAGGAACATGGGTGCGGGGGGTTGCCGCGGGTTAGTGATAGGGTGAGAGGTATATACGAGTGAAGTATTAAAATTTGTTGTTTTGATGTTGTACTGGTGCTAATATTCATAAATTTATGTATTATTTTGTGTGTTTTTATGTGTATACTAAATGCTAATATATATAATTGGGGTGCTAATATAATTGCTCTATAAATTAAGAGTGTTGTTATGTGCATATCAATTTAGGTTATGTGCAAATCAGGTTAAGTGCCGATGAGGCATCATAACATTTATTGAAAATGGGGTGTAAGCAACCAACTACTCATGATCCCCACTAACTTACTGAGGATCATGATATTGACCGCAGCACGCGCGATCACCACAGTGATCCCCCGCGCACCGATCCCTATACGTGCACCATCCGAGCCACCACCGAGACTGGCGCCGCCATCGTCGGTGCCAAGCGGCCTGCGCCCGGCCGGCCGCGCTGAAGCCGCGCCAGCCGCCCTCTTCGCTTCGGCCGCGGGTTCCGCTCGCATGGGGCGGCCTCGCCGCGGCCGCCCTCTCCGCGGTCGCGGGTTCCGGCCGCGTGGGGCGCCACCCCTCCCCACGACCGTATCCGTGTCGTGGTGCTCCGCCCGCATGGGGCAGCCGCGTCTCGGTCGCCCCTCCCCGTGGTCACTGCTCCCGGCCGTGGGGCGCCACCCACGAGGGGTGCTCGTGCTCAGCCGGCCCTCCCGCGGCCGCCTCCCGCAGCCGTGGTCTCTCTTGCCGCGGCCGGCCATCCGCTGGCTTGGCGCGTCTCCTCTTCCCTCGCTGGCGGCCGTCCGCTGCCAGGTAACCGCCCTTTCATGGCGGGCCTTCCCCTTTGTCTGATCATTCCGCCAAGATCGTCGTCGTCCATTTCATGGATAACCACCCACTAACCACCATGGTTAGTGGAGGAATAACATTAATTAAATTATTGTCTTGCATTTAGTAAATATTATGCAAATAATATTCACTCTGAACTATGCTAAAAATAATAATATAAGTGGTTATGGTGTGCGGATAGCCACATAACTACCTTAAACACCTCCTGGAGGCTATTAAACGAGCCACAGGCCTCCTCATTTCTGATCTTTTTCCTCCTTGTTTTCTTCCTGCTCGGGCCAGAGCTCTGTCATATTTCTCCTACAAGCCGCCGCCTCTCCACTAGAGATTCGTCTAAGTCCACCGTCAATAACAAGTCTCGTGAGCAGTTCAGAGAAGCCTCCTTGCGCGCAACATCCCGTAAGTCCTTGCCAACATTACTCACACACGTTCCGCGGCCTTGTTCAACACCTGCATGGTGCCCATGAGCGTTCGTCATTGTCAAAGGATGCTAGCTCCAAGCCTCGCAGGAGGCGGCCAGTTGCCCACTGAGCACAAATGTACTTTCTCTCTCATCCCCAATTTTAATGAGGAGCAGCATGTCGCCCTCGATTCATCAACATAATTTGTAACCCGAAGCTCATAGTGGAGTTTGACCGGCACAGATCCGGTCACGTGATTTTTTACCCGATTGAGGGGTTTTTCCACTCTAAAACTGTCTTGTGCATTTATTCTCTTATTCTGTGATTATTTGCGCGCACGACCGCTCCGGAGCTAAGCCGGTCAAATCTAGACCGGTTTAGGAGCGCCGAGTTTGGCTGCAACAAGTGCAATTCATACTAAAAAATCATAAAAACTTGTGAACCCGTAAAGTGCCGATCCACACATAGTTGTTTTGGCAACTTTTTTGAAAGCGCAGTTTGATGATCGCAGCCAAGACAAGAAGAAGAAGGGGTCACTAAAGTAACACTTGATACTTGTATCCAGGGCTCTTCCGAAACAACTGTTAAAAATAAAACCAAGTTATCTTCAGGATAGGATATATCAAAACTTATGACAGCTGTTAGTAAAAGTAAATCCATATGTATATTACTGTTGAAGTTTAGTCGATGAAACGGGATTTCTAACCCCTGTTTGCTCAGCCTATAAAGGGCTTGATCTGTACTTGTAAAGACATACCACCGAGAAAATTAAAACAGTAACATCTTAAGACTGTATCCTTGTGTTTGTGTGCAATCTAATACACCTCAGGTCATTTTAATTATCAGTAGTATCAGAGCTCAGCTTGTCGGTTCATTCTTGGATCATCATTGGAGTTTATGGCGTCTTCAAGTTTTTCTTTATCCCAAACTACCATTCCAGTATTCGCAGGTGACAAGTACAATTTTTGGAGTATTCATATGCGGGCAATCTTTATTTCACAAGGTCGATGAGAGATTGTCTCACATGGATCAGAGTTACCAGGACCTAGTATAACAAGACATGTGTTAATCACCCCCACAAAAGGCACTAATTCCACTGACGAAGCAAAATTACAAGAAGTAAATCAGAAATATGCAAGACCATTTGCTTAATATTTCAAGGTGCGGCAAAATCAGTGTTCCCTCGAATAATGTGAGCTTAAACAACAAAAGTTGATTGGGATATACTAAAATAATCATATAAAGGGGATGAGAAAGTTATTTCCTTAAAACTTCAAAACATGTGGAAAAAGTTTGAAAACTTATCCAAAAGTAGAACACCTCCTTACTAGAACCCTTCATATCATTAATCAAATATGTAACTTGGGGACATAATTGAGGATAGACAAATTGTGCCCAAATTATTGCGTAGTTTGCCCTCCAGCTTTTATCCTGTAGTTATAGCTATAGAAGAGTCTAAGGATCTTAGAACTCTTTCGCTAACTGCTCTCATGGGATCATTACAAACCCATGAAGAAAGATTGGGTAATCTAACTCCACTGTTAGATCAAGCACTTCAAGTAAAAGTTCAGTCAACAAAAGTTCTGCCTAGAAATAAGTTTAAAAACATACACAAATGTTCACCATCACAGAAGCAGATAGTTAAGCAATGATCGCCTGAAGATAAGAAAGCCCAGTCAACTGGAAATCATAATGGAAATAAATATTGCATTATTTGCAAAAAAATTAATCATGTATCTAAGGATTGTTTCTTTAGATGTAAGAACTGTCTGGTTCCCAACCACTCCTTTTCCAATTGCTGGAATAGTACCAAAGAAGTAGCCAAGGTATCAGAAGTAACTGATACTCATATAGAGCAGGTGTTTTACGTCAACACTAAAGAGAAAGATCTTGCAACTGATTTATGGTATCTTGAGAGTGGCTATTCATGCCATATGACCAATGATGCTCCCAAATTCCATCAACTAGACAAAACAGTTAAAGCTCAAGTTGTGCTTGGCAATGGATACACAACTCAGATTGAAGGGAAAGGAAATATTTATATACAAGATCAAACAGGTAAAACTAAACAATTATCTGATGTTAATTTAGTTCCAAAATTAACCCAAAACTTATTAAATGTTGGTCAACTAATATTAAATGAATATCATATTACTTTTGATACAACTAGAGCTACAATAAGAAACGAGGCCTATGGTGACATTCTAGCCTCATTCTACCAACAATCGATTATTCACTCTATAGCTCAAAAGTATAGGGCAGCATGCCTTCAACTGTCAACAACAGAGTTGCCCTTCCCTCATTCCTCTTTGGCATCATAGGCTAGGTCACCTTCATTGGCAAGCTCTACAACTGATGCAGAAGAAAGACCTAGTAAAGGGTCTTCCTATTTTTTCTCAACAAGTGACAGATTTTTGTGAAGATTGTGTTTATGGCAAAGCACATGTCTTACCATTTTCTAAACAAACCATGATTAGATCCACTATGTCGTTGGAGTTAATACATGCAGACATTTGGGGGCCAGAACCAACTGCTTCTATTGGAGGAAAAAGGTATTATATACTTTTGTGGACGATTTTAGTAGATATATGTGGCTCTTTCATTTAGTAAATAAATCTGAAGCACTTAGTACATTTATATTGTTCAAGAAGAAAATAGAAATGGAAACAATGTGTAAAATTAAAGGGTTAAGAACTGATAGAGGTGGTGAGTTCACCTCTAATGCTTTTATCATAATATGTCAGGAAACCGGTATAAAACGACAAATTACAGCCTCAGGTTTGTTAAATTTTCTCAACGTGGTCAGCAAGATAGCCCAAACGCCAAATTAATATCTTCGGAACTACCTAGTTCTCACGTTGAACCAGCGGAAACCAAGGAACAAAGGTTAATCCCAACAAACAATGAAAGCACAAGCAGGTCTTTTATTCATTCACTTCTTTACACCACGAGGCATACATAGCGAGACATGATTTCGCTAGTATAACAGCTGTAAACAGAAAGCACCAAAACAAGCCGGGCGGACAGCACCGGAGTCCGCCGAGACCGCGAGGTCGCCGAGGTCGCCGAGTCCGCTGAGATCGCCCACGCTATGCTGCAATCCGCTGAATAGCCACGGAATCCGCCGAAGCCGCGAGGACGCGCGGACACACCGTTATTCGCCTCCTGCTGAACCTGAATTGAGGAACACCCCTACCCGCCTGAAGCCGGCGGACAGGTTATTGAAGCTGGCAAAGATGAAACAGAACTGACAAGCCGCAGAGCGACCTCCTGCTAAGTCCGCAGATACCGCACACTTCCAAGTACTTGACCGAAGTCACAGCCAAACTCCTGGCTCCTTGAAGCTACATGCGCGACCTGCACACAGCAAACGTCAGCACTGCAACAATCCGCGCGTACTGACAGACTGAGACCGCAGCACTTCGCCCAACCAACTTACTGTTCACTCAAGTTACTTAGGTTACTGTAGATGTGCCAGGGGGGTCCTATTTATAGGCAAGGTGAGGAGTGTGGTCACCGCCCAAGAGATAGCGACACCGCCCCAGCCCGCGCGATAGCAAACCTCCGTCCGCCGAGTCCGCAAGTCTCCAACCACTACAGGACAGCAATCCCCCTTCAATGGCTGTCCGCACCAACCCGAGGCAGTCCGCAAGACTCACACCTCAATCCGCCACAAGTCCACGACCAAAAGCAGATAACAACAATCTGCCCGGTCACAACGGACTTGGCGGATACCGCGGACACTATGGTCTTGGCACAAAGTGTGACCAAGTCCAAAACCATCAAAGGCCCATGCGAGCATGGCGGACACAAACTCCCGTCCGCCAAACACACTAGCACAGACCGCCATCAGTCTGCGAGCTCCTCGCACTTCTGTCCAACGCAGCAGCCTCCTCCCGGACTCCAAAACCAGTCCGCCAAAACGATCTCCACAACAAAACACCTGCTGTAACACCAGAGCTCGATAAGGCCTCAGCCAAGCTCTAAGCACAGTCCGCAACAGCCCAAACCGCGGACACACAAGTCCGCAAGCTCCCCGCGAACAAGTGCCAAACCGCCTATCAGCACAAGCCTGCACCGCGGCCACTGAGCAATGCACCAGTCCGCAAGCCTTTATCCGCTCAGGCCGCTCTTTGGCAAAGCCAATCAGCAAACGCCCTATCCGCAGAAACCAGGCCGCATAGTCCGCGGACTCCATGCAACAAGCCGCTCAGAAGACAGCTGGATTTCCACTAGACCTTCCACCAGGCCGCATACCACAGTCCGCCCAGTCCGCCTAGTCCGCCAACGCTGTCCGCCCCAGGCCGCCCGGCCTGTCCCGTCACCCACTTCCACTTCACAAATTTCAACACTCCCCCTTGAAGTGGGAAGTGGTGACCAAGCCCAGCAAGCTGCGCAAGCGTTCAAAGGGCCCCTTCGACAGTGGCTTCGTGAAGATGTCAGCAAGATTATCTTCACTCCGAACATGCCCGACCAGCAGAGATCCTTCTAACACCTTCTCCATGATGAAATGGTAATCAATCTCTATATGCTTGGTCCTGGCGTGACACACTGGATTGTTAACCAGTTTGAGAGCACTCTCATTGTCACCCCGGAGTAAAGTAGGCCCTTGCACTTCTTCATGAACATCCTCTATAAGCCTCCTCAACTAAACGGCTTCCCGAGCAGCCAAGGCCGAAGCCTTATACTCCGCCTCCGTGGTTGAAACCGACACCGAGTCCTGCTTCTTGCTACACCACGAGATGCTAGCTGAACCGCAAGTGAACACATAACCTGAAGTAGACCTTCGATCATCCGAATCACCGCCATAGTCAGCATCCGTGTACCCGAGCAACGCAAACTCCGCGTCCCTTCTATAGAGGAGTCCCATATCAGAAGAAGCCTTGACATACTTCAGAATTCCCTTCGCCGCCACTAGATGAGATTGCCTTGGTTCAGCCATATACCGACTTACTCGGCCAACAATATAAGCAATATCCGGCCTTGTAATCGTTCGGTAAATCAAGCTCCCAACAAGAGCCCTGAACACCAAGGGATCATGAAGAACCCTTCCCTCATCTCGTCGAAGCTTCAGCCCAGATTCTAGTGGAGTAGAGCACTTCTTCCCTTCGCCCATGCCGAACCGCATCACAATGCGATCAGCATACCCTTTCTGGCTAATGAGAACCCCGCACTCCTTCCTCTCCACTTCCAGACCGAGAAAGTGATGCAACTCTCCCAAGTCTTTCATCCCGAAGCGTATAGCAAGCTCAGCCCTGAGCCTTGCTACTTACCCCTCCGAATTCCCTATGATGATCATGTCATCCACATACAGCAGGACCAAGACTCGTAGCTCCCCCTTCTTCTTGACGAACAAGCTTGAATCCGAGTTAGAAGCAAGGTATCCACAGAATTGCAAGTACTCTGCAATCTTCCCATACCACGCTCTAGGAGCTTGCTTCAACCCATAGAGAGCCTTCCTGAGTTTGCAAATGCTTTTCAGAGACAAAACCAAGCGGCTGATCCATGAAGATGTCCTTGTCAATCTCTCCGTAAAGAAAGGCATTCTTCACATCGAGTTGCCACAACCTTCATCCCTTGCTAGCAGCCAAGACGATCACCACTCTTACTGAAGTCATCTTCACAACTGGACTGAATGTCTCCTCATAGTCTTCTTCATACTGCTATGAGAATCCTCTAGCGACCAGGCGAGCCTTGAAACGATCAATGCTCCCATCAGCCTTCTTCTTCAACTTATACACCCACTTGCAAGTAACCGGAGTAACGCCATCAACCTTGGGCACAAGGTCTCAGGTTTCATTCTTCTTCAGAGCATCAATCTCTTCTTTCATGTCATCTTCCCACTCCTTTACTCAAGTGGCCTCGTTGAAGTTTGCAGGCTCTCGCTCATCTAGAGGACCTGCAAAGAAGCTGGAGACAAAGCTCACTGCATTCCCATCACAGTACCGAGCCGGTGGCTTAACCACCCTCTTCGATCTCCGAAGAATCGGCTCCTTGCTCACGGCTTCTGTTGCCTCTTCAGGCTCCACTCCTACCTGGGGCAAGCATTGAGCAGTGCTCCCCCTGTTTCCTGAGCCAGAAGGCTCAGCCTCGGAGTTAGAAGCAACAGGAGCTGCTGGTGAAACAGCAAGCTCCTCTTCCAAGCCTTCCGCAGCCTTCACCGGTGCTTCATCAACCTTGCTACTTCCGGTTAGCTCCACCGAGCCACCTCCATATGACGTCAGCTCATCAAAGACAACGTCTCTTGACACCACGAACTTCTTCGTCATAGGGTCCATGCATTTCCATCCCTTCTTCCGCTCATCATAGCCAACAAAGACAAGTTTCCTTGCCTTCGCATCCAGCTTTGTCCGTGAAGCATCCGGGACATGCACGTAGCAAGTTGAACCGAACACCCGAAGGTGTCCAACACACGGCTTCTCCTTCAGCAACAGCTCAACAGGAGTCTTCATGTTAATAGGGCTGAGTGGCATCCGGTTGATAACATACGCAGCACAAGACATCCCCTCCGCCCAAAAGGACCTTGGGATATCTTTCGCATGAAGCCAGCATTTGCAGGTCTCCGTCAAATGACGGATCTTCCGCTCCGCTACCCCATTTTGTTGTGGAGTGTGAGCACAAGTAAGCTCCCGTTGGATCTCGTGCTTCCTGCAGAAGTTAGAAAACTCGGAGGAGACAAATTCACCCCCGTCGTTATCAGTTCTAAGCTTCTTAATCCGCAAGCCAAGCCGGCCTTCTACCAACTCCTTAAACTCTACAAACAAACGGAAGGCTTCCGACCTCTCCTTTAAGAAGAACACCCAAGTATACCTTGAGTAGTCATCAACCAAGACAAGCATGTATCTGCTTCCACCAAGGCTGGCAGTAACCGTTGGTCCCATCAGGTCGCCATGAATACACTCCAGTGGCTTCTTGCTCCTTGTTTGTGATTTATCAAACGGAAGGCGATGTGCCTTACCATATTGACAACCCGCACAAACATGCACATCACCAAAGGAGGACAACTTCGGCAACCCCCTCACCAAACTTCTACTCGCCATTGCCTTCAGCTTGTCCATGCCAACATGCCCCAACCTCTGATGCTAGATAGCAGCACTATCATTGGCTCTCATTTTATCAACATAAGCACTGGTGGAAAGAACAAACAAGTTCTTCACCCTCCTCCCAACATGAGCAACATCAGCCTTTACCGCTGATACGTTGCGAAGGAACCTCACGTTTGTTGGACCAAATAGAACGTGATACCCAGCGTCCACCACATTGGTCACCGAGAAGAGGTTTTTCTTCATGCCCGGCACGTGATACACACTCCTTAACGTGAGTGACCCCTGATCACTACCCAAAGACACGACCCCCTCTTTCTCTACTGCATAAACAGTATTATCAGCAGTGATAATAGCTTCATTACCTGAGTAAGCCTGCATGGAGGTGAACTTCGATTTGTCTCCGGTGAGGTGATGACCACACCCGGAGTCCATGATCCACTCGCCGTTGAAGTCCTCAGCAGACAAGGCCCGGACACAAGTGCCTGTCATAAAAGCTCCGCCCCATTCTGCTTCTTCACTTCTCGAGCAAGCTTCCTCCTTTCCCGCAGCATGCCCAGGCTGCAGTTTGACCTTGCAGTCCCGCTTGAAGTGTCCTCGCTGATGACACTGGTAGCACTTCAAGTTCTTCTTTCAGTCCTTAGGAGCATTGCTCCTCTCCGGTGGATATGAAGTTGAAGTCTCCTTCTCACCAGTGACCTGCACCTTCTTCTTCTTCTTCCCTTCCCATACTTTCTTCTTGCCTGAGAAGAGAGCTTCGCTGCCTTCCTGATTCAGATTCACTCCAGCCATCTGCCTTGCTAAGCTCTCCTGCGAGGCAAGCAGATTCTCAAGCTCCAGCAAAGACGGCTGAGTAGCCCACCCTTGAACAGATGTGACAAAGGTCACATACTTCTTCCGCAAGCCGCGGATGATGTCCTTTTCATCTTTGCCTCAGAGATAGGCTCATCAGGATCCAGTGCCGACAGCTCAGCACATAAGCTCTTCATCTTTAAGAAGTACTTGGAGATGGAAAGGTCTCCCTGAGTTGCCCTGGCCAACTCATTCTCCAGGAACTGAAGTCGCGCCACATTCTTCCTATTGAACAACTCATCAATGGTTGTCCAAATATCAGCAGCCGACTCACATCCAACGATGTGATCAAACAGTTCCGGAGACACGACTCTCTTCAGAACGAACTCCGCCTTAGCATTTGTTCTTCTCCAGAGCCTAACCTGCTCAGCAGTACCGAAAGCAGCAGTGACTTCCTGCCTGTCGTCACCACCGACGACTTACCACAGCTCCTCGCCAAGAAGATAACTCTTCATGCACGACTTCCACTTCTTGAAGTTAGTCGGCGTTAAGAGTTCAATACCCAGACCTCTTGCAAAACTCCCTTCCATTGCAACACCTGTTGGCAACCTTTCAGAAGCTCCGAGCAACAACACAGGTTGATCACCACTCAATCACTAAGTAACAACACTGGCTGACTTCCGCTCATGCAACTGAACCTCCCTCTGATACCATGTTAAATTTTCTCAACGTGGTCAGCAAGATAGCCCAAACGCCAAATTAATATCTTCGGAACTACCCAGTTCTCACGTTGAACCAGCGGAAACCAAGGAACAAATGTTAATCCCAACAAACAATGAAAGCACAAGCAGGTCTTTTATTCATTCACTTCTTTACATCACGAGGCATACATAGCGAGACATGATTTCACTAGTATAACAGCTGTAAACAGAAAGCACCAAAATAAGCCGGGCGGACAGCACCGGAGTTCGCCGAGACCGCGAGGTCGCCGAATCCGCTGAGATCGCCCACGCTATGCTGCAATCCGCCGAATAGCCACGGAGTCCGCCGAAGCCGCGAGGCCGCGCAGACGCACCATTATTCGCCTCATGCTAAACCTGAACTGAGGAACACCCCTACCCGCCTGAAGCCGGCGGACAGGTTATTGAAGCTGGCAAAGATGAAACAGAACTGACAAGCCGCAGAGCGACCTCCTGCTAAGTCCGCAGAGACCGCACACTTCCAAGTACTTGACCGAAGTCACAGCCAAACTCCTGGCTCCTTGAAGCTACCCGCGCGACCTGCACACAACAAACGTCAGCACTGCAATAATCCGCGCGGACTGACAGACTGAGACCGCAGCACTTCGCCCAACCAACTTACTGTTCACTCAAGTTCTTTAGGTTACTGTAGATGTGCTAGAGGGGTCCTATTTATAGGCAAGGTGAGGAGTGTGGTCACCGCCCAAGAGATAGCGACACCGCCCCAGCCCGCGCGATAGCAAACCTCCGTCCGCCGAGTCCGCAAGGCTCCAACCACTACAGGACAGCAATCCCCCTTCAATGGCTGTCCGTGTAACGCCCCGAAACTCAAAGGAGCAGAGGGGAATAATTTGGGCCAGTTTGAGTTCTGGCTGCAGGCACACGGCCTGGGACACGGGCGTGTCCCAGGGCGTGTCAAGCCTGTGTCGACACTAAGGCGTGAAGTCGACACTTTGGTCTCGACATTGTGTCGAGACTGGGCACACGGCCTGCGACACGGGCGTGTCGCAGGGCGTGTCGACCCGTGTCGACACTTAGCCGTGAAGTCGACACAGTGCTTCGACGTTGTGTCGAGATACGGCACACGGCCTGCGACACGGGCGTGTCGCAGGGCGTGTCAACCCGTGTCGACACTCGTCCCGCGAAGTCGACACTTTGGTGTCGACAGTGTGTCGAGACATGGCACACGGCCTGCGACACGGGCGTGTCGCAGGGCGTGTCGACCCGTGTCGACACTTAGCCGCGAAGTGCCGAGACCTTGTACACGGCCTGGAGCCCAGGCGTGTCAAGGTGACACGGGCAAGGACACGGGCGTGTCCTAGAACCCGTGCAGTGCTCGGGTTGAAAACGGGAGAAAATCATGGGGTACACGGCCAGCTACACGGCCGTGTCAGATGGAACACGGGCGTGTCAGCTCGAACACGGGCGTGTTCGATACCCGTGTGAGGTTCCAGGTGATTCGATTTTGACGGCGAATGAGGCACACGGCCCTGGACACGGGCGTGTGCCAAGCCGTGTTCGGTCCAGATTGGGCATTTCAGTCCCGAATCGAAGCCGTTCATTTCTTTGACTGAAGATCCAACGGCTGGGGGTTGTTCCTGAAGGGATATACCCGGGTTTTGACTTGGAAAACCCTCACTTTTTCCACTTGTTCTCTCTCCAAACCCTTGGAGAAAGAAGAGCTAAGGCAAGAAGAAGAGGAGCTAGATCCGCCATTGGAGGAGCTTCGGAGCTCCGAATCGCAAGCCGACTCCGGATCCACGGAGGCAACGCAAGTGCGGTGATTTCCATCCGATTACTTTTCGATGGCGCCAAAGAGGACCGCAAGGGTAACGATCCTCATCTTGAGCATGAGTCGCTCTTTTTCTTTGCATAGGAAGCCCGCTCTCGCGAGTTTGCGGAGAGTTGGAGGCGTTCCTTCGGGTAGATATGTGAAGTCCCCGTTGTTTAGAGTCCGTATGCGAGAACGGACATAAGCATTTTGGTTGAAGCCTACCCGGACATGTTAGTTCGGATCGGTGATGTTGCATTGCATAAGGCCGGAGAAGACTCCGTGCTATTTGGTGTTTTCGGGTTTTCTACGCGGTAGATTGCAGCAGGGAGCCTTGGGGACTAACCCAAAGGTGCACCCGGAAAACTGGGCGGACACGAGGTCTTGCCAACTTGGTGGCCTGAGTGCCAACATGAACATAACGGGGTTATGTGTCTTGCGGTAGAATGGGAATCGGTGAAAGTTTGACCCGCGCAAATGGCTTAAATTGCCGTTGCGATGTGAGCACAGGTTAGATGGAGCCGTACCCGCTTTATGTCGTTCGGGTTAGAGAGACCTAAAGGTACATGGCACTCGCCGTTGGCATAGATGGGGGTCTTCGGTGGTCAATGACTTAAATTGACGTGACCAATACCATGAAGACAAATTGCTCATAGGAATGACCGTCTGAGTGGCGGTGGTGAGTCCGGAATGTTAATGGCTTTAATTGACGTGACATCGACCGGTTCACCGAGAATGTGCCCTGAGTGCACGGGGCGTGTGGCCGTGCGAGCCAACGCCTGTGATGATATGGCTATGGTTATAAATTGCTCGCTTATGCTAATGAAATGCAGGAAAGGAGCATCGCCGCCCCGAATTGGGGCGGGATCGTTATAATTTGGTCAGCATTGCTGACCGTTGCCTTGTTTGCCACCGTGCGGTGGTTTGTTTGCTTGCAGGTGCAGCTGGACCAAGCGGTCAATAGCGGGCTAAAGCCTTTTTGCGAAGCTGGCCCTCGAAGGCCCAAGTGGAAATGTTTTATGTTTTATTCATGTATGGCCGGCCTGCGAGCCGAGGTTTGTAAACATGTAAAAGACAAGTGAAACATTTTGTAAGGCCTTAAGGCCGACTTTTGAGTATTTTGTAATAACATTCCTATTATCATGTTAGTGGACATTCATGCTTATTGCTGGGTTCTTGTTTTGCAACTTTATAGACTGCTTCCGCTAGAATGCTCTGTGTAGGACGTTGAGATTGGTTGGATGGTTTCCATACGTAACCACCCGGTCTGTCTGTGGTATATGGCGTCGGGCCCCGGCCGGACCTACTGCTATATGCTATGCGACGGATAGGGGGTGTTACAATTTGGTATCAGACTACTGGTTTTGGTCGGGCTTAAGGTGAATTCGTGGGCGAATTCTTTTTCAGGGGTGGTGAGCACATTGTGTGCGTCATCGTTATAACAGTAAAAAGAACCCATGAATGTCCACTTAGGAATGAAAATACTCGTGTTTGAGGAACCTGCGTGTTCCTATAATTGCTGTTTGCAATGTTATTTGGTCGCTTAACGGTGTTTTGTACCACTATAGGTGACCCGAAGTGGTGTTGGGCCGTCAGAACGCCGAGGTTCTGAGGCTAGTAGTGCACCAGAAGTTGCTCCCGCAACACCTTTGTCGGCTGAAAATATAAGATTGGTGGCTGAAGCGGTGCTAGCCGTGATAAATGCGCAGCCTGGGAGGCAAGCGCAGCAGCCAGCTCCTGTGATGGAGCAAGTACCTCTTCAAGAGGCCGAGCCGAGGAGGATGGAACAAGTGGTTGTAGAACCAATAGTGCAAAAGAGGGCGACTGAGAGGCAGTTGAAGCATGTAATGAGCTTTAACCCTCCGTTATTCTCGGGGTTGGGAACCCCATCGCAGGCTGAAGACTGGCTCTCTAGGGTGAAGAGAGTCATGACAGCGACGGAGACGGAGGAGTGGCAAATGACCACCATTGCTACGTTCCTGCTGGACGGTGAAGCAAGGATGTGGTGGGAAGGTTTGGAGCTGCATCATCTGCGAGGTAGACAACTGATAGACGTTCCGATGGAAGAGTTCTCGGGATTGTTCTTGCAAGATACCTCCCTTCTACTCAGAGGATCTCGATGGAGAATGAATTCCTGAAGTTGGTGCAGGGTGAGAGGAACGTGGATGAATATCTCCACGAGTTTACGCGGTTGAGTCGTTATGCTAGCTCCACCATCATGGATGAGGAGCGCAAGACTAATCGTTTTTATGAAGGCTTGAGGGATGAGCTGAGATTGTTACTGTCGGGGCCAATGACGCAGGGTTTCTTAACCTTGGTCAATACTGCCCGGTCCTTGGAGAAGGACATGAAGAGTGTACAAGCAAAGAAAAGCTTGGGTGAAAAGAAATCTGAGTTTAAAGTGCCGACTACTTCGAAGTCTGGCTATCGGAGGGCTTTCAAGAAGCATAGGACTTCGGGTCCAGCTCCTTCTGGCGCTTCTGGGGCGACTACGGGTCGGACCCCGGGTGCGTGTTTTACTTGCGGCAAGACGGGGCACTTTGCCCGTGATTGTTGGAGCGGACGTCCTAAGTCCGAAAGGAGGCCTGGAGCTACTTATGAGGAGAAGGGCAAGGCGGTGGAATCGACCGCATCCCATTATGCTCCGGCCCAACCAAGGGTCTACAATCTTGGCCAACAGGAGGCCATTAAACAAGCTGATGTGGTGACAGGTACGGTTTAATTTATAGCAAGTCAATTCCTTTATATGCTTGTTATGCACATGTTACCTTACCACTACTTGTTTAGGATTTGTGTTGATTTGTGAAAATCCGGCACGAGCACTCTTTGATACAGGAGCTTCACACTCCTTCTTGTCCGAAGGATTTATATTATGCATCGGAGTCCCTTCTTCGATGGCGAAGGATAAGTTGATGTGTTGTTGCCAATGGGTGTTCGATGCGAGCGGATAGAATCTGCGAGGTTAAGATTCGTATTGGAGAGCAGGAGTTCGACCTGCGGGCGTCCTTACTTCCGTTGGTGGAGTTCGACGTCATATTTGGAATGGACTGGCTCTCGGAGCAGCAGGCCCATATAGATTGCGGTAGCAAGGAAGTCAAGCTGGGAGCAAGTCGTGAGACGACTTTTACGGGCTTAAAGGGGTCGAGCAAGACGTTGATGTCTGCTCTTCAGGTGGTGAAGGCGGTTCGTGCTGGAGCAGAACTGTTCTTTACACTAGTGGAGGTTGCAAAGCCGAAGCCCGCGATGGATTGTATTTCAGTGGTATCGGAATACCCTGATGTGTTCCCGGCAGATCTTCCTGGAGCCCCGCCTCAGCGGGAGATAGATTTTACGATCGAGCTAGTGCCAGGTGCAAAGCCTGTGTCACGATCTCCGTATCGGCTAGCGCCTATGGAAATGGCGGAGCTGAAAGTTCAACTGCAAGAGTTGTTGGAGCAAGGGTATGTGCGCCCGAGTTCTTCGCCTTGGAGCGCACCGGTCCTCTTTGTTAAGAAGAAGGACGGAAGCTTGAGGTTGTGTATTGATTATCGGGAGCTAAATAAGCTGACTGAGAAGAACAAGTACCCGATCCCCCGGATTGATGATCTCTTTGATCAGTTAGTCGGGTCGACGGTGTACTCGAAGTTAGATCTCAAGTCTGGGTACTATCAGCTGCGGATAAGGGAGAGTGATATCCCAAAGACAGCGTTTAGTACGAGATACGGGCATTATGAGTTTACGGTCATGCCATTTGGGCTGACTAATGCGCCGTCAGTATTTATGGATTTGATGAACAGGACGTTCAGGGAGTACCTAGACCATTTCGTGATCGTCTTCATCGACGATATTTTGGTGTACTCGCAAAGTGAGGAAGATCACTTCAAGCATCTCCATTTGGTGTTGGAGACACTCAGGAGAAACCAGTTGTATGCCAAGTTCTCGAAGTGCGAGTTTTGGCTATCCTCAGTGGCGTTCCTCGGGCATATAGTGAGTGGAGAGGGTATTGTTGTGGATCCGGCGAAGATTGTTGCGATACGGGAGTGGCCTGAGCTTGCTACGGTAGCAGATGTCCGGAGCTTTTTGGGGCTTGCCGGTTATTATAGGCGCTTCGTAGAGAACTTCTCGCGGATAGCGCTACCTCTCACTACTTTGACGAGGAAGGAGCATAAGTTCGTTTGGACGCCGGAGTGCGCGCGAGCTTTTGAGGAATTGAAGTGTCGGTTGACCACGGCGCCTGTGCTGAGTTCGCCGGTTGGAACCGAAGGCTATGAGATATATAGCGATGCTTCAGGCAGCGGTTTGGGTTGTGTGCTACTGCAGCACGGAAGCGTGATAGCTTATGGCTCGAGACAGCTAAAAGTGCACGAGAGGAATTATCCGGTCCATGACTTGGAGTTAGCGGCCGTGATTTTTGCCTTGAAGCTGTGGAGACACTATTTGTACGGTGTGAAGATTGATATCTACACCGATCACAAGAGCCTAAAGTACCTGATTGATCAGAAAGATCTGAATATGCGGCAGCGTAGGTGGATGGAGTTCCTGGGGGACTATACTTTTAAGATCCACTACGTGCCTGGCAAAGGGAATGCGGTTGCGGACGCGTTGAGTCGCCGAGCCCCAGCTCAAGCGAATTGGCTATCAGTGCATGATGAGCGGTTGGTGCAGGAGCTGGAGGCGTTGGAGATTGTTTGTGTGGATAGACAATCTAGTGCTGAAGCAGTGCTGAATTGGACTGAAGTCCAATATGACCTGGCTGATCGGATTCGGCAGGCTTTGGATATGGATGCTCATATGAAGCAGTTCATGATAGAGGCTCTGGATGGGTCAAATTCCCAATTCGTTGTGGAGGACGGATTGTTGTGGAAAGACGGTCGTTTGTGCGTCCCAAGTGTGGGCAGTTTACGGGCGTAGTTGTTGTACGAGGCGCACCATACCAAGTACTCGATTCACCCGGGAGCACGAAGATGTACCGTGATGTTAAGAAGCTATTTTGGTGGCCGGGCTTGAAAAAGGATGTGGCGCTGTATGTAGCGAAGTGCCAAACTTGCGCCTTGGTAAAGGCGGAGTGCCAAAAGCCGGGAGGATTTCTTAAGTCCTTGCCTATTCCGGAGTGGAAATTCGACGACATCTCTATGGACTTTGTGCATGGTTTGCCAAGGTCGCAGAAGGGGAACGACGCCATTTGGGTGGTGGTCGATCGATTAACAAAGGTGTCGCATTTTATTCCGCATAGGAAGGATGATCCGGTGGAGAAGCTGGCGAAGCTTTATGTGGATAACATAGTGCGGCTTCATGGTGTGCCCCGCAGCATCGTGAGTGACCGAGATGGGCGGTTCACGTCCAATGATTGGAGGCTGGTGCAGCAAATGTTGGGAACAAAGCTGAAGTTTAGCACAGCCTTCCATCCGCAAACGGATGGGCAGACCGAGAGGGTCAATAGAACCATGGAAGACATGCTTCGCATGTGTGTCTTGGACTTTGGAAAGCAATGGGAGGACCACCTTTATTTGGTGGAGTTCGCATACAACAACAGCTACCAAGCAAGTATTCAGATGGCGCCTTTCGAGGCCCTTTATGGTAGAAGATGTCGCACGCCGTTGTCTTGGTTAGAAACGGGCGAGTCAAAGTTGTATAAGCGATCAGAAGTGGATGATGCTACTTCTTTGGTAAGGACAATTCGGGAGAGGTTGCTTATCGCTCAGGACCGACAAGCAAAGTACTATAATGCCAAGCACAGGAACGTGGAGTTCGCTGTGGGCGATTATGTATACTTGAAGATCAAGCCGTTCAAGGGTGTCTCGCGGGTGCGGCGATTGAAAAAGCTAAGCCCGAGGTACCTTGGACCGTTCGAGGTTCTGGAGCGAGTAGGAGAAGCGGCCTATCGGCTGAAGCTTTCAGTGGAGCTAAGTGGTTTACATGATGTATTCCATATTTCGGTGCTTCGGAAGGCGGTGCAAGAGCCTACGCAAGTGATCGCGGCCAATCAAGTGCCGGTGGATAGTGGGCTAACGACTAAAGTCAAGCCCGTGCGGATTGATGACTCAGAGGTCAAGCGGCTACGCAATAAAGAGATCAGGATGGTCAAAGTCCGGTGGGACAATTGCGGTCGTGAGGAGCTCTCGTGGGAGCGAGAGCAGACGATGCTTGACGAATATCCGGAGTTGTTCCGCTCAGGTACAAATTTTAGTTTTGTACATGTTTTTCCCTTTATGTAATTTCGTGGGCGAAATCCTTTTAAGAGGGGTAGAGTTGTAACGCCCCGAAACTCAAAGGAGCAGAGGGGAATAATTTGGGCCAGTTTGAGTTCTGGCTGCAGGCACACGGCCTGGGACACGGGCGTGTCCCAGGGCGTGTCAAGCCTGTGTCGACACTAAGGCGTGAAGTCGACACTTTGGTCTCGACATTGTGTCGAGACTGGGCACACGGCCTGCGACACGGGCGTGTCGCAGGGCGTGTCGACCCGTGTCGACACTTAGCCGTGAAGTCGACACAGTGCTTCGACGTTGTGTCGAGATACGGCACACGGCCTGTGACACGGGCGTGTCGCAGGGCGTGTCAACCCGTGTCGACACTCGTCCCGCGAAGTCGACACTTTGGTGTCGACAGTGTGTCGAGACATGGCACACGGCCTGCGACACGGGCGTGTCGCAGGGCGTGTCGACCCGTGTCGACACTTAGCCGCGAAGTGCCGAGACCTTGTACACGGCCTGGAGCCCAGGCGTGTCAAGGTGACACGGGCAAGGACACGGGCGTGTCCTAGAACCCGTGCAGTGCTCGGGTTGAAAACGGGAGAAAATCATGGGGTACACGGCCAGCTACACGGCCGTGTCAGATGGAACACGGGCGTGTCAGCTCGAACACGGGCGTGTTCGATACCCGTGTGAGGTTCCAGGTGATTCGATTTTGACGGCGAATGAGGCACACGGCCCTGGACACGGGCGTGTGCCAAGCCGTGTTCGGTCCAGATTGGGCATTTCAGTCCCGAATCGAAGCCGTTCATTTCTTTGACTGAAGATCCAACGGCTGGGGGTTGTTCTGAAGGGATATACCCGGGTTTTGACTTGGAAAACCCTCACTTTTCCACTTGTTCTCTCTCCAAACCCTTGGAGAAAGAAGAGCTAAGGCAAGAAGAAGAGGAGCTAGATCCGCCATTGGAGGAGCTTCGGAGCTCCGAATCGCAAGCCGACTCCGGATCCACGGAGGCAACGCAAGTGCGGTGATTTCCATCCGATTACTTTTCGATGGCGCCAAAGAGGACCGCAAGGGTAACGATCCTCATCTTGAGCATGAGTCGCTCTTTTCTTTGCATAGGAAGCCCGCTCTCGCGAGTTTGCGGAGAGTTGGAGGCGTTCCTTCGGGTAGATATGTGAAGTCCCCGTTGTTTAGAGTCCGTATGCGAGAACGGACATAGGCATTTTGGTTGAAGCCTACCCGGACATGTTAGTTCGGATCGGTGATGTTGCATTGCATAAGGCCGGAGAAGACTCCGTGCTATTTGGTGTTTTCGGGTTTTCTACGCGGTAGATTGCAGCAGGGAGCCTTGGGGACTAACACAAAGGTGCACCCGGAAAACTGGGCGGACACGAGGTCTTGCCAACTTGGTGGCCTGAGTGCCAACATGAACATAACGGGGTTATGTGTCTTGCGGTAGAATGGGAATCGGTGAAAGTTTGACCCGCGCAAATGGCTTAAATTGCCGTTGCGATGTGAGCACGGGTTAGATGGAGACGTACCCGCTTTATGTCGTTCGGGTTAGAGAGACCTAAAGGTACATGGCACTCGCCGTTGGCATAGATGGGGGTCTTCGGTGGTCAATGGCTTAAATTGACGTGACCAATACCATGAAGACAAATTGCTCATAGGAATGACCGTCTGAGTGGCGGTGGTGAGTCCGGAATGTTAATGGCTTTAATTGACGTGACATCAACCGGTTCACCGAGAATGTGCCCTGAGTGCACGGGGCGTGTAGCCGTGCGAGCCAACGCCTGTGATGATATGGCTATGGTTATAAATTGCTCGCTTATGCTAATGAAATGCAGGAAAGGAGCATCGCCGCCCCGAATTGGGGGCGGGATCGTTATAATTTGGTCAGCATTGCTGACCGTTGCCTTGTTTGCCACCGTGCGGTGGTTTGTTTGCTTGCAGGTGCAGCTGGACCAAGCGGTCAATAGCGGGCTAAAGCCCTTTTTTCGAAGCTGGCCCTCGAAGGCCCAAGTGGAAATGTTTTATGTTTTATTCATGTATGGCCGGCCTGCGAGCCGAGGTTTGTAAACCATGTAAAAGACAAGTGAAACATTTTGTAAGGCCTTAAGGCCGACTTTTGAGTATTTTGTAATAACATTCCTATTATCATGTTAGTGGACATTCATGCTTATTGCTGGGTTCTTGTTTTGCAACTTTTATAGACTGCTTCCGCTAGAATGCTCTGTGTAGGACGTTGAGATTGGTTGGATGGTTTCCATACGTAACCACCCGGTCTGTCTGTGGTATATGGCGTCGGGCCCCGGCCGGACCTACTGCTATATGCTATGCGACGGATAGGGGGTGTTACAGTCCGCACCAACCCGAGGCAGTCCGCAAGACTCACACCTCAATCCGCCACAAGTCCACGACCAAAAGCAGATAGCAACAGTCCACCCGGTCACAGCGGACTTGGCGGATACCGCGGACACTATGGTCTTGGCACACAGTGTGACCAAGTCCAAAACCATCAAAGGCCCATGCGAGCATGGCGGACACAAACTCCCGTCCGCCAAACACCCTAGCACAGACCGCCATCAGTCCGCGAGCTCCTCGCACTTCTGTCCAACGCAGCAGCCTCCTCCCGGACTCCAAAACCAGTCTGCCAAAACGATCTCCACAGCAAAACACCTGCTGTAACACCAGAGCTCGACAAGGCCTCAGCCAAGCTCTAAGCCCAGTCCGCAACAGCCCAAACCGCGGACACACAAGTCCGCAAGCTCCCCGCGAACAAGTGTCAAACCGCCTATCAGCATAAGCCTGCACCGCGGCCACTGAGCAATGCACCAGTCCGCAAGCCTTTATCCTCTCAGGCCGCTCCTTGGCAAAGCCAATCAGCAAACGCCCTATCCGCAGAAACCAGGCCGCATAGTCCGTGGACTCCATGCAACAAGCCGCTCAGAAGACAGCCGGCTTTCCACTAGACCTTCCACCAGGCCGCACACCACAGTCCGCCCAGTCCGCCTAGTCCGCCAATGCTGTCCGCCCCAGGCCGCCTGGCCTATCCCGTCACCCACTTTCACTTCACAAATTTCAACAAGGTTCTCCTCAACAAAATGGAGTTGTTGAGAGGATAAACTGCACAATATTAGAGATGGCAAGATCCATGCAACAAGCAAAACAACTTCATAAGAGGTTCTGGGCTGAGGCAACCCAAACAGCCACATACCTGCTAAACATAATATATACCTACAAAGACTCAACAATTGTACACCTTATTTCTTGCTGAAACAAAGAACACCATCTGTGGAACACCTAAGGGTGTTTGGTTGTATTGCTTACACTATTACTGCCCCTACGTCAAGAGATAAGTTAAATAAGAAATGAGAAAAATGCATATTTATAGAATATAGTGAAGAATCTAAAGCCTATAGACTCTTCCATCCTATTACCAATAAGTTGATTGTCTCAAGAAATGTCATCTTTAATGAATTTGAACACCGGAATTGGGACTCAGAACAAGAAGTTACTCAATCACATAATATCACATTTCAACATATTCAAAGTCAAATCCAAGATAGAACAGAGGGTCATCCAGAAGATATCCCTTACATATCTTAGGGACTTCTTGATAACAGTCCACATGGACATGCATCCACAGAGTCTCCCTCAACTTCCTCCTCATCATCGCCCATAAAAACTCGCAGTGTAGAAGAATTATATCAAGAAACTGAAGCAATGTTCTTTACTTCAACTACTCCTACATGCTATGAAGAAGCATGTTTAGAGCCTAAATGGGCTGAAGCAATGGAAGAAGTGTGGAACACAATTGTAAAAAAAAAAACTTAGTCTTTAGCCACTCTTCCATCAAATAAACAGCTCATAGGCGTCAAGTGGTTGTTTAAAACCAAATATACTGAATCTGGAGCCATATCTAAACTCAAAGCCCGGTTAGTTGTGAAGGGATACTCACAAAAATCAGGAGAGGATTATGAAGAAACCTTTGCTCCAGTGGCCCGGATGGACACTATACAGATTGTAATCGCCTATGCAGCTCAACATAACTTTCCAATATACCATTTAGATATTAAAGCAGTCTTTCTAAATGGAATATTAGAATAAGAAGTTTATGTCCAACAGCCAAAGGGATTCACAAGAGAAGAAATAGAAAAAGAAAAGGTATATAAACTTCATAAAGCTTTATATGGGCTTAAACAAGTCCCTTCAGCATGAAATATTAACATAGACAAATATTTTCTTACTTAAGGATTCAGTCGATGCACCAGTGATCCCTTTTTATACTTAAAGAGGCAAGATGCAAAACAATTGATAGTAGGCTTTTATGTTGATGATATGCTTGTAACTGGGAATTGCAAATCAATGATCCTTAACTTTAAATAGCAAATGGAAGCTACATATGACATGACAGATCTTGGCACAATGAAATACTTCCTTGGTCTGCAACTTCAATATCTTCCCACGACCCCATGTGTATATTCTTATCTCAGCAAAAATTTACAGCAGATCTACTTCTCAGAGCTCATTTTGAGCACTATAATGCTACCTTAACACTGATACCTACAAAAGAATTACTCAAGAAAGCAACTACTGAAGACGAAACCGTCGAAGTTAAACATTGTCAAACCTTAATTGGATCGTTGATGTATTTAACTAACACACGCACTGACATTGCACATGTCGTTCAGCAAGTGACAAGGTTTATGCAAGCTCCTTCCAAACAACATCTTCTAGTTGTGCATCGTATCCTTCGATACATAAAAGGAACACAAAACTATGGCTTATTGTATAAACAAGAATGTGATAAAGACCTCAAAGGATATGCAGATGCAGATTGGGGCGCTATCCTAGATGACCAAAAGAGTACTACCGGGCACCGGCTATCTATTTCTTCCCGGTTCAAATCCCAGTGTGCCTAAACAACCAACTGTAGCCTTGTCAACCACCGAAGCCGAATTTATGGCCCTTAGTACAGCAGGGTGTGAATGTCTATGGATCAGGCAAATGTTAAAAGAAATCAAAGGAGAAGATGAAGGTTCCGCCACAACTATCCAGTGTGATAATACCTCTGCCATTTTTTTGGCAACAAATCTGTACAACCCCGTGTTCGTCGAGTGGGTCCTCCAGGCCAAACGAGCGGACCAAGGCGGCCTACCCGCGCCAGAACATCATACGGGCGAACTCAGAATGGCCAGCTCGCCCCCGCTAAAGCTAGGCGGGCAAACTGCGCGAGTCGGCCCAACCAGCCCACGTCTGCCCGCGGTTCATCGAATCAGATCGGGTTTTCGCCGGACCGAGTTCGGGCAGAGCTCGTCGTTCGTCGAGCGGGGCTCGACGCTCGTCGAACGGAGCTCGTCGTTCGTCGAGTGGGGCTGGGCATTTGTCGAACGGAGCTCGACGTTCTTTGAGCTGACCTCGCGAGTTAGAATCCTAGATTCGTCGAACAAAGCTCGGCAAGCTCAACTCTTCTTGAATACCTTCTCGATGAACGGATCCCAGACCGCCCCGGGCGAGTGAAGGTATCAGAGGGCTACTCGCCTAGCTATCTTATGAGACTTCGTCCAGACTTCACCCTCGCTGACGCCCTTCTGGCTTTGGCGTTGAGTGACGTTGCTCCACTCAACGCTCTCGGCGCCCTTCTGGCGTTGGCGTTGAGTGACGTTGCTCCACTCAACGCTCTCGGCGCCCTTCTGGCTTTGGCGTTAAGTGACGTCGCTCCACTAAACGCTCTTGACGCCCTTCTTGCTTTGGCGTTGAGTGACGTTGCTCCACTCAACGCTCTCGGCGCCCTTCTGGCTTTGGCGTTGAGTGACGTTGCTCCACTCAATGCTCTCGGCGCCCTTATGGCTTTGGCATTGAGTGACGTCGCTCCACTCAACGCTCTCGACGTCCTTCTGGCTTTGGCGTTGAGTGATGGTGCTCCAATCGCCCAGTCTCCTATGAGGTGTTTTTCTTTACCATTTTACCCTTGCTAGGTGTGCGAATATTTTAATAGAACGACGGAGTTACGCTGTTAGCAGACCATTCACATCAACTGACCACCAAATTCTTGGAATTTGGAAAGGAACAACACAAGGGTTCCTATGTAGAATCATACTCACATATTATTATTAAATTGAGTTATGCAACCGAATTTACTATGCAGTCAAATTTAACCATGCAGTCGATTTGAACTACGCAGCTGATTTTAGATTTAGACAGATTTTGACCTATGAAGTTGAATTTTAGTCATGCAGTTGAGTTTGGATGATGTAGTCGAATTTGGACTTAGTAATCGAATTTTGGTGATGCAGTGAATTTGGACTTAGCTAGATTCATGCGGTAGAATTTGGGTGATGCAGTCGAATTTGGGTGATGCAGTTGAATTTGGACTTAACCAGATTCTTGCAGTGGAATTTGGATGATGGAGTCGAATTTGAGTGATGTAGTCGAATTTGGACTTAGCTAGATTCATGCAGTAGAATTTGGATGATGTAGTCGAATTTGGGTGATGTAGTGGAATTTGGATGATGCAGTCGAATTTGGGTTAACCAGATTCATGCAGTGGAATTTGGATGATGCAGTCGAATTTGGACTTAGCCAGATTCATGCAGTTGAATTTGGATGATGCAGTCGAATTTGGACTTAGCTAGATTCATGCAGTGGAATTTGGATGATGCAGTCGAATTTGGATGATGCAGTCGAATTTGGACTTAGCCAGATTCATGCAGTCAAATTTTGACTTAGTGTAAAAAGGGATTGTGCAGTCAAACTTTCATTATGCAGTCGAATTTTGACTTTGTGCAAAAAATGGACTGTGTAGTCGAATTTTCATGATGCAGTAAAATTTTAACTTAGTGCAAAAATGGACTGTGCGGTAGAATTTTCATGATGTAGTCGAATTTTGACTTAGTGCATGTAGTCGAATTTTCATGATGCAGCCGATTTTGAACTTAATGAAAATAATGAACTATGCAGACAAGGTGAATGACTTTAATTATGCAAGAAATTTTAAGCAAATTTTGATGTAAAACTAAAAGAATATACAACAAGTTCTGAAATAAATCACAGAGGAAGTCATGAAATTTAAGATAGTAAGCAGGGGGGACCACCACTTGCCTCAACTTCAAATCACATATTACAGCCTCTTAAGTCCTCTACACCAAGGATCGGCTCACACTCTGGCTCGACAAGAAGAAAAACAAAGATCTGGCAAAAACGACGGTTAGGGCCGCTAACCCCAACGCTAAAAACTCAACGAAACAGAAAATACTAACCATGCATGTGAAAATCTCGACGAAAGCTTTCCAAATCTAGGCTCTGTCGAGAAGGCGAGCACCAGAGCTCTTGAATAGGCGGTGGGAAAGCTTCAGGAATAGAGGATTCCTCCGCCTCCTGTTTCCTCTCTCTCTGATTATCGGGTTGGCTTGTGGAAGAAGAAAATTTTTGGGAAGAGAAAAAATATATAGTTGGCTCACTTATAATTCATGAAAGGATCAAATCCCTATGAAATTTTTTAATGTATTTGATCATTTTTCAAGTCAGACTTTGAATAAAATGAATCAAAATTAGCAAAAAGTAATCATAATTATTTAATTAAGTTTATTTTAATTAAAACTTAGGAAATTTATGTTTCTTAAAGATAAATCAGTAAATTAATTAATTTAGTTTTAATGAACTTGAAATTTCCGATTCTTAAATAAATTAATTAATTTAATTAAGTCTAAGGTCTACATTTTTCCAAAGGGACATGAAAACGCACCAACGACGTCGCCCTGCTAATTTCGCGCCAACGTAACATCCTTACACCAGAATTGCTCCAATTAAAAGATTAAAATAAATTATCGGAAATTCAGGGGCGCTACACAGCCTTCTGTCCCTCTCTTCAATAGTAAAATGCATGACTATTGGAGTATTAAAATGGAAATGTTGTTTGTTTCCCAAGACTTATGGGATGTTGTTCAAATCGGTGTGACCCCTGCTCTAGCAAATCCAGATGGCATTATTCCAACACCAAACAAGGATGAGGCAATCAAAGATGCCAGAGCCTTGCTTTTCTTCCAACAAGGGGTCACAAACTCCATCTCTCCACGTACCAGGGAGACTCGCAGCGCCAAGGATGCCTGAACAATCCTCAAAGGCGAATTTAAAGTTCCAAGAGGGTCATCTCCTGTTATGAAATTGATCTGATCCGCGACTATGTGACTTGCCGCGGATCATGCAATGGAAAATAGCCGATCAATTTCAATGGCGCAAAATCATAAACAAAAGAAATTCCACAAATACAATCACAAACGACAAAAGATATACGTGGTTCGGAGATGGGCTCCTACGTCTACGGGGAGAGCGCGCCGGAAAAGATCCACTATAATCAATGAGGTTACAAGTTACAAACAGAGATCGTTAACACGGTCGACAAAATTCACAGAGAGTGTTATTTTTCAACATGACGAATTCCGAATAGAATGTCGCTTAGCTGCTGTCGCCGCCGATATCGCCTGGCTATACCGCCCTGTCTTCTTCCTCCTGGATCCGCCGCCTCCTGCAACTGTTGTCGCTGCATGGATCCACCACTGCACAGCCGGCCGTCGGGATGAGCCCGGCCAGATGTTGATCCGTCTGGATCACCCGAACGCCATCGCCTCTCTGTTGTCACTGAAGCCTGAAACCGCCGCCTCCGCCTGGAGTTGTCTGCCGCCGCTGGACAGAACCACCTCCACCTGATCCCGTCGCCCGGACTGCACTGGAGCCGCCGCCGCTGGACGGCCCCGCCTGCTGCCGCTTGGAGTCGCCGCCTCCTAACCTGCTGCTGCCTGGAGTCGCAACCTGAATCCTGCCAACTGGAAGACACTGGAGCCGCCGCCGCTGGACAGCTCCGCCTGAACCCGCCTGCTGCCGCCGCCTAGCTTCTTCAATGACGGATGCATCGCTAAGGGTGGACGGTCTGATGGCTCCCAAGTTCCTCTTCTTCCTTGCTTTGGTTTTTATCTCAAACGGGATGGCTGCACTTGATGGCGTAAATTGATCGGGATGCAGCCCGCTCCTTATATATGTGAAGATCTCCCTCTCCAATTAAGGAGATAACAAAAGAAAAGGAAATGTCATTGATGACACCGGACAAGGAAGGTAGGAGGCAACCAATCCTCCTAATACCATTCCTAAATTAGGATTCCCCACTTTAATTGATATTCCTAAAGATATATTATCCCAGATTAGGAATCGTGGCCTCCCACAGATCAATGACGCGTCGCGATCCCGACGATCCAGACACGTGGATGCCTCACGCGATGAACTCCACCTTGATGCCTCACGCGATGAACTCCACCTCGATGCCTAACGAACGTAACTATACCTCCAGCGTGGATCTCCCCTACCGGCGACTACGAGTCCCCTCTCCCTGGGGTCCTCTTCTCGATCAATATGCATCAGTATGAGCCAAGTCAAGACCATTGTTGAACTTGACACCTGTCAAAGATTTTGCCCGCATGTTCGCACTGTTATCCTCCGTAGAGATCTTCCGCAACTTCATGCCTCCACCTCCAGCGAACTCTCTCGACTCCTGGTAGCGCACACCGATGTGTCTTTGTCCTTGCATGATAGATCGTGTCTTTTGTAAGACAACTTGCACTCGAACTTCCATTGTGTAGCTCCACCGCCTTCTGAGTAATCCTGAGTTCCTTGGTAGGACTTTTGAGCCAGATGACTCCCCTTGCGGTGTCTGGGCACTTTTGAGATGACACTTTACCTTTCTTCTCCACGGCTGCGAAGATTTTATCTTCGGTAAGGCCCTGCCTCTGCGCGAACTCCTTTGCCACGAATCTTGTCTTGTTCCTCCACTGTTCCTTCCTAGCTTTCCCCTGAGAGCGGTCTCTGCTCTCTATAACATTTTCATATGAACCAGGATCTGAGGAAATAGCCTGAAAGGCATATGCTATCGTGTCCTGTAGCATGAGAGGCAGTCTGACCTCTCTACTCGCCCTTCCACTCGCAATCATGGTACCGATCAGTCTGTAGAGAGTACCAGAATGCTCTCCTTTCATGACTACATGTGCCTCTCTTGACCTTTAAATATCCGTCGTTGCCAGTATAAGAATACCCGACAGCCTCCAGTGTGCCTAGAGAAATCAAGCTCTTTCTCAACTTGGGCACAAACCGAACGTTGGTGAGTGTCCAGCCCACTTCGTCGAACATCTTAATCTTGATGTTACTAACTCCCAACGTCTCGCACTCTGATTCGTTCCCCATAAAAACACGACCACCTTCACACTGCCTAAAGCTGAAGAACTATTCTATGCTTGGGCACATGTTGTAACATCTCAACTTTTATTGGGCCACCAGAACCCTAGTAGACCCAATAAAAGTAACCAAACACCCAAACTTTGACCCAACCCCGATGAATTGTACCTATTTTGACTTTGACCCCCTGGAGTTGACCCACCATGGTTGACTTTGGTCAAACCCTCCTTTTTCCCTATTTTTTTAAATTTCACCTAAGGAGGAGGCCACCCCTCTCTATGGGAAAATAATACATTGCCCCCTTACCCATAGGGGTCGCAAGTTAACAAGATAGGAGGCCTTTATGTCACAACCCGCATTTCCTCAACGAGTACATCGTATCAGAGCAAGAGGAACTACGAGTTATGATGCCACGTCGTGCAGGGGATAACTGCACACGCTCAGGCAACTCTTGACGCTTACTTTATAAGTTAAAATTCAACAGTGAAATGTAAGAAAACTTTTGGATTTAAATGGCCGTATCCCTCGGCCTTAGATAGTAAAACTGTCTTTGTACGCGGCGGAAATACTTTGTGTATTTATGATGAGCTCCTATATGCAGTCGAGTGATACTACTATAAGAACTCCTCTTTGTTTACGTCATTTAGAAAGTATGTGTTAGTTAACAAAACATGTATGCATGATATACAATAGTAGGTTTTGTTAACTTCAAAATATCTAATGCAACCTACTAGACAACCATCCCAAAAGCAAGTACATTTCATTCCATCCAAGTGAGGTACATTAGCAGTCTAGTTTATATTTACATAAAAGAAAACCACCAATGGGCGCCAACAAGCTGACACGAACCCATTGGGGCCCATGTATGTCTGTACAACAAAAAGAAGAACTACCTCGCTATGAATGCTCGGCTAGCTCCCAGGAAACGCCACCAACCAACCTAGCCGCTCAACCGGCTACAACCTGCACCTGAGGCATTCAAGAAAGAATACCTCAGCAATCAACCAAGCTATAAAAGAGAGCATAAATGTCATAATTTTTCACGAAAGGGCTTACCGACCCACAGAGATGTGTCATATAAGTCAAAAGAGTGCATAAAACAAGTGCGTACATGTAGTAAACAATGTCATTCCAAAGGGTCAACCGCACCAAGTGCGTACAAGTTCATCAAGTCCTGCTCAAACCGTAGGAGCAAAAGGCAAAACACATGTCCATTCCATCATTCATAGGACAAGAAACTACGATACTAGTGAAGCATAGACAGCGGTTAAGTTCAATTTCGCAAGGGTCTTATCGGTGGCGGCCCTAAAGTGGAACGCACCAAACAAAACCAGCCCAAATCGGGGCTAAAGTGGTCTCTCTAACCATAAAATAACAAAACTCGGTGGCCACAGGCTGAAACCACACAACCCCTTGCAAAATTCTCACACAAACGCTCCTGCCATGGTTCACAAATTTGCCTCGCAAAACGCCCCATATCCCAAGGTAACACGTTTCCTTTCATCGTCCTCACACATGACGACCAATTGCCAACGTGGCGTTTGACGAACTTCATCACATAAAAAGGGTCACATGCTTTATATCAAAGAAGAATCACATGATAGGAGTTGATTAACTTAAGTACAAATCACATGTTTAGAACCATATGCTATGATCAAGGAAACATCTCATACATGAGAAAGGCGAATATGCTACATGAACATGAATCAATTGAACAAGAGAACTACATGAATTAGCCTAGCATAGATTTGATAACCAACAAAACTAAACATAGGAGAGCAAAGTCAGCATAGGGAATTAGCATAAAGAATTAGCTACATAAACAAACAAGAGGATTGATCATAATTTGAATCAAGAAGAACAACTAAGCATAGGGGAATTGAAAAGGCAATAATAAGGCTAATAAGGAAGAATTCAACACAAGATCTAAAGCTAGGGAAAATGGAAAATTGAATCAAGAACGAAGATTGGCAAGGGTGGAGAACACCACTTGCCTGAACCGAGGCGATGCCGCGACGGCTGCTCTCCTCTTTCCTTGTCTTGCTTGCTCCCTTGCTCTCTTGCTTTCTCTTTGGGAATGAAGAAGAAGAAGATGAAGATGAAATGAGAAACCCAAGTCTCTGTTTCGGACTTATTTTCTCCAGAACAGAGCTGAACCGTTCGATGCAGGATCAAGGAAATGAACGGCACAAAAAAACTGGAAAAAGTCGATTTTCGGGCCGGTCACGCCCTGTGTCACGGGCCGTGACACGGGGCGTGTACCATAAGAGGCGCCGAAAGGCGGCAATTCCACGTTTATCCACACGGTACACGGCCGGGTACACGCCCGTGACGGGTCGGTCACGCCCGTGACCTAGGGCGTGTAGCCCGTGTCTCGACACCTCGTCGACAGAAAGTGTCGACACTCGAACCATCTTGACACGCCCTGTGACACGCCTGTGTCACAGGCCGTGTCCCCTCTCTCGACACTCGACACTCGATACTCGACGCTCGATACTCGACGCTCGATACTCGAAACTCGACGAAGCGGGACACGGCCCGTGACACGCCCGTGTCACGGGGCGTGTACCCCAGTCGTCGAGCTCAACTCGACGCAAGAAAAATCGTCGAGTCAAGGAGGTCACGCCCAGGTCACGGCCTGGGTCACGCCCGTGTCAGGGGGCGTGTCTCGCACAAAAACGACCATTTTTCCCTTTTGTGAAAAATGTTTCTGGTCTGCTCGATACTCGACGCTCGATACTCGAAACTCGACGAAGCGGGACACGGCCCGTGACACGCCCGTGTCACGGGGCGTGTACCCAGTCGTCGAGCTCAACTCGACGCAAGAAAAATCGTCGAGTCAAGGAGGTCACAGGCCCAGGTCACGGCCGTGTCACGCCCGTGTCAGGGGGCGTGTCTCGCACAAAAACGACCATTTTTCCCTTTTGTGAAAAATGTTTCTGAGACGTCCTAGACCATTTTTGCCTCAAGCACTTTTTACCCTTTTTTTTGTTTCCTGAACCAGCAACTTATTTTGAGCTACATTACCCGGGCGCGAAAACGTGCAAGCATTCCCTAAGAGGCCTCACCGAGTCCCTCATATGGACTCCGGTTTGCTGGGGAATCGTGCAACTCGGCAAACAAAACAGCCACTCGCAAGCCCGCGGGAAAAACCATGCTCAAACTACAGTCAAAACCAACGTAACGCCCATCATGCGTACGTAATCAAAAATCCGAGACGTTACACCTTACCCATAGGGGCCGCAAGTTAACAAGATAGGAGGGAGTGGGCCCAAGTATTGGCCCACCAACATTTTTCCCCACTTCCCCCTCTTTTTCCCTCCCCCACTTTTAAAAGCCAAAGCCAATAAGGGGGACCAAACCCATTTCCCACATGAGGGAAATACTGAGCCTACAGCTGTCCTTGGACAGCTGAAGGGTGGAGATTAATTCCTCCCTAAGGAGGGATTAATCCCACATTGGGTAGGGGAAGAGATCCCCTCCCCTCCACGCCTATATAAAGGCCCCCTCCTCTTGATAATTTCCTCACAAGCTCAAAGAGCAACTCCCCCACCCCCCCAAGCTCTGTCGGAGCTCAGATCGCCGGAAAAGGGCAAGCCCAAGCTCCACCACCGCCACCTTGATGGCTAACCAAGTAGGCCCCTCTAAAGACCCTCCTCCACAGGTAGAAACTTCTCCCCTTTCCCTTCCACTCCTTCTGGACGTCCTGCATGGGCCCTCCGACGGCCGGAGCACCGCCGGCACCACCCAACCCATGCTCTAGGTCGGGTGGTGGCCGCAGGAAATCTGCCCCCCCCCACCCCCCCCCCCCTCCCCCCCCCCCCCCCCCCCCGCGCCGGGGGTGGCGCTGGCAAAGGGTTGACCCATCGGGATGACATTTCCCAGTGGGGGAAAGCCGGGGTGCCGCCGGAAAACGCTGCTCCGGCGGCACCCGAGTGACAGGGCATTTGCTCTGTTTTGCCTCCAGCGGTAGCCGACTGTGAATAGTCGTCGAACCACCTCCAGAGAAGAGCCCTGCCCCCGGTGCGCCGGTCGGGGGTGGTTACGGGGCTGGGCTCGACGCCGGAGAAGCGGGGTGGTGCTGGGGGCGGCGACCCCCAGTGGCGGAGAGTGGCGATGCAGCCGGAAAACGTGGCTCCGACGGCACCCGGAAAACAGAGCAATGCTCTGTTTAGTGCTGGCGGCGGCGGCCGGCGGCGTAAGGCGCCGGGCCCGCCGACGAGAAGCCTGACCCCCGGCCCGCCGGCCGGGGGTGGAGTGGTAGGCGGCCAACCACCCGAGGAGTGGGGGTGGAGCGGTAGCGCCGGGAGTAGAGCCCCCGCCACCCCAGGCACTCGGGTTTGGTTTACTGGCGGCGGTCGGTGGCGCCAGACCACCGGACCACCACCTAGAGGTTCGCCGACCCCCGACGAGTCGATCGGGGCCGGCGACGGCGGTTGGCAGAGGCTGGCCGCAGTGGTGGAGGCTGCCACCCTCCACATCGCCGGGAAGCACAACGGCCGTCCGATCTCAAGATGAGATCGGACCGCCCTGATTTCCTTAATCCCCCTGCCTCCTCTTTTATGCCCCCCCATAGCAGATCAGTGGTCGATCCGCTGTGGGGAAGCGCTGGCCTAATGCGCTGTGCGGCTCGATCTCAACCGCAGGATCCTTGTGATCTGCTGAATGCAGACCATTTTATTATCAGAAATTTGTAGAAATTTCTGGACCAAACCAATGCTCTTAGGGGAAAAGTGATCAACATAAAAAAATGTCCCCCATGATGAGGGCTTGCTCCACAAAAATTTGGAGAATTTTTGGAGTTGAATTATTATTTTTAAAAACCAAAATAAAATTTATTTGGCAAATTAAAAACTCAAAATACTTTGGAAAATTATTAAAAAATTACTAGGCTCATTATAGGCCCTCCTAAGGGTTGTATCAAAATTTGGGGTCATGGGGATATATTTTGATATTTTTCCTAAAATTTGGAAGCCTAGGGTCGCGCTCGAAACGTATTCCGCTCATTTTCCCTCAAAGGTGGAAATTGGAGCGCGCGACCACCCCTTTATAATCAAATAAGTAATTCAAACTATTTTATCGACGAGAGTGGCCGAGGAAAGTGACCAAGCTTCGGGAATTCTGAGATTTCGTAAAACCGTCGAGCGCCTCGACTCTCGGGTAAATTGGGCACGCTCGGAAGGCGAGAGTACGAGTGATGAGTTAGGAGTTGTTCTCGACGACTAATTAGAATATAACTCTTAACAAGCCCTTGATCCAATTAAGCCGTAATAAATATTGCGCAACCAAATTGATTGGATCTTAATCATTGATGTAACTCAATGAAATCTCCTTTAAATCTCAGATGAAACCGAAGTCTCCTGAATGAAGTGATTGGACTACTAACCATTTTCATTGTGTTTTCTCAGTCTCGTACTGGTCAAGCTTATTTCAATACTTTCAATTCAGTACTACTCTAGTCTCACACTAGTCAATCTTATTTCAACACTTTCAATTTAGTACTACTCCAGCCTCGTACTGGTCAAGCTTATTTTAGTACTTTTAATTCAGTACTACTCCAGTCTCGTACTAGTCAAGTTTATTTCAATATTTTCAATTTAGTACTACTCCAGTCTCGTACTGGTCAAGCTTATTTCAATACTTTCAATTCAGTACTACTCCAATCTCGCACTGTCAAGCTTAATTCAGCACTTTCAATTTAGTACTACTCCAATCTCGTACTAGTCAAGCTTATTTCAATACTTTTTATTCTGTACTACTCCAGTCTCATACTGGTCAAGCTTATCTCAGTACTTTCTCTTCAGTACTACTCCAGTCTCGTACTGGTCACATTTCATTCCAGCACTTTAAATAAGCAGCATAATCACCGCACTTGTCCTCATTGCAATTTATTATTATAATCCCAGATCCTGCTCTGACGAGCAATCGTTGTTAAAGTTGAGCCTTAGTTGGGGATAACCGGAGTTGAAGTAGTCCTCCAGGTCTAGCCCCAAACAATGCATTCCCACGCTCCTTGACGAAAGTAGAGCTGAGCGCCGCCGCCCGAAGTTTAAGCCTAGTAGGGCAGGACGACGTAGACCCGGTGTGTTTTATGATTATCATTTGTTTGATTGTTGTAAATTTCTTGCGGTGAAATAGTGGCGGGTCAGTCTCTCTCAAAGACCGTTCGTACCAGTGCGGGAAGGTATACGACTCAAGGCGACAGGAAGATGGGTACCACGGGTGACCAGCCGTTATATTATTCCCCGTCGGGGTTTCCTCCGCTGGTCGGTCAAAACGATTCGCCAGATGTCGCCCACATCCAAGAGTACACAAGGTTGTACGTTAGGGCCTGGGGTTGTGCGGTACGACCACCCCAAGAAGTGGTAGGACTGGCCACTGTCACCGACGGCCACATCGGTGAGGCCCGCGGGGCTCGCTACCCTGCTGGAAACTAAAGCGGTCCAAACTATGTCGACATAGGGTTTGTGTGCGCGACTATGAATGTCTGCGGTGTGTGCGTGGCTGTGAATGCCTACGATAGAATTCAAGATGTGAAAACCTGATGTACTCATGAGTCAGTGGAGCCTTGTTATAATTGAATTATATTACTGCTACTTTTTTCCAGTTATACTATCCTGCACTCTTTTATAATTGCTCCTAGCTATACATATATGAAATGTTGTGTTAACCCTCTCTTGCTTCAGCTATTTACTTTTGTTGGGTGGGTGTGTGCTCGCCCCCAGGATATGAATCCGGGGAGGAGATTTGTTTCCACTTAGTTCTATGACTAACAGTTATCTAAATAACGTTCATAGGAAAGGGAGCACCGTAGTGACCCGTTGACGCAGGAGATTATGCTAGCGGCTAGGACTACTCGAGCAGATGCACCCCCACCGTTCTCAGAGTTTAGAGACGTGAGTACCACTGAGTAGCATAGGGAGTGAGAGTATGAGGGTTATATGTAGTATATGTATAACCCACGGACTTATTTAAACGCTTAGGCTTCTGCCCTAGAACCTCTGTATTATTATATTATGTGTTATATATATCTGCAGTGGTTTCCTGTTAATGCTTTCGCTATACTCTGATGGGTTGTGAATGTTGTGATTCGAGCCGAGCAAGACGACCATCTAGTGCTTTCGCTATACTCTGATGGGTTGTGAATGTTGGAGTTACCATGGTGATCTAGAAGTGGTCAAACATGTAATCTCACTGCCAACGCGATATGAGCCTGCAGGGTCGCACATAAGAGATGTGGAGAAGTTGGATGATTGACTGTGTTGGTAAAGGTTACCAAGCACCGACCTGAATGGGGTTATGGGCAAAGTGTTGCCTTAGAGGATCGTCGGGGTGGGGCAAATGTTGCCTTGAAGGATTGGTAAGAATAGTCGACCGAGGGTCGACAAGAATCGTCGAGGATTGGTACTCTGATTCTCGCCGATCGACGAGTATCGTCGACTCACGTTCTACGTGAATCGACGAGTATCGTCAACCCACGGTCGACGGTCGACGAGTATCGTCAACCCACGATCGACGTGAATCGTCGAGTATTGTACTCTGATTCTCGCCGATCGTAGGTGATACTCGCCGACTGATTCTCGCCGATCCTAACTGATTCTCGCCGATCCTAGGTGATTCTCGCCGATTGATTCTCACCGAATCTGCTAGGTGATTCTCGCCGATTCTGGAACCCTAATTTTCTGGGTGGTCTGCGGATAGCGATATTCCTAAGTCTATTTATGCCTTTGGTATAAATGGATACTTATGGTTTTCGGGAAATATACACACTCGCTGATCGAACTTGTCGCGACGGAAGGGTTCCGCTCTTCGTTCGTTCCGCTGATCCCGAATCCCGCCGACGGAAGGGTTCCGCCGCCGTGCTCGCTCCGTCGACATCCTCTTCTCCGGCGATCGTCGCTGGTGTTGCTATTCCTGGCGCGGACCTAGCAGTCCGTGGAAGAGCAAGGTGCAGTCACTCTCCTTCCCGATCATCCGTGCGACGGAACGGTCGGTGTTCTCCCGCTCATGTGGATTTCTGCAGAGACGTGGATATCATTCCACGTAGAATCACCACCAGCAAAAACAGGAAGCTTGGAGCAATCTCCGTTGAGTTTGTGACTCAACGCCACAGAGGTAATTTTTGCCTAGTGTTATGTTAACTTCTTGATTACCACTACCATACCCGATCCCATCTCTTTTTGGGTTTTCTTGATGTTTTTTATTCTTCACTGCGTGAACAGTGTTGTGCCATCCTCGTAGAGAATAACCCAACATTATATGTAGTATATGTATAGCCCACGAACTTATTTAAACGCTTAGGCTTCTGCCCTAGAACCTCTGTATTATTATATTATGTGTTATATATATCTGCAGTGGTTTCCTGTTAATGCTTTCGCTATACTCTGATGGGTTGTGAATGTTGTGATTCGAGCCGAGTAAGGCGACCATCTAGTGCTTAGATAGGGTGGATCGTTTCCCCTAAGGAGCACTGGGTGGACATCTTGGGCCAGTAGTACCCCTTCGGCCCGACCCGGGCAAAAGGTTGGGGGGGTCTACACCTCTTCTGCATTAGCAAGAAACCCATTTCCTGGAGCTCCAAGAAACAAAAGACCGTCACCCTATCATCAACTGAAGCAGATTATATGGCTTTAACCGCTGCTTCGTGTGAAGCCGCCTGACTTAAGAGAATCAGGGAAGACTTAGGAGAAAAAGGGAAAGACTGCGCCATTCCTATCTACTGTGATAACTCATCCTCAATAGCTCTGTCTAAAAACCAAGCCTTTCACAACAGAAGTAAGCATATAGAACTGAAGTATCACTTTATTGGAGAAATGATAGAAAAAAAGGAGATAGAAGTGTGATTCTGCCCTATCTAATATCAGCTGGCTGACATTCTAACCAAACCACTAGGAAGGCAGCGCTTCCTCGCTCTTAGAGATGCTCTAGATATTAGGAATGAACATGATTTGAGGGAAGATGTTGGAAATCAAACCATGCCCCTTGGAACTGAAGAAGACAAAAAATAAGAAGAAGATGAAGAGATCCGTGCTCTAGCTACAGTAAATGAAACCAGGGCGCTCGAGGCGAAGAAAAGAGCACAACCGATAAAAGTTATCTCATGCTTTTTTTGCACCTGTTATTTGTCCTGAATTTAAGTCCTTGTTATGCAAACCCACTTTTGTTACTAGCAAACTAAAAAAACAGATTCAGTCATTTTTGCATTTATTTGTCTTCCCAAATATTACTACGAGCAAACCAATCTTGTTTTTTTGTAATTTTTGCATGTTTGAATTTTGAGCTCCAAATATTTCTCATTTGAAAAAGTGATCAACATGAAAGTTGTAGATCTCATCGAGACTATTTTTTATTTGAAGTCGTTTTGGCCTCCAATTTGGGCCCGAAAAAAGACACGCACGGAACGAGTCGTCCATACAGGCATTCGGCGTGACTTTTTTCGAGTCCCAAACCGGGAGTCTAAACTGCTTCAAAGAAAAAAGTGTTCAACATGAAAGTTATACATCTAGTCGAGATCTATCTTTTATGTTGAACACTTTTTAATTTGAAACCGTTTTGGCCTCCAATTTGGGCCCGAAAAAAGACACGCATGGAACGAGTCGTCCGTGGAGATTTTCGGCGTGATTTTTTTCATGTCCCAAATCGGGGGTTTAAATTGATTCAAATCAAAAAGTATCAACATGAAAGTTGTAGATCTCGTCGAGATATATAACTTTCATGTTGAACACTTCTCATGAAAATGTACATATAAGAAGCAGTTCAAAAAAATGTGTATATTCTTATATACACTTAACTCGTATATACAACACACCCTTATAAGAATTAGAAATCAAATATATTTCTAAATCTTGCGATATTTTGTTTAAAGATTTTGGTGTAAACGATGATATTTTGTTTAAAAAGAGTTTTGGACATACTAAACAAAATTTTGCGGCATTTTGACTTGTTTCTAATGCTAATATAAGTGGTTGAATGAATATATTTGAAATCATTTATAATGTTATTATATGTAGTGGTTATTTTTGAAAGAATGAATGTTTTAAACAAAATTATTTTTTTTTGAAAAAAATTTATGTTGGTTTGCTAGTAACAAAATGGTTTTCAAACAGTCATTTTAAAAAATGAGGGTTTGCTAATAGTAATGATTTGCTAGAAATCAAATTGGATTTGCTAGTAACAACACCCTTTTATTAGTATAAATAAGAGGTGATTGCACAAACATTATTATTGAAAAAGAAATGAAATGAGTATCTTTCCCTCCTATACACTCCCTGCTCCTATATTCTTCTATATCTCAAGTTTTATAGGTCCTTTATACAGTTGCTGAAGGCCATCTATAACGGGAAAGAACAATGCCATGGATATGTTTTTAATGTAGAAATTCTGTGAGTGTGAATTTTAGCTTGTGGAAGATATACATGGAGGGCCAGCTAGAATTCCTACATCAATGATGGCTTATTAGTTAGATCTTGATTTGCGGGACACGAGCATGATAAGAATGTGTGTTATTGACATTGTGTTCTTCAACATTGGTGATGATGACACTATAGTCAAGTATTTTTGAGAAGTTGGAACGATTAAATCCGACAATGTGAGTGACCACACAAGATTATTGTACGACCGTTTAAAGATGCCATAGGGTGACAACCTAAAAAAACCCTTTGTGCAGTTGATGGCAATTACTACTTTGTGAGGTTAGCCATGGGTCCTTTGTGCACTTGATGATGGGTGAGGTTAGCCATGGGTCCACCGGCCACAATGCGGCAGCCAATGATTTGTTGGGTTATTAATTTGTAGTTTAGTTCTTGCATAGACCCATAACAAACCACATATCTCGCTAACATTTCATGTTCCACCTAACCTCATCTCATACCTAACTCTTCCCACTATTGTTTTCTTACCATATTTACTTGTTTGGAGAAAGACATGATGCGGAAAGATCTCTTCTATCGGAATTGAAGTCATTCTTCTTCTATTTTTATTGACGCTTATTTGCAGTCCGAGCACAAATAGTTTGTCTTTATAAGTGGTGATGTCGTTGACAATGGTGGGCTAGCTGCAAAGAGGTTGATGCATTGACTATTGCCGGTGGAGATCTGAGAGAGTTATGCATCTCTTCTCAATGTTCATTGTGGTGATTGATGGACAATTGTCGCGTGTTGATGGGATATCGTTTCTGTAAGCGCTTTGTAGCGTGTCAGATTGTTCCGTGTCGGATCTTGTGACATTGTAGCAGGAGGTTTGATCAGAGTTTGCACCACTTTGCACCGCCAGTGTTTGTTGCAGCCTTGTCGGATCCTGCTTTGTTGCATACTTTGATTCCCCCCGATCCTCCCATTGTGATCTTTTTGGAACTTGTCAACTCAATTACATATAATAGTTCGAATCTCACAATCACTCTTTCCCTTGTGATTATGAGTAGGTCTATTCTTTTCAACGACATTGATATTCAAAAATTAGCTTCTAGAATAAGAAAATCAAATCTGTTGTTTGGATGAACAGTTTTACAACGTAATTGATTTTTGGGTCCAAAGCCATATTCAAGTAAGGCTGCGCCTGGCGCGGCTTATTTGCTCCGGTGAGGTTGGACAAAAATGTCATTGTCATTCCAAAATCTTATGACCCAAACTAGTTTCTTTTTTGGTAATGATAGTAATATTTGTCATACAAAACATACATTCTATGACAATCATATTTTTGTCCAACCTCACCGTAGCAAATAAGCTGCGATAAGCCGCACTAAATGCAACCTAAATCTAAAATTCCTCCATCCAATGTGATAGCAATTGGAACACCAAGAACCAAGATAACCGGAGAAAAGGGGGAAGAAGAAGCCGATCAATAGAAGTGCTCACCGACCAAGACCTTTGTTTTATCCACGCCCACGTGGCCGGCCAGGCCGCCCACATGATATTTCTGAATGATAGCAAGGCGAAGTGAACAGTATGGAATACAAAACCGATTACCCATAAAAAGAAATCCATCAAGGAGTGTGAAGTGTTGGAACGGTCCAAGGTGGCATTTGTTCCACGGGCGGCTGAAATGAGGATCATCAGCGTATAATTCTTTGAATGTGTCAAACCCCAGAACCTTCACTTTCATAGTGAGTAGGAGCGCATGTTTCCGGCTGAGAGCATCCACGACTTTGTTAAGTGATCCTGCCATATGTTGGATGGAAAAATTAAAGGTTTGGAGAAACTCCACCCATTTGGCATGTCTCGTGTTCAGGCGGTGCTGGCCATTAATGTATTTCAGCGCCTCATGATTGGAGAAAAGGATAAATTCTTTGGCGTAGAGATAGTGGCGCCAATACGCCACGCTACGGACTATATGACGTAAAATTATGTCATAAATGGAATATTTTTTGCGAGTCTCGTTTAGTTTATCGCTGAAGAAGGCGATTGGCCGTTTGTTTTGACTTAATACGTCACCGATGCCTGTGCCCAAAGCATCACAATGGACCTCAAAGACCTGTTCAAAATCGGGTAATTTCAAGACCGGGGCCTCTGTAATTTTGCGCTTTAAGAGTTGAAACGCATATTCCGCCGCGGCTGTCCACACAAAGTGGCCTCCCTTCATACAATCTGTGAGCTGAAATCTTTGACAAATTGTCTGTAGAAGGAGGCTAGACCATGGAAACTGCGGAGTCCGTGCAGGTCTTTGGGAGTGGCCTAATTGACGATGGCGACAATCTTGTCGGGATCCATTTGAAGTCCATTCCGTGAGACAATGTAGCCCAGGAAATGAATTTTATCAGTGAGAAAATGACACTTCTTGGTATTGGCAAACAAATGTTGTCAAGACCCAGGCCCGGCTCCACTCGGGACCACGTCCACCAAGGGAGACCCAGCGGGACCCAGCTAGCATCGTCCGGGCTGCAGCCCAAGCACCCCAACCCCTCTCCAGCCCACCGACGGGTTGTTGGTGGTCACAGCCTCCCTTTGATGAGCGAAACTCTCTGGTTAAGCGGACAACACGGGGAGTTCCCAGGAGGTCACCCATCCGGATACTACTCCAGCCCGAGCACGCTTAACTATGAAGTTTTCCAACTTCTTATCACCAACTGAGCTGCAGCTCAGTTGGTGATGAGGAGTGGTTTGAAAACTCCTTATCAAGGGGGTTGCGGGGTCGAGACCCGACCACAACAATGCGCCGCGGCCGTGAAATAGGAACGAAGAGGATTTGGGGTGCATGGTCTGCAGACCGGTTGAGGCTTAACCCTTTCGAGCTGGATGTTGGGGGTGCCGACGGTCGTCCTTTCGAGCCGTGGGCTGGGGAGACCGTTACAAATGTTGTTCACGCAATACGCCAAAAACTTGTCGCAAGTGATCCAAGTGTTGTTGCGTTGACTTGCTGTAAATATGTCATGAAAGTACACCACGATGAACTGACCAAGATACGAGCGAAAGACCTCATTCATTAGCCGCATGAAGGTGCCCAGGGCATTTGAAAGATCGAATGACATCACCATCCATTCATAGAGGCCGTCTCGTGTTTTGAATGCAGTTTTCCATTCGTCTCCGGGACGGACCAGAATTTGATGATAGCCGCTGTGCAAGTCTATCCGCGAGAACACCGTTGCACCATATAATTGATCAATTAAGTCATCAAAGCGAGGAATTGGAAAGGGATACCTGATGGTTATTTTATTGACAGCTCGACTGTCGATGCACATGCGACATGAACTGTCCTTTTTTGGAATCAATAGTGCTGGAACGGCGCAAGGGCTCAAGCTCTCTCTTATGACGCCCTTGAGTAATAAGTCTTGCACTTGCCGCTTTAATTCCTTATGTTCGGCCAGGCTCATGCGATATGCAGCTTTATGTGGAATGATTGCTCCGAGAACAAGGTCAATATGATGTTGGATGCTGCGTAACGGTGGAAGTCCGGCCGGTAACTCGTCTGGCATTACATCCGTAAAGTGGCGCAAGAGGGGCTGAATTTCCGGGGGAACAACTGTTGTAGGGGGATTGGTCGCCACCATGACAACGACAAACACGTCGGTGGTGTTGCTAAGTTCCTCACAAATTTCTGTATACGGCAAAGGGGTTGTAGTCCTGTCTTTCCGACTGTCCAATGGTGTCAATGTGATTTTTTTGCCATCTTTGTGAAAGGAATATGTATTCTGAAAGCCATCATGGCGTGTTCTCCGGTCGTATTGTCACGGGCGACCAAGGAGAATGTGACACGCGCCCATTGGTATAACATCGCACCACACTTCATCCTTATAGGTTTGTCCGTTTGAAAATTGTACTAGGGACCGAGTGGAAACTGTGACGTCATTGTCCTTCTTTAGCCACGACAGTTTGTACGGTGGCGTGCACGGTTCAGTCTTGAGGCCCAACTTCTCCACCATTGTGGCAGACACGACATTCTCGCAACTACCACCATCAATAATAAGAGTACAAACCTTGCCGCCGCTGGTGCACTTAGTGTGAAAAATGTTGTGTCGTAACCATGTATCATCCCCTAGCGGCATGTTGTGCAGAAGTCGGCGAACTACCAAGGATTCACCGGAATCCGCATAGAGGACCTCGCCTTGATCGAAGGTTGGTGTAGATTCGTTGTCGTCCGAGGAGTCGAACACCGGTTCTCCGTCAGCAAACGTAACAATTTGAGTATTTGGGCAATTGGCCATGAGGTGGCCCAATCCATGGCATTTGTAGCAGCGCTTGGCGGCTGGCCCCTTGGTAAGGCCTGCAGATTCGGTGGACGGCTGCTCTCCGCAGGTTGAGATTTATGAGCAGTGCTCTTGTCCGGTTGGGTTGAGGTGGAGGCCGGGTTGTCCGCGTTGTTGTTTTTCCATTTCTTACCACCACACTTGCTAGCGGATTTTTCTACAATATTTTTCCAATTCAGTTATTTTTCTACCTTTAAGGCGAGGCGACAGACGTCGTCGTACACCCAATATTGTTGTAGATGAACAATATCCGATATTTTCGGCCGCAACCCTGCCAAATATTTCGCAATGATTTATTCTTCTTCTTCGGCTACGTCGCACCTCATGTGCAAACGGTCGAAATCTTCAGTGTAGCGTTCAACCGACAAGTTGTTTTGGCGGAAACATTGATAGTCGAGGAAGGCCTTCTGTCGATAATGGATGAGCAAGATTTTTTTTTGCAGCAATTTCCTCATTTTGTCCCATTGATTCACCTTGAGTTTACCGTCACGGGTACGGTACTTCTGATCATGCTCCCACCAAATAGAGGCATGTTTGCGAAGTTGAATGACTACGAGTTTAACCTTCTGCTCGTCCGTGAAATCTTTAATATCAAATACTCTTTCCACCGTGCAAAGCCAGTCGATGAACTCATCGGGGTGAGCCTTATCTTCAAAAACAGGAATCTCAATCGGTGTGTGCGCCGACCGCCTCCCGGATTGCGCCTCACAAAGGGATTGATATCGTCCTCCTCCGTGGACGAGGTACCAGATTTTGGCGCCTCTTCCAGCATTGTCGTAAATCCGGGCCACGCCAGTTGGAGTTCCAACTCCTCAATCCGTCGTCTCTGCATCTCTAGTTCAACATCCCGTAGATCTCTGCGACGTTGATGCTCATCGTCGTCGTCGGCGAATGTAACAATGGTGTTAAGTGGGATAGAAGAATGTCAGGAAGAGGCAGGGGAGAGAGAGAAGAACATGGGAAAGTTAAGAGGAAATAACGTAATTTTATTAAAAACCATCTTAAGCTAATACATGCTCTCAACCATATTTATACAGGCTATTCATAAATATAGCCGTTACAGGAGAAAGTTACAAGAGAAAGTAATTGGTTGTCTTCAGTACTCGCCACCTGTCAGCATCTGGAGATGCCTTGAAATAGGAGGCAAATCATGGCCTTCGTTTATGTTGCTGATGGTGTTACTCCTCCGGTGTGATTACCTCCTTGAAAAGAACATCTGAGCTTTGTTTGACTGCTGGTTAATAGGCGGTGAGAGTACAGGTGTTACAATATACCCAATCTTTTAAAACGCTGTCCTCAGCGTTACTTCGGCTTTATCATCTGCGGTTGCCAAAACCCTAGCCCGGCGGAGGTAGATCTGGAGCTTCCCGGCGAATGGTGGAGAAGGCAGCAATGATGTAAACTAAGAACAGATACTGAAGTGAGGCTTGGATGTTTACTGAGTCTGTAACTCCTATTCGCCGTTGGGTGAGTTCCTTCTTCCTTATCTGCTGTAGAAAATAGGTGTTGAGCAAATGTTGTTGAGACGTTGTTTTCGTGCGGTGTGTCGTTCTCGCTCTTCCTCTTTTTTTTTTGGTTTCGTTGTTTTTGCTGCCATGGTGTCGAAGTCACGCTTGGAGTTTGTTGTTGGGGTTTCGTCGTTGGCTTCGCTTTCCCTTTTGCTTCCATGAGTTTTCCGGAATATTGCGAAGTTGTACGGCGATTTCTGGAAAATCTACCAAGGAAGACAGATCTTCCCATGTGCTGTCTTCGGGACGTAGACCGTCCCATTGTATTAACCCCTGCATTGTTTCCTGATCGTGGCGTTGTAATTTCCGTGTTGCAATAACCGCCAGCGGCTGATGAAGAGGATTGTTTTTCCAATGCTTATCTGGAAGGGTAATTCCTTGAGGCCCTGGCTCTCCTTTGTATTTTTTAAGCATGGATATGTGAAAGACGGGGTGGATTTTGACTTCTGGAGGAAGGTCCAAACGGTATGCCGTTTTACCGATGACCTCCAGAACCTTGTATGGACCATAGTATTTCAAGCTCAATTTTTTATTGATGGTGCGGCCGAGGGAGAGTTGTCGATAAGGGTGGAGTTTAAGTAGCACCCATTCCCCTGGAGTGAGTTGTAAGTCCATCCTGCGCTTGTCCGCATTTGCCTTCATCCTCTGCTGTGATTTGTGGAGGTTGTCCTTAAGCTGCTGTATTATTTTCTCCCGCTTTTGTAATGTTGTCTCGACTGCTTCATTTGCCGTGCTTCCTGGGCTGTAAGTAAGTAAGCCAGGCGGAGGGCGACCGAACATAACTTCATATGGAGTCATGCCGATCGCTGAGTTAAATGAAGTATTAAAAAAATATTCAGCATAGCTAAGTAAATTATACCATTTTTTATGATTATGATTACAAAAAATTCGGAGGTATTGTTCTAGTGATCTATTCAGACGTTCTGTTAAGCCGTCCGTTTGGGGATGGTAAGCAGAGCTGTATTTTAACTGGGTTCCCTGAAGTCTGAATAGTTCTGTCCAAAAATTACTTAAAAAAATGGTATCGCGATCAGAGATGATTGTTTCTGGAATACCATGTTGTACAACCCCATATTCGCTGAGCCAGGCAAGGAGGCACAATGGTCACAGTTGGGTTAGCCGAAGCGTTCTCGCCCTAAGGAAGATCTCGCCTTAATGAAGATCTCGCCCAAAGAAGGCGGGAACGATTGCGCCTGATCGTTGAATGAGGAACCGTAAGCCAAGACCGTCGAGCGCGGCCTGCGCGGAAGCGCTTGCGCCCGAGCCAAGCTCCTATCTCAAAGAGTTCTCGCCTACGCCGGGCGAGACTGTTCGCGCCATGCCCTGGGCAGAAGGGTCTCGGCACAGCTCTCGCCGAGTGGGGCCCAGGGCCTTAGAAAGAATGTCCTAATTGCCCTCAGGAGAAATTACTCCAGTACCCTCAGAAAAACAGCGGGATTCGGCTATTTGCAGACCAACTAGGGGCATTTCAGTAATCTCAAGGCAGCAAAAACTATAAATAGACCCATAAGGGCTCCTTAGAAGGCAAGCGATCATTGTCTCCCAAATTCCAGTGCTTTCTGAGGAGCTCCTAGCCCAGCTTTGGCTTTGGAGGGGAAGCTCTCAGAGATCTTCCGGGTGTGAGGTGGGACCTCCCTGCTGAGGCAATTGGGTCAGTCTTAGGTCCTTAGAATCCAGCCAAGGGGTGAGACTTGAGAGAAGTAGGTTTTTGTTGCACCCCTTTTTCTTCGAACTTCAGTTGGGGTCATATTTGGCTTCAACAGTTCTGGTGCGGTGAGCGTGGAAGGCAGCCGATTCAAGAAAGCCTCGAGTTTTGTCTCATGGCTGGAGGTGAAGGTGAAGGGTCAGGTTCTGGAGGATCCCCCACCCGGGGAGAGGAAGCAACGAAGAGAATGCTGGATGAGTTCAGGAGAGAGGTTTTGCAAACAATCAGTTTGGCCTTCTCGGCGAGAGCCGAGTGGGCCACCCCTCAGGTCCCAATTGAAGAGGTCCCGCTCTTAGGCGAGAACGCCCCGGGGCAGCGCCCGGGGAAGGAGGTCCCGGGGGAGGCTGGCGAGAGAGACGTGGCGGCGCGGGAGCTATTCCCGGGCCAGGGCCAGTGCCCGGGCAAGGAGGCGCTGACGGATCTGGGCGAGAAGGAAGCGGCGGTGCGGGAGCTCTTCCCGGGGCACGGTCTCGCGGATCGGGCAAGTCAGCCGAGTCCGCGAGACGTACCCTCTCGCCAGGCGGGAGGCGAGAGCCCCTTTAGCGAGCTCATCATCTCGGCTCCGGTACCAGAGGGGTTCCGGGAGCCCGACATGTCCTACTACTCGGGGAAGGATGACCCGGTGCAGCACGTACAGTGGTTTGAAGACGTCGTGTCAATAAGGCAGATGACAGATGCCTTCAAGTGTCGGCTGTTCGCCATCACGTTGAAAGAGAAGGCTCGGGACTGGTTCCACCAGTTTCCAGCAAGGTCAATCTACTGTTTTGAAGATCTGCGGAGAAGTTTCCTGTTGAGGTTCTCAACCTCAAAGAAGCGGAAGAAGGAAGCAGAGTGTCTGTTTGCGGTAAGGCAGAGGCCGGATGAGACGCTGGGCCACTATGTTGACCGGTTCCAGGAGGAGATCCTTTTGGTCCAAGAGGTTCCAGGGTATGCGCTGATGCTGGCCTTCACCCTGGGGCTGAGGCCAGGATTTTTTAACATGGAGTTGAAGAGGGTGCCACCCCTCTCCTTCAAGGAGCTCATGGAAAGGGCGGCGAAGGAGATTGACTTCGAGAGAGCAAACCCGGCATTCGCCCGGAAGTTGGCCAAGTTGGCAGAGGATGACGTGAAGGAACCAGCAGCGGAAAGGCAGAAGGAACCGAGGGAACAGATGGGGCAAAGGGAAGAAAGGAGAAGGGAGGAGCCCCGAAGGTTTGGGCAGCAGCAGGGTTGGGGGGCCCGGGAGCCGAACAACCGGTTGGGTTGGAGGCCCCAGGAGGGTCGCCCCCAGGGCCCAGGAGAAGGTTATCAGGGGAGGGATAACCTGCGGGAGCCCCGGAGGTTCGATCGACCGGCATGAAGGCAGGAGCCGAGGGGTCGTCCCCCACCACCGCAGGAGGCCATGGAAGTAGGGAGAGGGAGAGGAGCAGCCAGAGGAGCCCGAGGAGGAGGCAGAAGAGGAAGGGGAGATGGAAGAAGGGGCGGGGAGGCGTTGCTTTTTTGCGACTTCCATCAGGAGGAAGGTCACGCGACGGCCACCTGCCCGGAGTTCTTAGAGTTGAGGGAGGCAAGGGGAGCAGGGAGGCAGGATCCACCGGTGAGGATAGTGGAGGTGCAGCAGGGCGAAGTGGAAGACAGGTGCGAAGACCGGGTGGATGTAGGGACCCGGGGAGGAATCGGGGTGATTCACAGAGGAGTGGGGATCGAGGCAACCCGCAAGGGGAGCCTGCAAACCATGTACCGGAGGGGGGTGGCCTCCACCTCCCAGGTTCCCCCACCAGAAGAAAAGATTACTTTTTCATCAGCAGACATGCCAGACTATGAAGACCCATTCTGCGACGCCCTGGTGATCCAGACGGCGGTGGAGAACTATACCGTTTCAAGGATATTGGTAGATAACGGAAGCTCGGTTAATGTCATCTTCAAGAAGGCCTTTGATGAGATGAGGGTCGAAGGGAAGAGGGTCTTGGTGTCGGATGGACCTCTGTTCGGGTTCTCCGGGGAGAGAAAGGAGGTAGAAGGAGGAGTAGCGTTGCATGTAAGGTTAGGGGGCGTGTCGCGGAACTGCAGGTTCGTGATCGTGGACGCCCCGAGCAGCTATAATGCCATCTTTGGGCGTCCCCTCATCAGCGCCTTTCGTTGCGTCCCCTCCTCGTTCCATCAGTGCCTCAAGTTCAACAATGGGGTGGTACAGGTCAGGGTAAGAGGGGACCCGAAGGTGGCAAGACAATGTTACGTTATAGCAGTCAACACCATATCGTGGATGGCGGAGGCAGAAGAGTTGGAGATAGAGATGGCGGCCCTAGAGGAGGTTGTTGAGGAAGAGGAGATGGTCCTAGAGGAGGTAAGAAAGATAGCTGGAGAGGAAGCCGGATAAGAGGGGACTGAGAAGCTGCAAGGAGATGTGCAGGCGGTCCCGGGGGGCGGGGAGCAGGAGAGCCCGGAAGGGACAATGGAAGTAGAAGAGCAAGCGGCAGGAGAAGTCGAGGGAGAGGCCCCGAGGGGCGTAGGAGCCGAGCAGCAGCAGGGGGGGATAGAAGCGATGGAGATTGAGGAGGAGGGAGAAAGAGGAGTGCTGGAGCTGGAGGAGGAGGCAAGGGCCGGTTGAGAGCAGTCGCGGCTGGAGCCGGCCGAAGAAGTGGTGGAGATGGAGGTCTTCACCGACGCTGGAAAAGTACAAAGGGTGCGGGTCAGCGGGGGCTTGAGTCTCGAGGCCCGGGAGCAGGTGCGGGCTTGCATTCAAAGCAATGTTGACATCTTCGCTTGGAGCGCGGCGGACATGACAGGCATCGACGCCGACGTAGCCTGCCACCGCCTGAACTTGGACCCCCGCACCCGCCCCATCCGTCAAAAGATGAGGGCCATCGCCACCAAGCTGGAGGAACCCATTCGCGAGGAGGTCAAGAAACTCCTAGAGGCGGGCTTCATCTCAGAGATCCAGTATCCAGGCTGGATCTCCAATGTGGTAATGGTAAAGAAAGGAGGTGGTAAATGGAGAATGTGTATTGACTTTTCTTTGTTGAATAAATCATGCCCTAAGGATTGCTACCCCCTGCCTCGGATCGACGCGCTGGTTGATTCAGCTGTCGGTTTTTCTGTCATGAGCTTTTTAGATGCTTTTTCAGGTTATCACCAGATCCGGATGCACCCTCCTGACACCAAGGATGTCTCCTTCATCACGAGGGAGGGATGCTTCAATTACAAGATGATGCCCTTTGGGTTAAAGAATGCAGGGGCCACCTATCAGCGCATGATGGATCGGGTCTTCCAGGATCAGAGGGGGAGGAACTTGGAGGTTTACGTCGACGACCTAATGATCAAAAGCAAGTGCATAGTTTCGCACCTGCAAGACCTCGAGGAAACATTCGCCACCCTGAGAAGGTTTAAAATGAGACTGAATCCCTTGAAGTGTGTCTTCGGGGCCAGCCGCGGGAAGTTCCTCGGGCATCTTCTGACTCCGGCAGGGGTGGAGCCCAACCCGGACAAGGTCAAGGCCATCCTGAATTTGGAGTCGCCACGCGACACCAAGGAGGTCCAGCGCTTGACAGGCAAGCTGGCTGGGCTAAGCAGGTTCCTCTCCAGGGCAGGAGACAAGTGTTCTTCATTCTTTAAGGTGCTGCGGGGGAATCAAAGGTTCGAATGGACGGCCGAGTGCGAAGAGGCCTTCCAAGGGCTGAAAAGACAACTCTCTCAGGCTCCCCTCCTTCAGAGCCCAAAGGAAGGAGAGGACCTGACCTTGTACCTCGGGGTAGGAGCAGAGGCGGTGAGCTCCGTTCTAGTGAGGGAAGAAGGAAAGAAGCAGCTGCCCATCTACTATGTCAGCCGGATATTGAGGAAAGCGGAGCTTCGCTACCCCATCCTGGAAAAGCTTGCTTATGCCTTGGTCATCTCGGCCAGAAAGCTCCGGCCGTACTTTCAAGCGCATTCGATTAGGGTGGTGACCGACCACCCTCTTCGCAAGATCTTCGAAGGAGTAGAGCACTCGTGAAGACTGGCTAAGTGGTCCATTGAGTTAAGCGAGTTCGACATCTCCTTTGTCCCAAGGCTCTCCATCAAGGCACAGGCGGTGGCGGACTTCCTAGCAGACTACATTGTTGATGTCGAGGGGGAAGAGCAGCAACCGCGAGAAGCATGGAGGTTGATGGTTGATGGGGCCTCAGGAAGGCATTCCCTAGGGCAGGGGTGGTGTTGACAAGTCCTCAGGGGGTAACCATAGAGCAAGCAGTCATTTTACATTTCCCCGTGACCAACAATCAAGCGGAGTATGAGGCCGTTATTGCCGGCCTTCGCCTGGCAAAGGAGCTGGAGATTCGGGATGTGGAAGTTTTCACCGATTCAAAGGTAGTGGCATCGCAGATCCGGGGAGAGATTGAAGCTCGGAATCCAACCCTCATCAGATACCTCTCCAAGGTAAGGGCGATCATCGGAGGATTCCGGTCTTTCTCAATTCAACATGTTCCAAGGGAAGAAAGTGTAGCCGCCGATCGACTGGCCAAGTTCGGACCTCGGGGAGGAGGGACCTTGACGGAGCTGTTCCGACCGGCTATCGAGGAAGGAGAGTTGATGCTGGTGGATCGGCAACCCTCGTGGGTAGATTCATTTGTGGCCTTCCTAACCACCGGTGAACTGCCTGAGGGGACCAAGGTCGGGAGAAGCTTCAAGCGCAAAGCGGCTCACTACTTGATGATGGAGGGGGGTCTGCACCGTAAGATGTTGTCAGGGCTCCTAGCTAGATGTGTGACCGAAGAAGAAATTCCGAAGATTTTAAGGGAAGTGCACTCGGGCGAGTGCGGCAGTTACTCTGGAGGAAGGACACTGGAGGCAAGGGTGGTCAGACAGGGGTACTTCTGGCCCACCCTAAGGAAGGATGCCATGGAGTTTGCGAGGAGGTGTCAAAAATGTCAGCTCTACGCCCCCCTTCAACTCTTGGCAGCTCAGAGACTCCGGAGCATCACGACACCATGGCCATTTGCCATCTGGGGAATGGACTTAGTTGGGCCCTTTCCTCCGGCCAGTGGGCAGAGAAGGTTTCTCTTGGTCATGATCGATTATTTCTCAAAGTGGCTAGAGGTTAAAGCCTTAGCCAAGGTCACCTCGCAGGTCATAAGGAATTTTATCTGGGGAGAAATCATTTATAGACATGGATTGCCCCAAGCAATAGTGACCGATAACGGCCCCCAGTTTGCCAGCGAGGAGTTCATCAGCTTCTGCGCTCAAGTAGGGATAGATCTCCGGTTTGCCTCCGTCCATCACCCTCGGAGTAACGGCCAAGTGGAAGCAGCAAACAAAATCATTGTGAACCTACTAAAGAAAAAGGTGGAGAACTTAAAGGGAAATTGGGTGGAGCAGCTTCCATCGGTCCTGGGGGCACTACGAACGACCCCGAACACGGCCACCGGTGAGACCCCCTTCAAGCTCTCTCATGGTTGTGAAGCCGTCCTACCAGTGGAGTTCGAGGTCCGGTCCCCGCGAGTCACAGCCGCGGGCGAAGGAGACGAGGCTTGGAGGGTGGAGAATGAAGAGGGGCAGCGCCTCTCGTTAGATATGGTGGAGGAACTGCGAGACGTAGCAGCTATCAGGCAAGAAGAGATCAAGTGACGAATGGCCAAGCATTTTGATAAGCATGTCAGGGTCAAGCAGTTTGCTGAAGGAGATCTGGTGCTGAGAAAGGTTGACGCGGCAGGGAGGTTGGCCCCCGTCGGTAAGCTCCACCCGAACTGGGAAGGTCCATACATTATGAAGGAAGTCCTCGGAACGGGGGGATACTACCTCCAGGACGTGGAGGGAAGAGCCCTAAGCCACACTTGGAGTGGTGATGATCTAAAATGCTTCTACCCCTGAGGGGGAAAGGATGTAATCATGTATCTCAAAAATAAACTTGTTATATTATATCGATTGATTCTCCCTTAACTAGTATCGAATTTTTCATAACATAACATAGTCGTATGTTTTGTGGCACCCCGAGCTCGGCTCGGCCCCAGGTAGACCCGCTGCGCAGGCTCTCATCTAGCTAGCAGGTCCGTAGGCTCGCCTGTGGGGGATAGGTTTGGTTGGTTTGAGATCTTCATCGGCACCCCGAGCTCGGCTCGGCCCCAGGTAGACCCGCTGTGCAGGCTCTCATCTAGCTGGCAGGTCCGTAGGCTCGCCTGTGGGGGATAGGTTTGGTTGGTTTGAGATCTTCATCGGCACCCCGAGCTCGGCTCGGCCCCAGGTAGACCCGCTGCGCTGGCTCTCATCTAGCTGGCAGGTCCGAAGGCTCGCCTGTGGGGGATAGGTTTGGTCTGGTTGGCTTGATTTGGACAAGGCAGGAGGCGCGTTGGGAACACCAAATGAAAAATGAAAAAGATGAGATAGATCTCGGCAGGGATAGATCTCGGCAGGGATAGATCTCGGCAGGGATAAATCTCGGCAGGGAAGTCCCCATCAAAGGGATCTCGAGGTGGGGAGGCTTTCGCCAAAAAGGCTCCTCTCAATGTTCTCGAACAAACAGGCGAGATCGATATGCGACGGGCCAGAAGGGACTCGCGCAGGCTAAAGGGGACGATCCCGTCCTAAGGGTTCGAGAGTCACGCTTCCGACTGGCCGGTTGCCGCGGGTTCCTGCTGATCCATCGCTAAGGATTTCCTAGGAGGGCCAAGGGCCTTGGCGGAAGCACACGCCGAAAACATTCAACCACGACAGTTACATCAAACGCATTCACAAATAACAAGACGAGATGTTCGCAAGAAAAACATTTGCATTAACAATACTACATACAGGTACAAAATGATAGCGTCTCGGGCTTTACATAGAGGTGAAGAAGAGAAGTGAGAAGGGGGCCCTCAAGGAGACAAACTGTACCCCTCAGAACTCTCGCTTGAGCTCCCGCTGGAGCTTCCGCCGGAGCTCCCCCCCGGAGGTCTCGCCACCCGCTGCGGGGGACTTTGAGACATCCGAGGGAGGGGTATCAGGGGCGCCCAGGGGCTTTGGAATGGGCTCGAAGAGCCATGGAACAAGCTGTTGAGCGGCGATGTCTTTGCCCCTCCCGTCCCAGCAGTCGATGTCGCGCAGCGTCTTCAGCGTCAACTTTACGGTAGCTTGCGCGTTCCCCTGGAGCAGCTTGTCGATGTCATAAGCCGAGTAATGCTGGCTCTTCAATCTCTCGTCCAACGGAGGGGCTGCACTCGCCTCAAGGCGCGCGATCTGCTCCCGCAGGAGAACGTTGTCGTATCGGGCCTGAGACAGCTCCTCGCGAAGTGCGGCCTGGGCGGAATCCTGAACGACGGAAGGTTAGCATAAGAGAAGAGTTAGGGAGGCGAGAACAAGTGATTGTGAAAGGTCTCGCTTACCCCTTCCGCTTGGCGCGAGGATAACATCTGCTGGGCCTCGGCCAGCTCCTTGGCCAGAGAGGCCGCCTGAGCCACCGCATCGTCCCTGGCCTTGAACATGTCCTGAAAGTTGCGGTCTATCGTGATGCTCCGCCGGGCACACATGTGCGCAAGCTCCAGCCCACGCATCAAAGCGCGAGTGGAGTCGTAGGCCAGCAGCCGGGTTGACATCCTATCGTAGACGCTGGCGTCCTCCCGGCTGTAGAGGCAATACCCTAGGGCGAAAGCTTCGCCGGTAACCTCGTCTCGCTCTGCCCAGCTGGGCAAGAGGGACGAGATCGAGACCTTGTTGGCGTCAGGGTCCCACTGCAGCAGCGGCTTGTTTTCCGCGTCCAAGCACCTCATGCCGAGGCCAAAGTTGCGATGGCCCCGCGACACCTCGTCAGACAGGGGTTGGCCGGAGGTCCCGGCGGCGGCACCCTCGCTCCCGGCGGCGCCAGGGGTCCGAGGGTTCTCGACAGGAGTCTCGGGGCCGCCCCTGGTGGCCGCAATCTTGCTTACTGCCTGCAGGACCTCCTCAAAGGAGCGGCCGGCAGGGAGAGGTTGGACGGGCGGTACCACAACAGCCTTGCCCTTCTCGGTATCCGTGGTCTTGGGTCTCTTGATTGGCTGAGGCGCGGAGGCACCAGGCTTTCGCTTCGCGACGCCGCTTGAGGGGGGGAGGTCCGGCTCTTTTCGGCAGGCTTGAGCAGCGGCTTTCGCAAGAGCCAGCGGGTCCCTAGGAGGTTGACTCCCTCCGGCGCGAGCCTCATCAAAGGGCTGGCGAAGGGGGATCTCGCGCTCTCCTGCGAAAACAATAACGATAAGTTCCAACCTTGGAAAAGACAAGAAAAAGATAAATGAAGGCGAGACTCTACCTTCTCCCGGAAGTACAGAGGAAAGAGAATCGACGTCTCGCCGGAGGTAGAGGACGTCGAAGTCCTTGGTTCCGAAGAACTCAAGGAGGGCGCTCTCGCGGGAGCCCAAGGACGGAGGCTTGTAGGCGGCATCCTCGTATTGGATGGGGGCTAGGGGTACGTTCCCGAAGTCGCAGGAAACGTAGATGAACCTCTCGCCCCAGTGATGATGCTTGTTAGCGAGACCGATCGTCTTCAGCAGTTGCCCGGAGAAGAACACCACGCCTCCTTTCGCGCGGAAAGTAAATAGCTTGCGGAAGATCGACAAGCTGAACTCGATCCTCTCGGACCGCATATAGCATATGAATGCCACGAGAATAGCAACTGAATTCGGGTTCAGCTGCGCGGGAACCACCCCGTAGTACCGGAGGGCCTGCCGCATCTCAGGCCACAGCGGGAGGCGGAAGCCCACCTCGAAGTGTTCAATAGGGATGGCGAGCTCCCCCTCCCCAGCGGAGTTTACTTTGTCATGATTACCCGGGTTCCGCGCGGTGAAGCCGGCGGGAACATGCTGGGTCTTGATCTGGTTGAACTCTTCCACGGTGAGAGTACAGGAGGGGAAAAGATGCTTTTGGAAAGCTTCCGCGCAATTGGATCGTCCTTCACTTCCGCCCGGCATCACGAAAAAGTTGGAAGGCGAGATCTACGAGAAGAAGGCGAGAGCGAAAACGACGCGAGAACGGAAGGAGGAGGCGGAGACAGGCGAGAGCTTTGGAGAGACCGCGAGAGCAACAGGAGAGGAGAGAGAGACTGGAATCGGAGAAATGAATGTGGTAGGTGAGACTCCTATTTATAGAAAATTGTGGTAATGATGGCTGTTTTCAGAAAGGCGGCGGGGGTACAGCCGGCGCGTTCTAGGTCAGCGGCGCTTCGTTTTTCCAGCCCGAATCTGACAGTGACCGATTGACTAAGTGACTAGCGCAAACGTTGTGAGATGTCATACGACCGGCAAGGTAGGCGGAAGCGAGGTGGCTCTCGCCACCCAAAGACCCGGGAAAATAACTCATACGCATACAAAAATATTAAAGACCGAGCTATTGCTCTCGCTGAGCGAGAACGCGATAAAATAATAAGCGAATAAAGTGCAAAAACATTAGTTACAACTCTAAGCGAGTAAATAAGGGTACATTAGAGAAGGGAAGGCCTGGGGAAGAGGAGGGGAGGTCTCGCGCTTCAATATGGCTCCCAGCGCCATTTCCCTTGCTCCCACCGCCATTTGCCTCGATCCCGCAGCTTGGTCTGGGGAGGCGCCTGCGGGTTGAAGTAGGACGACAGAACGCTGCATCCCAGGTCAACCCGGCAGGACAGATACCGGATGCGCTCGATACACCTCTCCGGTGAGGATCCAGCGGTAGCTCCCCCCGGCCGGTCCATCTCACCGATAAGGTAATCTCGCTCCAGGGTCTCTAGCCTCTTCTCCACTGACTGGCGAAACTCTCTTGCCGCAAGGTCGCGGACCCGCTCTCGCCGGACGAGCTTCGACAGAATGGCGGCGACCTTCTTCCCCCGTCTTTTCGCTCTCCTGGCACCCGTCAGGATCTCCTCCATCTCGTCGGACGAAGGAAAGGGAGAGCTCTCGCCATCTTCTCCCTCTCTTTCTTCTTCTTCTTCTTCTTCTTCTTCTTCCTCTACCTCAGCGCCAAGCCGCGAGCCCATATCCCCTGTCAAAGGAATCCCCATTTTAGCGGGAGCTAAAGGATAGCTGCGATAAAATTTCCGTATACCTTCAGAGTGACGAGGCCCCCCGGTCGACGGCAGGCGAGAAGGCCCAGCCCCCCCCCCCCCTCAGCTCCAAAGAGGAGGTGGATTGGATTTCCTTTGCCGGGGGGGGGGGGGGGTAAACTTTGCGGATGGTGATCCCGGCCTGGTCGGGAGCGGGGGAGCGGGTCTCCTCTCCCGCTGGAGGGCTAGCGTCTAACAATGACACGGGGATCTCGGCATTATTTCCTCCCGCCAGTAGGTAGGAATCAACCGCATGGGCAGACTGCTTCGCAGTCTTCGCCCCACTCTCCCGAGTGGCGAGATCTGGAGGTGCGGAAGCCGACGCTGCAAGAAATCAGGTCAGCATTTAAAGATGCAAGTCAAAGGCGAGAGGGGAACCTTTACCAGCGGTGTTTGGGTCTGGTGGAGGGGCCGCCTCGGGAACCTGTGGTTGATCATCGTGATGGCTAGAGAGTGGATCCAAAGGTTCTCGCGGGGACGCGGCAGCATCAGGAACCGTCTCCTGCGAGAGGTATCACGTTAAACAACTGAACAGCTGGTTTTTAGTAATTGGTATATCAAGCTTACCTTCCGCGGCGAGGGGCCGTCCGCGCGACTAGGGGTCTGGGTGGGCGGGCTCCTATTCTCGCGGGACAGGTCCCGCTGAACCACCTTAGCCTTCTTCTTCTTCTTCTTAGGCAAAGAAGGCTCAGCAGCCGACGATTGTCTCGCCAGCCATGGGGCAACCAGGGCGCTGTTAGCCCTAGCTCGCGCCTGCGCCGCGTTAATACGGTCCTGCAGATCCTGTGGAAGCGGTTTGTCAGCACGCTTGGAAGGCATAGCGAGAGAAGGCGAGAGCTCAGGGGGAGAATGACGACTCGAGGGAAGTATTATGGCCGTCTATCGACACACATATTTATAGGCACCGTACGACCCACCGAAAGATTCCCTGATGTTGACACGTGCTTAGCGAATATTTTGGGTTGGACATGTCTTTTCGAGCGCGGTGCTAGCTCAAAAAGAGCGGGGATTGTGTACAACCCCATATTCGCTGAGCCAGACAAGGAGGCATAATGGTCACAGTTGGGTTAGCCGAAGCGTTCTCGCCCTAAGGAAGATCTCGCCCTAATGAAGATCTCGCCCAAAGAAGGCGGGAACGATTGCGCCTGATCGTTGAATGAGGAACCGTAAGCCAAGACCGTCGAGCGCGGCCTGCGCGGAAGCGCTTGCGCCCGAGCCAAGCTCCTATCTCAAAGAGTTCTCGCCTACGCCGGGCGAGACTGTTCGTGCCATGCCCTGGGCAGAAGGGTCTCGGCACAGCTCTCGCCGAGTGGGGCCCAGGGCCTTAGAAAGAATGTCCTAATTGCCCTCAGGAGAAATTACTTCAGTACCCTCAGAAAAACAGCGGGATTCGGCTATTTGCAGACCAACTAGGGGCATTTCAGTAATCTCAAGGCAGCAAAAACTATAAATAGACCCATAAGGGCTCCTTAGAAGGCAAGCGATCATTGTCTCCCAAATTCCAGTGCTTTCTGAGGAGCTCCTAGCCCAGCTTTGGCTTTGGAGGGGAAGCTCTCAGAGATCTTCCGGGTGTGAGGTGGGACCTCCCTGCTGAGGCAATTGGGTCAGTCTTAGGTCCTTAGAATCCAGCCAAGGGGTGAGACTTGAGAGAAGTAGGTTTTGGCTGCACCCCTTTTTCTTCGAACTTCAGTTGGGGTCATATTTGGCTTCAACACATGTAATTTCCCAACAGTTTCCCAAAAAATGTTAGCCACTATCGGGCCTGTTAACGTTTTTACTGGTGAGAAATGTACTGCCTTTGAAAAACGATCAACTATTACCATTATTATTGTAGTTGAGTGTGAGCTAGGTAGATGTGTGATAAAATCCATCGTAAGATCCGCCCATAATTTGTCTGGCGTTTGTAGAGGTTGCAGTAATCCGTATGGTAGATGATTGCTTGATTTTGATTTTTGGCATAGATCACAGTTACTAACGTATAATTCGACCTGTTTAGTTAAGTTGGGCCAGTAAAATTGTTGATGTAGACGATAAGTTGTTCCCTTAACTCCGGAATGACCCCCCCATAAGCTATCGTGGGCCTCCCTAATTAAAGTCGTTGTTAATTTGGAGTTTTCGGGAATGTACAGTTTATGCTTGTTGTAGATGTACGGGCCTTTAATAGACCAAGTGGGGTGAAGGTGTGGTGTAGTCATTAGGTGCTGCTTCAATTGTTGAGTGTATTCGTCCTGGTGGTATTCGTTTTCCAAGCCCTCCAAAAGGGGGGATATTGGCATAGAAAGAACTTGGAGGCTCATTGATGGGGGTTGATCTGGGGTTGAATCCAGACGCGATAATGTGTCTGCTACAACATTATGTTTTCCTGGCTTATATTTGATAATGTAATCGTAGCCTAGTAATTTGGAAAAAAAATAATGTTGTTCTGGTGTGTGCAAGTCCTGGGTGAGTAAATGATGGAGGCTCTGGTGGTCTGTGTAAATAATAAACTGCTGCCCCAAGAGATACTGTCGCCATTTAGCGACGGCAGTAATAATTGCGTACATATCCCTCACATAAGTTGATTTTTTCTTCATAAGGTCAGTTAGTTTTTTACTAAAATATGCTATGGGTTTGTTTTGTTGGGATAGCACGGCTCCGATTCCAAATCCAGATGCGTCCGTTGCTATCTCAAATGGTAATGCAAAATTGGGTAGAGACAATATTGGTGCGGTAAGCAAATAGGTTTTTAACTGCTCAAAAGCCAGTTGCGTTTGTTCGGTCCAGTGGAAAGGACCCTGTTTAAGCAGATCAGTTAAGGAATGTGCTATTAACGCATAATTTTTTATAAATTTCCGATAGTAACCAGTCAAACCTAAAAATGCTCGCACATCTTTTTGTTTTTGGGGAATTGGAAAAGTTTTTATAGCCTCAAGATTTAATTGCGTGGGACCGACTTTCCCTTCTGTTATTTGGTGTCCTAGGAATTCTATAGTTGTAGTCATGAAGGAGCACTTTGTTTTTTTAATGTGAAGGTTATGCTGTGAGAGAATGGCAAAAACTATTTTAAGATGTGTGTAATGTTCATCCTGAGAGGCACTATATAGTAATATATCATCAAAAAAAACAACAACAAACTTCCTTAAATATTTTTGGAAAATATTGTTCATTAAAGATTGAAATGTTGAGGGTGCATTGGACAGGCCAAAAGGCATTACGGTAAACTCGTAATGTCCTTGGTGTGTGCGAAATGCAGTTTTATGGATATCATCCTCAGCCATTCGTATTTGATGGTATCCGGATAGAAGATCTAATTTTGTGAAAATTCTGGCATGGTGAAGTTCGTCTAATAATTCGTCAATAGTTGGTATTGGGAACCGATCCTTGATAGTTATTTTGTTTAGCGCTCTATAGTCGATACAAAATCTCCAAGTACCATCCTTTTTCTTAACCAAAAGTACAGGTGATGAAAAACTGGAAGTACTAGGGCGTATGTGATTTTTATTTAGCATGTCAATGATCAGTCATTCGATTTCGTTTTTTTGGTAATAAGGATAACGATAGTGTTTAATATTGGGTGCTTGGGATCCGGATTCTAAGACTATTTGATGGTCAATGTTTCTGGGTGGAGGTAATGAACTGGGTTCCGCGAATAAGGTTTCATACTGCTGAAGGATGGTTGTAAGTTGGGGTGGTAGTGTATTTTGTGTCGTGTTGGAGTTCAGTGTTGTTGGAAAAACTGAATTAGAGGTTATTAACCAGCAAGTGGCCAAGGGTTGTAAAGTAAGTAAGCGTGATAGTTGCGATGATGAAATCTGACCCTCTGGACAATTATTGTGGCCCCATAGTGTAATTTGTCCTTGAGTACTACTATAAGATATGGTGAGGTTAGAGTAATCGGTGGTTACTGGCCCTAGAGGCTGTAACCATCGTACTCCCAATATTATGTCTGCGCCTTTGATATCTAAAACAAATAATTGAACGTTGAAAGAGTGGGTCTGGATGAGCAACTGGACATTCTTACACATCCCTTGGCAGTTGATGGTGGAGCCATTACCCAATAAAACTGGGAACTGATGAACAGTATAGATGGGTAGATTCAGGAAATTTGCCATTCGGGGAGAGATAAAATTGTGGGAACTGCCGCTGTCTATTAATATTTCGACTGGTAGGTGTTGGATATGCCCAGTGAAACGGAGGGATCGTCCGCTTGAGGAGCCCGATAGTGTTTGGACAGTGGCAAGTAACGTAGGTGAGTCGTCTTCGATGTCCGATAAGTGGTCGGATGAGTCAGGTTGGTCCTCATCCTCCGTGCCTTGAAAAAAACATAAGACGCCTTTCCCTTTACATTTGTGTCCCGGTTGGAATTTGTCGTCGCAATTATAACAAAGGCCCTTGTCTCGTCTATTTTGTAGTTCTTGTGGTGAGAGGCGTTTAATGAATTGGGTCTTATGTAACACCCCCTATCCGTCGCATAGCATATAGCAGTAGGTCCGGCCGGGGCCCGACGCCATATACCACAGACAGACCGGGTGGTTACTTATGGAAACCATCCAACCAATCTCAACGTCCTACACAGAGCATTCTAGCGGAAGCAGTTTATATAAGTTGCAAAACAAGAACCCAGCAACAAGCATGAATGTCCACTAACATGATAATAGGAATGTTATTACAAAATACTCAAAAGTCGGCCTTAAGGCCTTACAAAATGTTTCACTTGTCTTTTACATGATTTACAAACCTCGGCTCGCAGGCCGGCCATACATGAATAAAACATAAAACATTTCCACTTGGGCCTTCGAGGGCCAGCTTCGCAAAAAGGGCTTTAGCCCGCTATTGACCGATTGGTCCAGCTGCACCTGCAAGCAAACAAACCACCGCACGGTGGCAAACAAGGCAACGGTCAGCAATGCTGACCAAATTATAACGATCCCGCCCCCAACTCGGGGCGGCGATGCTCCTTTCCTGCATTTCATTAGCATAAGCGAGCAATATAACCATAGCCATTTCATCACAGGCGTTGGCTCGCACGGCCACACGCCCCGTGCACTCAGGGCACATTCTCGGTGAACCGGTCGATGTCACGTCAATTAAAGCCATTAACATTCCGGATTCACCACCGCCACTTAGACGGCCATTCCTATGAGCAATTCGTCTTCATGGTATTGGTCACGTCAATTTAAGCCATCGACCACCGAAGACCCCCATTTATGCCAACGGCGAGTGCCATGTAACTTTAGGTCTCTCTAACCCGAACGACATAAAACGGGTACGGCTCCATCTAACCCGTGCTCACATCGCAACGGCAATTTAAGCCATTTGCGCGGGTCAAACTTTCACCGAGTCCCATTCTAACATAAGTCACATAACCCCGTTATGTTCAAGTTGGCTCTCATGCCACCAAGTTGGCAAGACCTCGTGTCCGCCCAGTTTTCCGGGTGCACCTTTGGGTTAGTCCCCAAGGCTCCCTGCTGCAATCTACCGCGTAGAAAACCCGAAAAACACCCAATAGCACAGAGTCTTCTCCGGTCTTATGCAATGCAACATCACCGATCCGGACTACATGTCCGGGTAGGCTTCAACCAAAATGCCTATGTCCGTTCTCGCATACGGACTCTAAACAACGGGGACTTTACATATCTACCCGAAGGAACGCCTCCAACTCTCCGAAAACTCGCGAGAGCGGGCTTCCTATGCAAAGAAAGAGAGCGACTCATGCTCAAGATGAGGATCGTTACCCTTGCGGTTCTCTTTGGCGCCATCGAAAAGTAATCGGATGGAAATCACCGCCCTTGCGTTGCCTCCGTGGATCCGGAGTCGGCTTGCGATTCGGAGCTCCGAAGCTCCTCCAATGGCGGATCTAGCTCCTCTTCTTCTTGCCTTAGCTCTTCTTTCTCCAAGGGTTTGGAGAGAGAACAAGTGGAAAAAGTGAGGGTTTTCTAAGTCAAAACCCGGGTATATCCCTTCAGGAACAACCCCCAGCCGTTGGATCTTCAGTCAAAGAAATGAACGGCTTCGATTCGGGACTGAAATGCCCAATCTGGACCGAGCACGGCCTGGCACACGCCCGTGTCCAGGGCCGTGTGCCTCATTCGCCGTCAAAATCGAATCACCTGGAACCTCACACGGGTATCGAACACGCCCGTGTTCGAGCTGACACGCCTGTGTTCCACCTGACACGGCCGTGTAGCTGGCCGTGTACCCCATGATTTTCTCCCGTTTTCAACCCGAGCACTACACGGGTTCTAGGACACGCCCGTGTCCTTGCCCGTGTCACCTTGACACGCCTGGGCTCCAGGCCGTGTACAAGGTCTCGGCACTTCGCGGCTAAGTGTCGACACGGGTCGACACACCCTGCGACACGCCCGTGTCGTAGGCCGTGTGCCATGTCTCGACACACTGTCGACACCAAAGTGTCGACTTCGCGGGACGAGTGTCGACACGGGTTGACACGCCCTGCGACACGCCCGTGTCGCAGGCCGTGTGCCGTGTCTCGACACAACGTCGAAGCACTGTGTCGACTTCACGGCTAAGTGTCGACACGGGTCGACACGCCCTGCGACACGCCCGTGTCGCAGGCCGTGTGCCCAGTCTCGACACAATGTCGAGACCAAAGTGTCGACTTCACGCCTTAGTGTCGACACAGGCTTGACACGCCCTGGGACACGCCCGTGTCCCAGGCCGTGTGCCTGCAGCCAGAACTCAAATTGGCCCAAAAATATTCCCCTTTGCTCCTTTGAGTTTCGGGGCGTTACATCTTATTTGGGGAATGAGATAATGGTTGTCGTGTAGGTTGCCATGTTGGGTTGGTGAGCGGAAAACTGACGTTGTGTTTGGGAGTGTGTGAGAGAGTCCGAGGTCCTAAACGCATTTGTGCTTCGATTAATCGAGCCATGGCAAATGCTGAGTCTAAATCAGGGGGTTCGTGGATCAAGACCTGACTCTGAATAGAGGGATGTAATCCTGATATGAATATATTTTTGGTAAAGGTGGGGTCGAGACCAGGTACACGGTTTTTAAGATCTTCAAAATCTTTTTTGAAATCCAATACAGTGGTGGTTTGGGTTAATTTGGTGAGTGCGCCTTGAGGGTTTTCATAGGCACATGGGCCAAATCGTTTCATTATTTCCTGAACAAAAAAATCAAAAGTAAGGGATGGGTGATCAGTGAGGGTGGCCTGATACCAGCGTGAAGCGGGTTTGTCCAAATGTAAAGCGGCGTAAATTAAGAATTCGTGGGGGTTAATTGAATTGTAAGTAAAAAAATTCTTGAGTTCATATAACCAATCGGTAGGGTCTCCCTCCGCAAATCGAGGGCAAGAAATAGCAAGAAGTTTAGGTTGAGCAGAAACAACCTGGATTTGTGGCTCTGGTAGTGGCGATGCGCCTAAAATCCCCGCTGATGATTGTCCTGTACAGTGTTCCGGTTGCTTGTGCATTCTTGCGGTTTGTAACTCCAAGGAGCGTTGAACACTCTTCGTGAGGGCCTTCATGTCGTTGCGTAATTCCATAATCTGATCGGATGCCTGATCCCGGGTTGCCAAGATTTGTTGTGTCAACATATTATGTTGGGTTTGGGTTTCTTGGCGGAAAACTTCAAATTGTGAGATTCTTGCGCGTTGTTCCTCTTGAATGGCCTCCTGAATGTCGCGTGGGTGGTGGGCATCGTCGTGAGATCGGGTTCCAGCCGGCATGGTAGCGAAAGGGTGGAGATCAAGAAAACGAGAGCACCAATGTAACAATGGTGTTAAGTGGGATAGAAGAATGCCAGGAAGAGGCAGGGGAGAGAGAGAAGAAAAGGGGAAAGTTAAGAGGAAATAACGTAATTTTATTAAAAACCATCTTAAGCTAATACATGCTCTCAACCATATTTATACAGGCTATTCATAAATATAGCCGTTACAGGAGAAAGTTACAGGAGAAAGTAATTGGTTGTCTTCAGTACTCGCCACCTGTCAGCATCTGGAGATGCCTTGAAATAGGAGGCAAATCATGGCCTTCGTTTATGTTGTTGATGGTGTTACTCCTCCGGTGTGATTACCTCCTTGAAAAGAACATCTGAGCTTTGTTTGACTGCTGGTTAATATGCGGTGAGAGTACAGGTGTTACAGCGACCCTAACACGACCACGACCTCGTCGACCCCGATCGCCACGGACGGTATCAACCATCAGGTTTCGTCACGGCAGGAAGGGTGCTCCCTCTAATACCAACTGATCGCAACTGGAACACCAAGAACCAAGATAACCGAAGAAAAGGGGGAAGAAGAAGCCGATCTCCCAAAGTCCACCGGGTGAATTCGGCCGGGGCTCTGCTCACTCGATTTCCCGATCCAGAAAAAAAACTACTCTACCCTTACATCAACAACAATAAATAGTTTCCATAACCCTAATGACTAGTTGTAGAAAGACATTTGTACCCTCAACTGAATACACATTTAGCATCATACAGAACTACTTCAAAATTATAATAAAAATAAGCTTATAGAGAGGATATGAGTGCATCACAATGTTTAGGTCACGCCGTCAATTTTGGGATCGAACTTTCTGGAACTGTGAACTCAGTGCTTCGCCCGAGCGTGTGTTTTCACCTGGGCTGCGGGGCACATGTTTTCTCCCATGCAAGTGTTTTGCTACCAGACACTCATTTTCTCCCGGGAGCATATTTTCTCTCCGAGAGCTCATTTTTCTTTCTGGAGGGTTTTCTCACAGGCATGAGTTTTTCTCCTAGGCGCTCGTTTTTGCTCGGGAGCTAGTTCTTAGTACTTGGGCCTGAGTTTTAGCCCAAAGTGTGTTTTCGCCCGACCGCACGTTTTCTCCCGGGCGTACATTTTTCTCGTGACCAAGCATTTTTCACCTGGGCGTGTTTTTTTTCCGGGAGCGCATCTTCGTCCGCACGTTTATTTTTTGACCGGGTGCGCATTTTCAAACCAACTCGTCTCTTTTCCCTGAGCGTGCGTCTTAAAAACTAGTATAATGTCAAATGCCAGCCAATTCAATTGCTAATTTCAAAATGTAGCGGTATAGTTTTTGTGCCTCATTTACAATTTTACTGGCTGAATTTTATCATTCAGTTGAATAACAAAATTTAAATTATGCACAAAGGCAATTCCACATATATTGAGTTTCTTTTGAAAAATAAATTTCAAAAAAAAAAAAAAAAATCACGCTCACAACGAATAGTTTCTCATGCAAAAAATTATGAGCAGTGATCTCTTATTAGCTTTACTTGTTTCAATCGGACTATATAAATGCAGAAGCTTCAATTTTTTGCTTCAACGGATCGTATATTGAGCTCTAAAAATAGAGATTGTCTCTCTCCTCCTCTAAATTTATTTCTCCTCCTCTAAATTTAGAGGAGGGATAGAGGAAATGCAGCCGGATCATGTATTTTATATTATTATTTTATTTTATTTATTATTTATTTTGTTTATTTAAAAAGCTTTAATATTAAGTTATAATATTCATAACTGCTAATATACTTCTTCAAATTTGACATATAATATATAAAAAAATCGTTTTTCGTGAACTACAAAATAAGATTAATATTGAATATCTTATAATTATTATTTATCATAAAAAAATAAGAGAAGATTTTAGTGAAGTTAAAATTTATCATTATAATTATTTTATATATTTATGTATACATATAAATATATAAATATTATATATATTATAAATATATATATATAAGTATGATGTTATACAAATATAAAGAACATTGTTAGAGTGACTCATATTATATTCTCCATATTTTCTATATTTGAAGAACATTATTGGAGATGCTGTAAGAATATCACGCCGATCCAATTTATCTCTCGAAAACAGTGCCCCCATCGCGCCATCGGCCATGGCTTCCCGGAGAACCCAGGAGTACCAGGAAGAGTCAGATGAGGAATCCGACGACGAAGACTACGCGCCCAACGAAGAAGACTACGCCCGCTTCGAAGAAGACTACGCGCTCGACTCAGAAAACTCCGGAGACTCCGAAGACTCCGACGAGGAGCACCGGGAAGCGGAGATTGCGCCGCCAGAATGGCCGGAAATAGAAACAGCGGTTGTTCCTTCCGGCGGAAGAGATGGAGTCGAAGAATGGGGTGAGGGAGACGGAGATGAGGATAACGAGCATAACGTGGTGACGGAAAATGACGTTACTACAAGCGGTAATGAAGGGCAGTTTGGGATCTGCTTGGACTATAATTGTCTCCCGAGTTGCCCTATCTGCTTTATCCCCTGGACTTCTGATGGTCCTCACCGAGTGTGGTGAGTTTCACGCCCTTCTATCTGAACTAATTCGCATGCTCATTCAGTCATGCTTTTCGTGAAGGATGTAATTAACTTGTGTATTTTCTAATCTTTCATGAAGACTTAGGGCCTGTTCGTTTCGCAGGTTTTGTTTCACAGGAATTGGTTTTGTTTGAAAACTAAAAACTGGAAGGTTTTAGTTTTCTGTCAAAACCAATTCTGTTGTTCGTTTGCAGGAAGGTTTTCAGGCACATGAATTGATTTTTAGAGTAATAAAAAAATTAAACTTATATAAACAAACATTTTGAACATCATTAAAAAACTAAGCGTCCATGATATAAGTTTTCACACATCAAAAAATTAGAACCACATAATGTTTACGCATAAAAAAACATACAATCATCATGATATTAGTTTTACACATCAAAAAGATACAATCCACCATAATTATGCCGCGGCCAAAAAACTAATCGCCTAAGTGCACGCGCAACCAAGCCCTCCTAAGAATCTCTGGCATAACCAGAAAACACTCGCATTTGATTTCGTCGGCGGCAAGCATATCAATTGCACTGATCATATCAGCCTCAGAAAGGTCTGTCATAAGTGCCAGTGCAGCATACATCATTTCAATCCGAGTCATCTCCCGACGTGGCTGAACTAGAGGTGCTACTTCGGCCGGGCCATCTAAGTTAAATGCAATATGTGTGACGGCCTCTGCAATCTTATCCAGATTTGATGGTTTCTTTGCCTTCTTCTTCCTTGGGCCCATTGATCCATTACCAAACTCATCCTCATCATCAGTATCTTCCACATGAATTTGATTAGCTGATTCCACACTAGTCGCCGCATTGACTCCGGTGGCCCTATCCCTTCCACATAGTGCCGCAAGATCACTCCAGTTTACAATGACCTTGTCCTTGTAATGCCTGAGGGAGGGATGCGCCTACATTATTTAAAAAACAACATCAGTTTGTGTCAAAATTTATGATTAAAAATAAACTTAAACCTTACCCGAATATAATCGGCCCAGACCTCGGGGCTGTCGACTTTCACCACGTGTCTGTCCCAGTCCCAACCAAAAGCAGATGTGTCTAGCATTGCAGAAATCTCTTGAAAATACTTATTCCATGTTTTGAGCCTTGCCATTATTTTTTCTTTTGTCATCCTAACATGACACTCTTCCCACAATGCGGTAATGCCAGCTGTGAAGGCAACTTCTTTCCATCCATTTGCCCCTTTATTACCCAAATTAAGTTGATCCAAAAGAGTGGAAGATAGTGCGGTATCCATCTCACTTGTCTAATGAATGTACGTTTTTTGTTTCTCGTTCGCAGCTTGCTCCTTTCCCAAGTCCATTTGTTGCACTATATGAAAAATTACATAATCATTATGAACAAAGAGTACATAAACATCAGCATCAATATTACATAATGTATCCATTACCATTAAGAACAAAGACTACATAAAGCAGCAACAAAATTACATAACACAACCAATATCAAAAACACCAAGATTAAAAATACCAACAACAAAATTACATAATCCAACCATAGATAATTAGACGAGTTTTAAACATCATTAAGAAGTACAACTCTAAATTCATTGTCAAGCAAGCAAATTTTCTTCTCTTTGTCGGTACTCATTGAACCATGTATGAGCCATTGAATCACGAAATGCAGTCCATTCAGTGGTTGATTGAATTGGGGTAGATGTATCCTCATATACAAAGCTATCTCCATTACTAGGTTCTGCTAATATCTCTGCATCCACTTCTTCTAGCAAACGAGCATCATGCACTTGTCTTTTATCAACCAAATAATTATGAAGGATGCAACAAGCATTAATAATTTGAACCTGTACAAAATTGGAGCACAAATAAATGTTACCGAGCGAGATGAAAACAAAGAGCAGTACTTTCTACCTGACATTTGATATCGAAGAATGATGGTTGCCGTAAAATTGCCCATCTTTTTTTAAGTAACCCGAACGTCCTCTCAATTACATTCCTTTTTTTTGAGTGACGAAGATTAAATAACTCTTTGTATGTAGTTGGATTATTGCCTTGAGTAACCCACTCTTGTAGATGGTAACGGGTTGATCGGTATTGTACAGCCCCGTGTCCGGCGAGCGGGTCCCGCCAGGGAGGTCGAGCAGACCTAGCTCCGCGACCCGCACCCAAACGGCAAAAAGGATATACGGCAGAAGGGCTGGCCCGCTCCCGCCCATTTCAAGCGAGCGAGCCGGCGAGGCGAGCGAGCGGGTCGTGCGGAGAATCACTGACCAAAGCGGATGGGTCTGGCGACCCGCGACTGGCGAGCCGATCGGGGGGTCGCAGTGGCCGCCGACCAGCCCCCACACGCGACCTGGCCGCCGGTCCGCCCCGGCAGAAGACAGACAGGTCGCGACGGTCCGGCTCGCGCTCGCCCAGGGAGAATAGGCGGGCAGCTGAAGCCAGGTCGTGCCCGCCTCCCGAGGAGGAGGATTGGAGGCGAGCTGACTCCCCAGGGGTGCGAATAGCCCCTCAGAACAGCGGAGCCACGCTGTCGGCAGACCAGGTTGGACTGCGCATAGCTACTCAGAACAGCGGAGTTTGGCTGTTGGCAGACCCAGCTAAGGGCCTTTTGGTATTTTGAGGTCAGTTATTTTGGTTATTGACAGTTCAGATTCCGAAAAACTATAAATAAGACCCAAGGGGTACCTCAGAGGACACGCTTTCAGTGCCTCCTTACTCTCGTCTTCAAGTGCTCTCTGAGGGTACCTTAGCTCGGCTTCTGGCTAAGGAGGGGAAGCGCTCAGAGATCTTCCGGGTTTGTGGTGGGACCTCCCTGCCGAGCCCTTGGGTCTGTTTCTTCTTGTCTTCTTCGTTGTTTTTCTTGCAGGAGCAAAGTAGGCGCGAGACCACCCCTTCCCCAAGGGTCGAACTCCACAAGAGGCCGGATTCCGGTTTCAACATCTTGGTGCGGTGAGCGTGGAAAGTGGTCATTGCGGAAAAGCTTCGGCGAGCTCAATGACGGGAGGACAAGGATCTGACAGGCAGGACTCGCTGCCCCCCCGCCTCTCGCAACAGTAGGGATGTTGGAGGACTTCAGGAATGAGGTGCTGGGTCTCGTCAGGATCGCATTTGGCCCGCGGGCCGAGTACTCGACGCCGGCAGCCCAGATCGCGGCCGCCCCCTCTTTGGGCGAGGACGCCCCTGGCCGGCGAGCTGGAAAGGAAGTGGCCGAGGAAGGCCGAGGATGCGAGCTCCCGGGGCGCGAGCTTTTCCCCGGTTCGGCAAGCCGAGGCAGGTTCGGCGAGCTGGGTCCGCGAGATTCGCCGGCTCGCCCAGTGGGGGGAGGCAGTCCTTTCAACGAGCTGGTCTCCTCAGCACCAGTACCAGAAGTGTTCAGGGAGCCCGAGATGTCCTACTACACCGGGAAGGGAGACCCGGTTCAGCACGTCCAATGGTTCGAAGACGTGGTCTCCATCCGTCAGATGTCGGACGGATTCAAGTGTCGTCTCTTCGCCATCACCCTCCGAGAGAAGGCAATGGAGTGGTTTCACCAGCTCCCGGCCAGCTCCATCTACTGTTTTGAGGACCTACGCCGAGGATTCATACTGAGGTTCACTACTTCGAAGAAGAGGAAGAAGGAGTCTGAGTCCTTGTTCCACATTAAGCAAGGAGTGAATGAGACGTTGGGGAGCTATGTGGATCGATTTCAGGAGGAGGTTACCCAGGTCCAGGAGATGCCGGGCCATAGTCTGATGATGGCTTTCACCCTGGGCCTGCAGCAGGGTTTTTTCCGAATGAAGCTGAAGAGAGTTCCCTCTCTCTCCTACGAGGAGTTGATGGAGAGGGCGGCAAGAGAGGTCGACGGGGAGGCGTCAAACCCGGAATTCGCAAGGAAGCTGGCCAGGTGGGCGACGGAGGAGGAAAAGGAGTCGAAGGGAGGAAGAGGACAGGAAGAGAGAAGAGGAGAGCCTAGGCAGAGGGAGCAGAGGCAGCTCCAGTGACAGCAGCAGCCGAGGTGGGGGCACCAGGAGCCCGACCGTCGGCTGGGCTGGAGACCTGAAGGGCAGGGGCAAGGGCCACAGAGAGGGTACTTCGGAAGGGGTCACTATCAGGGGAGGCAGGACCAGTTCCACCCACCGGGCTGGAGGCAGGGTCAGAGGCCCCGGCTCCCCGATCAGGAGGAGGCCATGGCCATAGCTTTGGGAGCAAGGAGGGGGATCATGAGGAGGAGAAGGGAGTTCAGGGTGGAGCTGCCCTATTGCGACTTCCATCAGGAAGAGGGGCACGCAACAGCCACGTGCCCGGAATTCTTGGAGATGAGAGGGAATAGGGAGCGGCAGCAGCAGCAGGAGGAGGCGCGGCAAGAAGTGAGAATCGAGGAGGTCCTGCCTCGGGCGGAGGAGGATCGTTGCGAGGACCGGGTTGATGTCGGGACCCGAGGAGGGATCGAAGTGATCCATGGGGGAGCGGGGATCGAGGCTTCCCGCAAGGCAAGCCTCCACACCATGTACCGGCGGAGCGTTGCCTCTACATCCCAAACCCCGCCGCCGGAGGAGAGGATCACCTTCTCCAGAAGTGATATGCCAGACCACGAGGATCCGTTCTGTGATGCGCTGGTCATCAAGGCCGCCATCGAGAATTTCACCGTCTCACGAATCCTCGTGGACAATGGGAGCTCCGTCAACGTCGTCTTCAAAAAGGCGTTTGACGCGATGAAGGTGGAGGCTAAGAGGGTGTTGGCCTCGGACGGGCCCTTATTCGGGTTCTCGGGAGAAAGGAAGGAAGTAGAGGGAGGAGTTGGCCTCCATGTCACCCTGGGGGGGCAGTCCCGAAACTGCAAGTTCGTCATTGTGGACGCCCCCAGCAGCTACAACGCAATCTTCGGGAGGCCCCTGATCAGCGCCTTCCGCTGCGTCCCGTCATCTTTCCATCAGTGCTTGAAGTTCAACGCTGAGGGGGTGCAGGTCAGGGTTAGGGGGGACCCAAAGGTGGCGCGGGAGTGTTATGTCACTGCGGTGAACACCATCTCTTGGCAGGAGGGAGCCGAGGAGATGGGGCAGAGGATGAAGGAGGTCGAGCAGGAAGCAGGAGGGGAGGAGCTGGGAGTGAAGGACTGCGCAGAGAAGGCGGCAGGAGGAGATCTGGAGGAGGTGGCCGAAGTAAGGGCCGTGGGAGGAGAGATGGAGGTAGAGGTCCCCGTTCCGGAGGAAGGGGACGCTGAAGGATGGGGGGAGCGGTCCAGGCTGGAGGCGGCAGAGGAAGTGGTGGAGCTGGAGGTGCTCACCCGGGGAGGAAGGATGGAGAAGGTTCGCGTCAGCGGAGGGCTGACCCCGGAGGACCAAGGCAGGATGCTGGAGTGCATCCAGAAGAACGTGGACATCTTCGCCTGGAACGCCGCAGAGATGTCGGGGGTTGACGCGGATGTGACCTGCCACCGCCTCAACTTGGACCCGGGGACACGCCCCGTCCAGCAGAAAAAGAGATCCACGGCAGACAAGCTGGCGGAACCCATCAGGGAGGAGGTGGCGAAGCTTCTCAAGGCTGGTTTCGTGTCCGAGATTCAGTATCCCGGCTGGGTCTCCAACGTTGTGATGGTTAAAAAAGGAGACGGCCGCTGGCGATTGTGTATCGATTTTTCCTTACTTAATAAAGCTTGTCCTAAGGACTGTTATCCTTTGCCTCGGATCGACGCGCTGGTTGACTCAGCCGTCGGCTTTTCTGTAATGAGTTTTTTAGATGCCTTTTCAGGTTACCATCAGATCAAGATGCACCCCCCGGACATCAAGGATGTCTCATTCATCACAGGGGACGGCTGCTACTGCTACAAGATGATGTCATTCGGGCTGAAGAACGCTGGGGCCACCTACCAAAAAATGATGGATAAGGTCTTCAAGGAGCAGAGGGGAAGGAACTTGGAGGTGTACGTGGACGACCTCATGATCAAAAGCCGGGATGAGGACTCCCACCTCCGGGACCTGGAGGAGACCTTCGCCACCCTGCGCAGATACAAGATGCGGTTGAATCCCCTTAAGTGTGTCTTTGGGGCCGGCCGGGGAAAGTTCTTGGGGCATCTCCTCACCCCCGCGGGGGTCGAGCCGAATCCGGACAAGGTCAAGGCTATCTTGGAGCTGGGGTCCCCGCGGAACGCAAAGGAGGTCCAACGGTTGACGAGGAAGCTAGCAGGGCTGAGCCGCTTCCTTTCTCGGGCAGGGGAGAAGTGCTCCCCCTTCTTCAAAACGCTGAGGGGTGGTCAAAGGTTTGAATGGACCAAGGAATGCGAGGAGGCGTTCCAGGCCCTCAAGGCGCAGTTGACACAGACTCCGCTGCTCCAAGGACCGAAGGAGGGGGAGGATTTGTTCTTATATCTCGGAGTCGGGACAGAGGCCTTGAGCTCCGTCTTGGTTCGTGAAGAAGGGAAGAGGCAGCTCCCTATTTATTACGTCAGCCGGGTCCTGAGGAAGGCCGAGCTCCGGTATCCGATCTTGGAGAAGCTTGCATTCGCACTAATCATCTCGGCTCGGAGGCTGCGACCTTACTTCCAGGCACACTCAATCCGAGTGGTGACCGACCATCCTCTCCGCAACATCTTCGAGGGGGTGGAGCATTCAGGCCGGCTGGCCAAGTGGTCGGTGGAGCTGAGCGAGTTTGATGTCTCCTTCGTTCCGCGGCTCTCGATCAAAGCTCAGGCGATGGCCGACTTCCTGGCCGACTACGTGGTAGAAGTAGCGGAGGAGCTCACCCGCCCGACTCCTTGGAAGGTGAGGGTGGATGGAGCCTCAGGGAGGCATTCTCTTGGAGTGGGGGTGGTTCTGGAAAGCCCTCAAGGGACTCAGATTGAGCAGACGGTGGTGGTGCATTTTCCCGTTACCAACAACCAGGCCGAGTACGAAGCAGTGATAGCAGGGCTGCGCCTGGCCAGGGAGCTGGGGGTGCTGGATGTGGAGGTTCTCACTGACTCCATGGTGGTGACTTCCCAGATCAACGGGGAGTTCGAAGCAAGGGAACCCACCCTGAAGTCATACTTGGCCAAAGTGAAGGGGGTCATAGGCACCTTCCAGACCTTCTCCATCCGACACGTGCCGAGGGGAGAGAATGAACAGGCCGACCAGCTAGCGAAGCATGGCCCACGGGCGGGGGGCACCATCACCGACCTGTTCCGCCCCTCCATCGAAGAAGGTGAGCTCATGGAGATCGACCAGCAAGCTTCGTGGATGGATTCAGTAGTAGTTTTCCTCTCCACGGGGGAATATCCGGAGGGGGTAGACAGGAAGAAGCTGAGGCACAAGTCAGCTTACTACCTCCTTAAGGACGGGCAGCTATACAGGAAGACCCTCTCCGGGATGCTGGCTCGCTGCGTAGGCGAGGGTGAGGCGCAGAGGATCTTGGAAGAAGTCCACTCTGGGGAGTGCGGGAGTCATTCCGGGAGTCGGACCCTGGAGGGAAGGATAGTCAGGCAAGGGTATTTCTGGCCCACCCTGGGCCGGGACGCCGCGGAGTTCGCAAGGAGATGTCATAAGTGCTAGCTGTTTGCCCCCCTCCAGCTACAGCCGGCCCAACAGCTCAAGAGTATCACGGCCCCCTGGCCCATTGCAATCTGGGGAATGGATTTGGTTGGACCGTTCCCCCAGGCCAGCGGTCAGAGAAGGTTCCTCCTTGTGATGATCGACTACTTCTCGTAGTGGATGGAGGTGAAGGCGTTGGCCAAGGTGACCTCCCAAGTGATCAGGAACTTTGTTTGGGGGGAGATCATCTGTCGCCATGGGCTGCCCCAGGCCATCGTCACAGACAACGAACCCCAGTTCGCCAGTGCCGAGTTCACCAGCTTCTGCGAACAGCTTGGAATCGACCTCAGGTTTGCCTCGGTCCACCACCCCAGGAGTAACGGGCAGGTGGAGGCCGCGAACAAGATCATCGTCAATCTCCTCAAGAAGAAGGTGGAAAATTTGAGGGGGAGCTGGGTGGAGCAGCTCCCAGCAGTTCTTTGGGCCCTAAGAACCACCCCTAACACGGCCACGGGGGAGACCCCCTTCAAGCTCTCCCATGGGTGCGAGGCGGTGCTCCCCATAGAATTTGAAGTCCAAATGCCGCGAGTCGGGGCGGCCAGGGAGGGCCGAGAGGAATGGCGAGCCGAGAACGAGGGGGAGCTGAGACTCTCCCTTGACATGGTAGAAGAATTGAGGGACCTTTCGGCCATCCGACAGGAGGAGGTCAAAAGGAGGATGGCAAAATACTTTGACAAGCATGTCAGGGTCAAGCAGTTCGCGGAAGGAGACCTGGTGCTGAAGAAGGTGGACGCGGCAGGGAGGTCAGCGTCCGTGGGGAAGCTCAACCCCAGCTGGGAGGGGCCGTTTATTGTGAAAGAAGCTTTGAAGTCAGGGGGCTATCGGCTCCAAAATGTAGAAGGCGAGACCCTGAGTCTCACCTGGAGTGGAGACGACCTGAAAAGTTTTTTTCCCTAAGCACCTGTAAGCAACACGTTGGTTATAATGAATTCTCCCCCCCGCCCCCCCAGTATTGCCGCAGCCAGCTAGCATAGAGAATTGGAATGTGTTTGGACCCCGAGAAGATCCCGCTGCCAGGCTCCCACCTAGCTGGCAGGGCCGGAAGTCACTCGGTGTCATCCCTAGCCTCGAGAAGATCCCGCTGCCAGGCTCTCACCTAGCTGGCAGGGCCGGAAGTCACTCGATGGAATGTGTTTGGACCCCGAGAAGATCCCGCTGCCAGGCTCCCACCTAGCTGGCAGGGCCGGAAGTCACTCGGTGTCATCCCTAGACTCGAGAAGATCCCGCTGTCAGGCTCTCACCTAGCTGGCAGGGCCGGAAGTCACTCGATGGAATGTGTTTGGACCCCGAGAAGATCCCGCTGCCAGACTCCCACCTAGCTGGCAGGGCCGGAAGTCACTCGGTGTCATCCCTAGCCTCGAGAAGATCCCGCTGCCAGGCTCTCACCTAGCTGGCAGGGCCGGAAGTCACTCGATGGAATGTGTTTGGACCCCGAGAAGATCCCGCTGCCAGGCTCCCACCTAGCTGGCAGGGCCGGAAGTCACTCGGTGTCATCCCTAGCCTCGAGAAGATCCCGCTGTCAGGCTCTCACCTAGCTGGCAGGGCCGGAAGTCACTCGATGGAATGTGTTTGGACCCCGAGAAGATCCCGCTGCCAGGCTCCCACCTAGCTGGCAGGGCCGGAAGTCACTCGGTGTCATCCCTAGCCTCGAGAAGATCCCGCTGCCAGACTCTCACCTAGCTGGCAGGGCCGGATGTCACTCGATGACAATGATTTGCGACCCAGAACGAATCACGCTGCCGGGCTCCACCTAGCCGGCCAAGCTAGGAACTACTCGAATGACGTTAATAGCAGATGGGAATCACGAAGACAAACCAAAAAGGGGGCTAACACGACCGCCCAGCCCCAAGAAAGACGGCCGAACGGAGGCGGGCACCTAGGCGAGAACCCGCAAGAGATTTGATAACTCAGGCAGAGGGAGAGCCAACTCGCCTCGCTTGGCGGGTGAGCAGCCGCATCATCAGGGCTGGGCCGCAGAGGCAGGTCGCCCCGCACGGCAATAGCAAATATACAAATAAGGCGTGCGAGAGAGCATTTATAAAAGCAATAACAGGTGAAAATCGCGAAGTCTAGGCGCAGCCCGCGCGTACATCTCAAAACAGGTAAACATACATGATAATATACATCTAAAAAACAAATGTCAAAAGGCGGGGGAGACGCGAGATCCGGGGCGAGAAGTCCTAGATGGGCTGGAAGGATTTGTCCCCAGGGTCCGGCACGGGAAGAAATAGCGCCGACACCACGTCCTCCGCCGAGAGTTCCGCCGCCTCGCTCTTGAGGAGATCCGCGCGTCGCAGCATTTGCATCGTGTACTTCGCGGCGCTGGCGGCGTTCTTTTGCATCAGCACCTCCAAGTCGTAGTCGGAGAAGTGCTCGAGCGGACAGACCCTGCTGTCCGGAGGAGGGACAGCGGCGGCGGCCTCCAGCTCGCGTACCCGCGCCTCCAACGCCGACTTGTCCTGACCAAGGGTGGCGATCTCAGCGCCCATCCGACTGGCCGTCGCGGCGTCCTGACAAGAGGAAGAGAAAGTTATAAGGTGGATTCGCGAGAAAGGGCGGTTGTCGAGGGTGAGCACATACCACCCCGCCCAAGTACTGCGCGAGGGACTCCTCTGCCGCGTCGGCCCGCCTCCTCTGAAGGTTCGCGTCCTCCTGAGCGAGCTTTTGGGCCTCCTCCCTCTCGTCCGCCAGCTTCTTCAGGGAGGTGGCGTTCCGCTCCAGTTGGGTGCAGCGCCTCCCTACCATATGAGCTAGCTCCAGGCCGCGTAGCTGGGCCCGCGCGCTCTCGTGAACCAATACCCGCGTCACCTCTTTGTCGTAGATGGCGGCGTCTTCTCGCGAGTACAGGCCGAACGAGAAGTTGTAGGCCTCCCCGCCGATGGTGTCCTGCTCCATCCAACTCGGCAGCAAGGTCGAGATCGCGGCGCGATTTGACTCCTTGTCCCACGACAGGAGCGGGGCGCCGAGCTCGTCCAGATATCTCTCGCCGTAGCCAAAGTTGCGGTGACCCCTCGGCACCGGCTTCGCGGCAGCTTGAGACCCGTCCGGCGGCGCGGAGGTGCCCGCCGCCCTGTCCGGGGTGTCGCTGGTCGAAGCAACCAGCGGGGGCGAAGGGCCCTCGGCCGGAAGGCCCGCAGGGGCCTTGCCTTTCCTTTGGCTCGCGGCGGGTTGCTGACCCGCGGTCTTCGCCACCTTCGGCGGAGGGGTGGGCTGTCCGCCACCCGACCGCTTCTTGGCCGGGACCGACGGGATGTCGCGCTGAGCGGCATCCGCAGCCTGAGCTCGGGCGAGAACCCCGGGGGGATCCGAGCGCTCTCGTAAGGGGGTGAAGAGGGATGTCGCGCTCGCCTGCCAAGGAGAAGGGGTGAGATAAAGGAAAAAAGGGGGGGGGGTAAGTCAGAACAGCGACGAGTGGCAAACCTCCCCTGGCGGGACGACGGCGAGGCCGTCAAGATGACGGCGCAGGTACGCGACCTCGAAATTCTTCCCGGCGAAGTACCCACACAAGTCGGCCTCATGGCCCCCTAGGCTGGGCGGACGGTAGCTCGCCTCGCTAAGCTGCACCGGCGAGAAGGGGACGTTGCCGAAATCCCCTTTGACGAACAAGAACTTTTTGAGCCAGTTGTGACTCTTATTTACTGTCTCCCGCACTTTGAGGTGGGCGCTGGAGAAGTAGGCGGTCCCATCCCGGTTCGCCCGGAAGGAGAACAGTTTCCGGAAAACGGCGAGGCTGAACTCGACTCGCTCCTCTCGCAGGAAGCAGGCGAACCCCACCATAACAGCTATGGAGTTCGGGGTCATCTGGCCTAGGACGACCCCGAAATACTTCAGCACCTGGCGCACCTCGTGCCACAGGGGAAGTCGCAGGCCCACCTCAAAGTGAGCTAGAGGGATGACGAGCTCGTCCCTAGATAAATCGTTGATCTTTTCTCCATCCCCGGGCCGTCTCGCAGAAAAGCCCGGCGGAACGTGGTCGCCAAGAGCATCCAGGTACTCGCGTTCCGAGATGACGGCGTGAGGGAAGTCGTGCTCTGAGAAGGTCCAGGCGCACTTACTTCGTCCGTCCACGTCGCCTCCGCCTCCGCCCATTCCCACCGAATCGTCGCCGAACGTGCGAGACAGATCCAGAAGGCGAGCACGAGACGTACTTCGCGGGGAACAGGAAGCGAGAGAGCGTTTGGAATCAGTGAGGGAATAAGGGCCTGCAAGGCCTATTTATAGGGAAAGAGAAAGGGCGAGAAACTTCCCGCCGAAAGAGGGGGTGCAGATAGCAAAAATCAGCCTGACGTTTCAACTTCACGGCGCGCGGCCGCGCCGCCGAGGCCAGTCAGGCGTGGTTCTCGCCCGGCCGTGTCCGCGCAAAACTTGAGCGGGCGACTCTCGGCCCGCACCCATCCGGGATTCCGCGCGAGCCGGGAGACACCCGGCTGGCGAGCCCCTCGGCTCGCCCCCGCCCCGATCGGCAGGTCAGGCAGAATGAATCTCTCCCCTGTCCCGCCCCGCAGAGAGCAAAAGCAACAGCTTGGTAATTTCAATACACCTCAACAGTAGAATATTGGGGCCATAGGCGGGCAAAGAGAGCTGCGAATCGTTACAAATACAAGATAACTTTGCAATAACAGTAGAAACCCCGCGATATCCCGCGAGCGGGGAAAAAAGGCTGGATCAGTACTCGACCCACTTCCACCTGTGCCGCCGCTTCGTTCCCGATTGCGGCGGCACGCGAGGATTGTGGTAATCGCGAACCGCCACCAGCTCCCGCTCAGCCAGGCCGACTTGCTCTGTGGCGCTCCTAAGATGCTTCTCGGCTCGCGCAATGTGCACGCCCGGTGAAGTGACATCGTCGTCCTCTGCTGCGCGCGGGGGTCCCTCCAAGGCCGCGAGCCGGGCCGCGGTCTCGGCCTTGTCTTCATCGACCCTCTTCACAATCTCCTGAAGCAGCAGCGTGTGTTTCTGAAACAGCCGCGTCACCTGCCTCTTCATCCCCACCGCATCGGTCGGGTCGCCTAGGTAATCAGAAACACTGTCCATGTCGGGCGGAGGCGAATACCCTTCGCTCGTCTCAGTTTCGGAGGAAACCATGTTGTAGCCTACAAAAGGGCGATTCAGAAGGAGCGAGCGAGGACAAAGCCAGCGGTGAGAACCAGCTTACCAGGGGTTGGCACGTCACCCGCGCCGACGGATGGGCGAGAGGAGCCCGGCCGACCCTGAAAGGTTTCTCCCTCGAGGGTCTCAAGCGATTTTCCCAGTCCGTGGGGAGCCGGCGAGCGGGGGGTTTCCGGAGGTGGGCGTTCCAGGCCGGGGGGACTAGCAACCCTCTCAGACGACAAGGGAGGGGGGCGATCCTTTCCCCCGTTCCCCACCTCTTCACAAGGAATTGCCTGCAAGACAAAAGATCAGAGATACAGCGATAATCCGAGGAAGGTCACGTACCCCAGGGACGACCTCAACACCCGCCGCCGAGCTGGAGCCCGGACAGTTACCCGCCGGAGACCGCATAACAATCTTTCCCTTCGCCGGCCTAAAGAGAGGGCCGGGAGACCCACGTGCTAGCCAAGGGGCGGCCTCGAGGGCCTCCTCCTGAGTCTTCAGGCCCGCTGCCGCCAGGCGAGCTCGCACCTCTTCGCTGACCGGCATCGAGAAACCGGTCTGTTCAAGGAAAATGAGGGGATCTGGGGAGCTCCCTCCTGGGCTCAGCGGTATATTTATAGCCGGACAGTGGGGGCCCCACCAGAAGATTCCCTGCCAGCTCAGCACAGTACTCGTCGAACACGCGGGTTGGATGATTCTTTCCGAGCTTGAATCAAGCTCAAAAAGAGCGGGGATTGTGTACAACCCCGTGTCTGGCGAGCGGGTCCCGCCAGGGAGGTCGAGCAGACCTAGCCCCGCGACCCGCACCCAAACGGCAAAAAGGATATACGGCAGAAGGGCTGGCCCGCTCCCGCCCATTTCAAGCGAGCGAGCCGGCGAGGCGAGCGAGCGGGTCGCGCGGAGAATCACTGACCAAAGCGGATGGGTCTGGCGACCCGCGACTGGCGAGCCGATCGGGGGGTCGCAGTGGCCGCCGGCCAGCCCCCACACGCGACCTGGCCGCCGGTCCGCCCCGGCAGAAGACAGGCAGGTCGCGACGGTCCGGCTCGCGCTCGCCCAGGGAGAATAGGCGGGCAGCTGAAGCCAGGTCGTGCCCGCCTCCCGAGGAGGAGGATTGTAGGCGAGCTGACTCCCCAGTGGTGCGAATAGCCCCTCAGAACAGCGGAGCCACGCTGTTGGCAGACCAGGTTGGACTGCGCATAGCTACTCAGAACAGCGGAGTTTGGCTGTTGACAGACCCAGCTAAGGGCCTTTTGGTATTTTCAGGTCAGTTATTTTGGTTATTGACAGTTCAGATTCCGAAAAACAATAAATAAGACCCAAGGGGTACCTCAGAGGACACGCTTTCAGTGCCTCCTTACTCTCGTCTTCAAGTGCTCTCTGAGGGTACCTTAGCTCGGCTTCTGGCTAAGGAGGGGAAGCGCTCAGAGATCTTCCGGGTTTGTGGTGGGACCTCCCTGCCGAGCCCTTGGGTCTGTTTCTTCTTGTCTTCTTCGTTGTTTTTCTTGCAGGAGCAAAGTAGGCGCGAGACCACCCCTTCCCCAAGGGTCGAACTCCACAAGAGGCCGGATTCCGGTTTCAACAGATATGGAGCTAGAAATCCAGGTCCATTTGTATATCCAGCATCAACAAGATAATATTTACCTACAGGCACTTCAAAGCGATCCTCCCTCTCAAGTGCATTGCGCAACACTCTTGAATCTGAAGAGGAACCCTCCCAACCAGGTAAAACATATATGAACTTCATATTTGCATCACAGACTCCGAGTACATTTGTGGTAATTGCTTGTTTCCGATTCCGGTATTTACCTTGGTCAATTACCGGAACAGTGACATCAATGTGCGTACCATCAATAGCACCAATGCAATCTTTAAAGTACCCCCACTTACTAGCTTGCGTTGTTTCAGGTAGTTTGATGTACTCTGGGCTCAACTTCAATATTGCCTTCAACACTTTGTTGAAATGTCTACTAATAGTGTCGTTAGAACATAAATATGTCCCCCCTACATCTCGAAATTTGTTATTATGTGCTATGATATACAGAAACAAGCCAACAGATTCTTTTACCGTTACATTTTGAGTTTCAACAAGATGCCCCTTCTCCACTAAAATGTTGCACAGGCTTCGAAAAGAACTTTTATTCATGCGCAGTAAGTTGTAGCAATTGATGTCGGTCCCATTATACAACCTATCTAATAATATTCTTCGTGTGTGATCTTGTCGCTCCCTAAGGCTTGAAGAACCCCATACAGTAGGTTGACAAAAAACAATGGCAGCCGCAGCAAACACAACTATAATCTTTCTATTACGCCTGAACAACCTTTTTTTCCTGCGTAACTCAATAATCACGTCCATCTATAATAACAAACACAAAATTGAAAATTGAAGCCAAATGACGTTTAAAATCAAATATTAAATAGTGTTATGTAAAATCATGAATAGGTAAATTTCACATGATAATGAAGCTGCCTCAGTGGTAGTGACAAATTATATTGCATCATTATTTGTATCTGATAATACGTGCAGGTAAATCATCATCGACAGAAAATAATGATTGGATTGTCAAAAAATAAACAGTCCGATTGAGAAGATCTGCAGACAAATAAACATTTAGCAGAATGGCGGCAAAATTCATGGAAGTTAAAGCAAAAGAATCATGCATCAGAAAGATTCCCAATAGACTTAAGTCATCATCCTCGATAGTTATAACTAAGGGTGCTGATGTCCCTGTCTTGTTTATCATCATTTGCAGATCTAGAAAAACAAATAGTAAAGAAATTGCGGAACACTCAAATTGTGATAAAAACGAAGAGTAGTTAAAATTTGAAATAAACGAAATCTTGAGTTGAAGCGCCTCAGATTTCAGTTTTTTTTCGTAGTTTTTGCGAACTCAAAGTAGAAAATCAAAACTAGAAGTGAGTAGAAACTGCTGGCGTCGTGGCGTTGTTGGACGCAAAGGTAAACTAGAAAATCAAAACTTGGAGGCAAACACAAACTAGAAAAAAAAAGGGGGGAAGTTGAGGAAGGACTCGGAGGCATAAGCAAAGCTTACGTGCGTTGTTAGAGAGGATAAGGGCGACGTCGATGGTTGACCTCGCCGAGGATGCACCCGGAAGTGAGGAGAAGGGTGAGGTTGGGGGAGTACCCTGTTGGCGTCGTGGCGTGGGCGATGAAGAAGACGAAGCGATCGGGAGGAAAAAACAGCGGAGAAAAAATACGGCGGATGAAAAACCGGGTATGGAGGTAAGTTTTAGGGCTAGTGAAAATTGAAGCCTTGAAAACCGATCGGTTTTGGTATAAAACCAAAAACTCGGTTCAAAATGCTTAAAACGAACTTGATTTTTGGTTTTATTTAAATAAAACCAAAACCGGCCTACCAAAACCTACAAAACGAACGGGCCCTTAAAGAATGTAAAGAAGGTGCGATTTTGATAGTGGTTGATGCATTTGCTTCATTTATTTTCGAGGGGATATGGGTTAACTTTAAGCGTTCTTTTAAGTTAGGGCGAGCACATACTAAGAACAATGCAGACAGTTGTCTCCATTTTCCCTCTTGAAAATCTGGTATTTTCATTAGTGCGTTGAGTCTAGGTTTGAATGCACATCTTCAATGATATATTAATTTCAAAGTAAGACAAGGGAATGGATGACTAATGTAAATGTAAAAGCCCTTTTTTTGCCGATTAGTGGTAAATAGAGTGAAAAATGCAGGGTGAGGTTTGTCTACATTTCACCCTTGTGGTGGGATCCTTCCCCGGATCCTCGCTGTGCGGGGATGCCTTGTGTACCGGGCTTCCTAGTAGTAAATATAGTGAAAATGTGAGGGCATAGGTGGGACAAGGGACTAAATAAGAGTAGTAAATACTTGACAACAAACCGTGATCTCTATGAAAATTTAGGAGAATTTGTTTTATATCATCCCATTGATGATTTGAAAGACCTTACATTGATTTGTCTTTCTTCATCTTAAATTTACTAATGAAATTTGAGTGAAAGTTGTGTTGATTATATGGGTCGATCTCACTCAAGATTTGATGCAAATGAATTGGTAACTAACAGATTCTTAAGGGGGAAATGGTGGGAATCTTTAAAGTATAGCTAGGATACTAGGTAGGGATGCCTATACTTGTTGTAGATCAAATGTTTCGGGCAACCTAGTTCACATGATTTCTAGCCAAGATATTAATGAGGAGCTTAAGTGGTGGGATTAGGATGGTGACATGAAGTCTTATGTGGTTACTCATCTTGTCTTGGTGGAAAACTGCCATCGCTTGGATATCTTTGTCATGGCGCCTCCTTTATGGATCAAAGATCCACACACAATAATCCTATTTAAAATCACAAGAGCATAACTACTTCTAACTCAAATCTAAATGTTGTTAGACATCCAAAATAATGGAGGGTTCACAAAAATTCCTATCCACCCCTGTAGAAATAGAGGGGAGAGTGAGGAAACACTACTCTTTTGAACTCCCTTGACACATAAGTTGTTGGTAGTAGTTGTTATCTTTGTTGAAAATAGTCGGGGGAGGGGGGGGGGTGGGAGCGGGCTTGATGGTTATGAAAGATAAAATCCTAATTCTCTCTCGCTCTTGAATCTCCTCCCCCCTCATCTCCTTGGCTAGGATTGGGGTTGAGCAAGACTCTCCTCTTCCCTCTTCTCTCGGTCGAACCCGACTCCCGTTGTATCCCTAGACCCTCGCCTTTGGGAAGACTAGGTTGAGGAATGGTCGTGATGATTCTCTCTGAGATTTCTCACTCTCAAAACCGCACACCCGCTCCCAATCGGAGGCTCATATCAAATTCATTTATATTTAATAGCAATTGCATCTACACCTTTCCTTTGGTCTTCATTTTAAACAAGTTCCTATAATTTCCGGTCTTGATAAACTTACCTTAGCTAAAGTCTTAAAAATCCTTTTATTCTTTTATGCTACTCCTTTCTCTTCGTCATCATTACCTTAAAAATGACCCAAATATTTATTCTTGCCTATGTAATCTTCTAGCATCCTTTTATTTTTTAAGCCTCAATAGTATTTTTTTTACCATTCTTAAGAAGTTATTTTTGTTTCTTAAATAACCTTGTGTTTACTGCATGATCAGAGGACACCTCCACTTTATTGTGTGGTTCAACTCAAGAATAGCTCCACTTTGTTATTGTGGCATGTTGCACTTTGCATTATGACTACCTGCAATATATTGCTAGTTCTTTTATGCAGTTTTATATATAATTAACTTCTCTCAAACACATTGTGCAAATTTTGAAGAATGTAAAAAAGTTGGCATTTTTTTGTTCTATGTACTAGTTTGCGATGCTGTAGTTTTTTACTCTACTTTCTTATAGTTGTATTCCCTGCGGACATGTGTACGGTAGATCTTGCTTAGAGAGATGGATCAATCAATTGAAAAAGACTACTGCGAAGGTATGCAGATACTATTGTAGCAGTTTTACTTTAATTTAAGGCCACGTTAAGTATGGTTATGAAGCACTTTTATTTCATTACCATGAATTCCTCAAATTGCAGTGTCCACAATGTAGTGCAAGATTCAAGAAAAATGAGATGATTAATCTTTATGCTCCAATGATTGCAGTCCCCAGTACTGACTTAGAGAAGGTTGTAATTTCTTGGTAGCTTTTACATTACTGTGTATATCTTGGGATTTATATTGAAGAAGTTTTTTTTTTGCAGGAAGTGCTCCTGTTACGTGAAAAAAATGAATCTCTTAAGGCGGAGGTAAGTTTTGAAAGTTCCTCAAATTAATGATTTTCCTCGTTCCTGTGCGTTGGAGTGTTCTTTTGTGTATGTTTGTGCTTATTTGTCAATGTTGTGCCCTCGTAATTTGTTGAAGTTTCTGCCTAATGTAATATCCATCTATTTTATAATATTTTTTATATCGGATTATCACTGGTGGATTTTACCCGATGGCGTGTTTTTGATTAGTCACGCATCATTTGCTTGTGCTTATATGCCCTGCCCCACTCTTTTCACTTCAAAGTTTGGTGATGGAAATGCGGGGTTTTTAGAATAATATTGGTTAGAAATTTGGAAGTAACTAGGAAATAATTTAATTTTTGTCACAGTTAACATAATGAATGTGATACATTTTATCTGTTGTTCAGAGCCTTGTATGACGGAAAAATGTATTGTATGCTTTGTTCTTTTAGCTCTAGAATGTGCTTCTTGCTTTTAGCTTTGGAGCATGTCCGCAATCGAAACAAGGGGTCAACATCTCCTGAAGGAATTGAGGCTTACAAGAAACGTTTGATACTTTAGTCAGTAAGCTTGAGAAAGAGCTTGAGAAAGAACTTGGGTTGGTTAAACCAAATCTCCTGGGCGCTTGTGGGATCCTCGTCGGGTACATGAACCCAGATCACATCCCAGGTAGGTTGTTGAGGCCCGGGATAGAACCCGGGACCTCCTTTATCAAGCTCCTAAGCGGAGACTTGATACCCAACTGCGCAGTTGGGTATCAAGTCTCCGCTTAGGAGCTTGATAAAGGAGGTCCCGGGTTCTATCCTAGGCCTCAACAATCTGGGAATTTATTCCACGTGATTTGGGTTCATGTACCCGATGAGGGTCCCATACGCGCCCGGGAGATTTGGTTGAGGATGTTCTCGCCATTCGATTGCAGTTGGCCACGATGATCTGGAGTTAGTCCCCGACAAGTGGCCCACACGTGGTTTCTAACAGATGTTTTATACTCCCCAGTTCATGGTTGATTTGAATAAACTCAGATTTCCCAAGAGTTGAGCTTTTTATGTGCACTGGACTCGATAATATGTGGGGATATGGCTTAACCATTGTAGCCTTGAACACTATGTAATACTAAGTAGACATCTATATTTTGGCGGATTTAATGAGGGTCATATTGTATCGTAAATGTGATGACTTGGTGAATGATAAGGGGCCATGCAATCTTAATTTGATTCTTTATACACACATTATGTGAATTCGACAATGTCGATTTGCCCGAACTTGATCCAGATCGACTCGCTGATACTTGGTCAAATTTAATCGATTTGCTTGAACCTTTAGCTTGTTCACCTCTTCCCCATGCCCTAACCATAAGAGGGTAACAACCACTCTTCATTGCCGACTTGGACGGTTGTTCTGGTTCATAGTTCTTGCAAGGTCAGCAGTGACTGTGACAATCATAGATAGTGCAAAATATGTTGATCTTGTTGTCAGAGAAGAGAAGTGCAACAAACCATAGGAGTGTCCGATGGTCAGGTTCTACCCAATGTTTTAAATATCGGATGTCGACGACATATCAGATTGAGTTTTTAAATATCGGATGTCGGAAGTCTGAGACATGTTGGGGATATGTTAAAATATCGGATTTCCATGCCTTATAGATAAAATTTTTATTTTATGTATCTAACTATAATTATATGTTGTTAAAATAGAAAAGTGATATAACAAATAAATAAATAATGAGTCATTTTTATTGCAAAATAAAATTGAATAGTTTTTAAGATAAAATATTATTAACAAATAAAAAATGATACTAAAATATATTTAATAGTATACACTAATTTTATTTTGATAACTATAAGTTTATTGTAAATAAAGAAGATTTAAAAGTTAAAAATCTGATTGATTATAAGCATTTTTAAACTTGTAAATTTTAAAAAATGACATGTCGGAGCACATTTAAAACAATGATTCTACCTTATAGCACTAAATGCCAGGAGAGCCCTCAGAGACATCAAGTAGCAGAAGAATGCAAGGAAATTCCCCTTGGTCCGCATGGAACTTTAAGTGGCTCATATTAGCATTGGTTGCGCTCTTTCTTTTCTTGCGTCTTTTGTGCCTGTTTTGTGTATGAAAAATTTGTTGTGGTGTGCTTTAGTCAACAGATTGCAATATCAATTGGATAGGTATTAGAGTCGTTGACGCAGGACGGGCTGTGAGGGGCGGTGCCAACGCTGATGCAATCCTATGTATGTGTAGTGGACACAAACGAGGCCAATATAAATGATGCATGTATGTTTTTTTAAATTAAGTCGGAGTCCGATGCTTAGCAAATATAATTATAAAAGTTACGTATATGTACTCAATGTGAATCTTTAATTTCCTAGCACACGAACAATATCAAATATTTCTCCGCACGGAGGATTTTTGACTACAACTTGCACGAATAATTTTATAGAAAAAATTGAAATTGGAATAAACTATATAAACAAGCCGATATCTCCACAATATATGTGATAAACATCCAATATCCAATAATAAAAGAAGAACACAATATAAGATACTCACAAACAATAGGAACCGATGACGGGTGGTGTTGGTGAGCGACCGTTGCGAGTCAAAAATAATATTGGCGACATGAAACAAGGACTGAAATGGCTATTGGAGGTCAATCCCAACATGGAAGCAACAAAGTCCTAAATGTGGGCGATGAAGACATTGTCCGGCGGTTGCCGAGGGGCAAAGAGGATGTCACCGACCGGTCCGCCGACGATCACAAATCGCTCTGTCCATCGATGCACCTTGTTTACCGTGCCGGCATCGGTACAAGTGTGGCTGGAGAAGAAGATGATCCCTTCTTTGGTCTCCTCGATCGAGAAGATGCGGTTGAAGACCGCCAAGTCGAAGATCTCCTCTGACTCGAGAAAGGAAAGGTCCCAACGATGATCGCCACACTGTTGAGATTAACTGCGCCGGCATAAGTCCGAAGTGCCGGGGGATCTCGCAGAACTTAGGCCATATAGAAGGGTGGAGGCCGACCCCGAAGTGGCGAATAGGCAACACCACCCGGTCTGGAAAGAACGAGTTGATGCGCTTAGCGGATCGGGGTATCCTGGCGCGAAGGCCCTCCTCGGTAGGTGGGAAGATTCGTAGCTTAAAGTCTTCAAGGTTAGCACTATCTGTGATAGGCTTCTTAAAGATCGCATTCCTGAAAGCTTCGACGCGGTTGACCTTGTGAGCATGTGCATCCTCGACGGAAACCATACTGAGTAGGTGGGGGCGAGTATCAGATAGCATGGCGAGAGCGAGCGAGCAAGGGTGGGTTCCGCAAAAACAACGCTGTTCTGGCCCCCTCCTCTTCTATTTGTAGATAAAAGCAGGTGGGGGGGGGTGCGCCTTCGCGACCACAGTAGGCTCGTTGCTGGCCGCCTGTCGCGAGTAAATCCAGGTCCTGCATGTTTAAAACCTTCTGTATACCCGCCTAAGACGTAGGAAAGGGTTAGCGATTTCAAGCAGACGTTGCGATCGACCTAAAGCAAACTCGCAAGAACGACAAGTCACGCTAAGTGATATCACAAGCTACGAAATGAAATCAACAATAGCATCAAATTATATATACTCGTAGTGGCGAGCTTTATATAAATATCATGGAGAGTCCGAGTGTTTTCTTATTACAGACCAAGGGCGAGCATAACCAGACAGAAAGAAGAAAAAAAATCTAAGGCATATGGAGATTCCCGGGTCAATCTTCAGGCTGAGCATGTCGCCCAGCCCATCCTCGCTCGCGCGCACGTTGGAGGGCCTCGTTCGCCCTTGCCAGAAGTTCCCCGCATGGCCGGATGTCATCGTCCATTCTCGCTAGCCGCCCTACCGATCCAATGCTCGTCCGGATACTGTGGAGTTCATTATGTAGCAGGTCCTGACGATGCTCCACCATACCCATGCGCTGATCCATGTTATTGATCGCGTAGAAGCGGAACTCCGCGAGGTTCAGGCTCTCCTCGAATTCTTCTAGCTTGGCGACGCGAGTCTCCGACGAGCCCAAGCGTCGGCGCGGCTCGCAAATTGCCAGTTGATCCAACTTTATCTCCAGGTAAAGATACGTCGAGGCGACCTTTTCCTGATACTAGCGAAGTGGGAGACCGATGACGTCGATCAGCGCTCCCCCGGGCATGGCAAGATGACCTATAGAAAAGCTCGCCGATGTTGCTACACATCGCGAGAAGAAAGAGATACAACGAAGGTTCAAGCATGGAGAGATGGTTACCAACGCGTGGCATCTGCGGCCTTGCCTCACACCGATAAGGTGACCGCTCTCGGAAGGGAGACTCATGCCGAGGAGAAAGGCGGTCACGGCGAAGAGAGTTTCTCCTAGGGGAGGAGTGCAGCCGATGAGGGATTCCGAAAGGCGATTCGCGATGCCCGAGAAAGCATCCACCTCGCTGTTCCTTATGGAGTTACGAGTTGTGATGGTGCGAGCAGGGATCAGCATAGAGCTCCGTCGGCGCCTTCCCTGAAGGTCCGGTGGTCGACGATCGCCAGAGGCCGGAGGGCCGGAAGGTTGTGGCCTCCCATTCCTGCCGCTGCATGAGGAGGGAGGAGGCGACGCGCTTCCAGGGACCCCCTGTGGAGGGGGGGGGGGAGCACCCGCGGGAAGTGGTGGCGGAAGCGGAAAAGTCTCCGCCGGAGTGCCGGACGACGAGTTTTTCACTGGAGGAGGTGCCATGCTATGAATAGCCGCCTAGTACTCAGGTGTAGTCGCATCGTATGATGAGTCGTAGGGCTCGGGGCGACGGACAAAGTAGTCGGCGGTTTGCTTCTTTCCGGCAGGGTGTTGCTCGGGCCGCCAGGGTTCTCCTGTGGCGTTTTCTCTACACGAGGGATGAAGCTCGTCAGAAGAAGCGCTCAGGAATTGAAAACACGGAGGCAACTTTCGGCCACAAACTCCATACCTCGCGGGGTGGTCAGCACCTCGGAAGAACGACCAACTTCCGATGGCACGGACGAGGGGGCGGGTACCTCGGTGGAAGGGCCAACATCAGTTGGAGCGGGTGGAGTGACCAACACCTCGCTAGGATGGTTTTCCTCGGTTTGCAATGGAGGATTGGCAGCAGGATTGGTCGGTAGGGGGCTGGGTTGAGCCGACTCGCCCGCCGGGGCGTCGACGTCCTCGCCCAGGCCCATCTGATTCAGCTCTTCTGAGTGGCGACCGTGATCGTCGAGGGCTCGGCGTGGGCAGTATGACTCTCGCCTGGGGCGGAGGACCCTTCCCCTGCAGGAACGGGCCTTTTTCGCATTTCTTCTTCTTCTGCTTCCTGCGATCGGCTTCCTCGTCATCACCATCGCGCAAGCGTTTCTTGGCGGGCGGAGGCATTGTGCCGAGCACCTCCCCCAGTAGCACAAGCTTCTTTGCGATCTCCTCAGCGGTGAACGACATCTCGCGACGATCCAGAAAGGGCGCCCAGGGATCGTCTCCTCCCTCTCTATTTCTAGAGATCGGGGGGGGGGGTCCGCCGAGCGCCGCGTAGACGATGAATCTCTCCAAAAGACTTTGCCGAATAGCATGTTGGATGTTTCTTTCTGAGCTCCAAAATCGCTCGAAAAGAATGGAGATTGTGTACAACTCCTATTCGTCAAGGAGGGCCCGGTTGTGCCACACAGGTAGGAGTCAACGTCAGTATTCAAAGCCAGGTCAGCAGCCAACGGTGGGCCGGGAAGGGGATCCTCTGTTATGGGAGAGTATAATACTCGCCAGGGCGAGCGACTGTCCAGCAGTATATGCGAGTATCAAGCCCCCCACCATCCAGGGGAGCATCCGAGCAGTGGATCGTAGCGACCATCCAACAATACTCGCCTAAGCAGCGACCTCTGACAATAATCACCAGGAGCGACCGAGAAGCACAACTAGTCGCTAGAAGATAGTCGCCAGAGTGGCCGAGAAGCACAGCTAGTCGCCAGAAGATAATTGCCTACCAACAAATCGCGCAGTTAGCTGGATCCAGAAGGCAAGCTTGGAGGGCTGGGTATTCTCGCCTGAAGACCCCCCTCTCAGGTTTTGTCTATAAATTGGACCCCAGGGGTACCAGGAATGACACCTTGAAATCTTGCAATCCTACCCTCATCTACCCCATCGAGACTAACTATTGTATGTGTGGTGCCTTCCTCGTACTTAGCTCAGCTATCTTTGGTTGTGAAGGGGAAATTTTCTTTAGTTTTCGGGTACGTGGTGAGACCTCCCTGCTGTAGTGTTTGGGGTCCTTAGTCTCTTTTTCTCCCTCTTGTTCTATCTTCAGAATCGGGCAAGCCGAACCGCTGGGTCGGTAGCCTCGGGCTGCACTTAGATCCGAATTTCTGAAGTAAGGATTTTCCTGGATTCAACAGTTATAACTAAAAACATCAAAATTTAAATATCTTAAAACTACTCAATCCAATCCAACAATTCTCGAACCCCGACTTACATCCGACTTAATCTGGTGTGGTGTGTGAGCTAGTGCATACAAAAGGTGTTCCATGTTTCTTCTTGGGTTGACTTTTGAGTTTTGAGGATTTTCATTTAGCGCGGTGTCTAAACACCCAACACTAATAAAATTACAACAATTTTACACAATCTATTTTTTCACAATTTATGAGATTATGGCTAAAGATAGGGCACAATGGGGACAAAGGATCCATATAGCTGGCCCCACTATAGCAGGATAAAAACTTGAGTGTTATTGTTGTTTTGTTTGTTATCTAACCCTTGCTTGCAGGTTTAAGTTATAAGTTCAGTTAAGTGCATTTACTTAAAAATGTAAGTACACACATGACAACTGAAGGTCAGAGGGGCTAGCCAACGGGTCATTTTCGTGATAGATCATGCTGAGATGCGGCAGATATGGCACTTGTGATTGACGAAGGTTGAACTTTGGGCGTTTAGTTATGAACAATGCTCTTCAATTCTATTAGGGCAATAAATAGATTTTATATATTAGCCTATAACTCATTTTAATATTACAACACTGCTCAAGATTAACGAAAGATATTCAATAAGCTTATCTTGTTACAACCTCTGATCATATTCTCTGAATTGAGTCCCTTGGTCAAGCAATCTGCTACCTGACCCTTGGTCGAGACGTGAATCAGCTCCAGTAGCCCACTATTAATTTTTTCTTTTATGAAAAAACTATCAATTTCTATATGTTTGGTTTGATCGTGCTGGACATGATTATTTACAATACTGATATCTGATTGACTATCACACCACTACTTCATCTTATCTCTTTGATCCAACTTCAGTTCCACAAACATCCCTTTCAGCCACAAAAGTTCTGCAACCTCTAATGACATGACTTTATACTCTTCTTCTGCTGTCGATCTAGCCACTACTAACTGTTTCTTGCTCTTTCAAGAGACCAGGTTGCCTCCCATAAATATATAGTAGCCTGAAGTGGACCTCCTGTCATTCACACAACTTGTCAAGTTAGAGTCGCAGTAATCCTCAATCTTCACGTGCCCGTTCCTTCTGAACGTCAACCCCTTGCCAAGAACATTCTTCAAATACCGTAGAACCTGGTATACAACATCCATATGGCCCTTCCGTGGGTCATACATGTTGCGGTTCACCACGCTCCCATCAAAGGAGATGTCCGGGCGAGTGTGGTTCAAGTAAATCAATCTCTCGACTAGCTTTTGATACATCTCACGATTCACTGGTTCCTCGACCTCAACACCCAGTTTATACTGCCGATCGATTGATGTCGCAGCAGGTTTGCACCCCAATATCCCCGTTTCTCTGAGGAGATCCAAAGCATATTTCTTTTGGAAAAGGACCACCCCCTCTACCTCGTAAGCATTCTCAATCTCAAGAAAATACTTAAGAAGACTCAGATCTTCCACCTCAAACTCCTTGCCTTGAGTCCCTTTGAGGCGGTCAATCTCCCGCTCATTATCCCCTGTGATGATCATATCGTCCACATACACCGGGAGCATGGTGATGTGACCTTCATTCTGCCTGATAAACACTATATGGTCAATGTTTATTTGCTGTTTACCCATTCCAATCATTGCCTTCCTGAACCCGTCGAATCACGCGTGAGGTGACTGCTTCAGCCCATAGAGGGACTTCTTCAACCTGCAGACTTTACCTTCTATCTTGGCTGTGCTAAACCCTGGTGGTATCTCCATGTACACCTCCGCTGCTAGATCTCCATGAAATGTATTCTTCACATCTAGTTGGTGCAGCCTCCATCCACCATTCACCGCCAAGCTGATTAAAGTCCTAACGATGCTCATCTTCACAACGGGTACAAATGTCTCGTCATAATCGATCTCATAGGTTTGGCTGTACTCCTTCACAACCAATCGAGCGTTGTAGCGCTCGACCTGTCCCTTTGGATTCTGCTTCACAGTGAACACCCATTTTCACCCAACGACCTTCTTATCATTTGGCAGCAGTGCCAACTCCCATGTCTTGTTCTTCTCAAGAGCCCCCATCTCCTCCTTCATCGTTGTCTTCCATTTCAGATTGTATTTGACAACCTGTCAATTGTTAGGAACAATAATACTATCCAACGATGCAATGAGTGTTTCATGAGATGAGGAAATATTATCATAAGAGACAAAGGAAGCAAGGTACCAATCGTACCTATCAGGAGGATTTCTCGCATTACATCGAGTAGTCCTCCAAAATGTGACAGTTGGGGGAGGAGAAGTAGAGGGAGGGATATCACCTGAGGATTGCGGTGATGACGGTGCTCTAGTTGGGACTGATGTAGCCAAGAGACTAGGGGCTAGCTAGACTAGGCACAAACACTGGAGCTGGTATTGCTGGTAGCTTCTCCCTCCTACTATATGTAAGTAGCTCCCCATGGGCCATAGGTCTAACATCTCACCTCTTCTTCTCAATCTCACATGCCATACTCTCAGATCTTTCACCTACCTCTCCCTCTCTCTCCTCATATCTTCGGTATCTGACAAATCTGGACTGATGTAGCCAAGTGACTAGGGGCTAGCTAGACTAGGCACAAACACTGGAGCTGGTATTGCTGGTAGCTTCTCCCTCCTACTATATGTAAGTAGCTCCCCATGGGCCATAGGTCTAACATCTCACCGCTTCTTCTCAATCTCCTCCCGCTGCTCCGCGGATCCTCCCTGCCATACTCTCAGATCTTTCACCAACCTCTCCCTCTCTCTCCTCATATCTTCGGTATCTGACAAATCTGGTGTGAGTAGATCTCCCTCCTATCGGTAGTACTGTTCTCAAGGTTGTCAGGATCGAGATCCTAGATGAGATCATTTTGAGGTAGGATCAGATTGGATAGTTGGTTCGGATCGAGGATCGCTTTACAAAATCAGGATCGATTTACAACATCTGGATCGTAGGATCATAAGATCCTATGATCCGGATCGCGATCCTGACAACCTTGACTGTTCTATCTCTCTAAAGTGAACATTCATGCTCACAAAACTTTTTTTTTTCGCTGGACTACAACACACATATTCCTTTTGAGTACGAGAGTAGCCCACAATGATACACTTAACTGTCCTCACATCAAGCTTACAAACACCCGAATTGTTGTCCTTCACGAAGCACACCCACTCAAATACCTTCAAAGAAAGGATCCCCCTATTATGTCCCTGCAACAACTGACATGGCGACTTCCACCCCAGAACCTGTGATGACTTCCTGTTGATCAGTTGTGCCGCTGTCAACACTGCATATCCACACAAACTCTGAGGAACCTTCATGTTGAGTATCATACTCCTTGCCACCTCCATAAAGTATCTGTTCTTCCTTTTCACCACTCTATTCTGTGCTGGTGTGTATGCACAGGTGGTCTGGTACAATATCTCATGAACTGATAAATACTCCTTCATTGTTCTATTAGTGTATTCTGTCCCATTATCCAACCTTAGTACCTTTATCACTGCAATATATTGTGTCTGAACATGCTTATGGAAATCACGGAAGCAGGTAAATATCTCTCTTTTATTTTTCATCAAATATAACCAAGTGACACGAGATGCACAATCAGTAAACGTGACAGTACTTATAAGCATTCAAAAAACTTACAGCACAAGGTCCTCATACATCAGAATGAACTACATCAAAAATTGAAGAGCTTCTCCGGCCCGTACTAACGTATGAACTCCTAGTAAGCTTGCCTAAATCACAAACATCACATACCAATTTAGTTTTTTTTGCTTTTTCAAAAAGAGCATGATATAACATATCTATAGTGCTAAACGAAGGGTGTCCCAACTGCCTGTGATGAAGTACCAGCGTATCCTCTGCACTCACCTTCTATCCTCCAACCACAGCCTTTTCTACTACAGATACCAGAGTTACGTCCAATCCTCCTCGATCCAGATTGCATAGCCCGTCATGCCAAGTCTCAGTCCCAAGTATCCGCCTCGTCTATTTCTCTTGGAAAGTCACCTTGAGAAGGAATGATTATGGAAGTAATGGATAAGAGACTAATTGGAAAAGAAGGAGCATGCAGAACATTGGATAGTTTTACTAAACCTGAACAATTAACAATACCCTTACCGACCATTGGTTGGAATGTACCATCCACCGTCTGGAGGCTATTTGCAGCAACTAGGCGAGTGTAGGAGGAAAACTCCCCTGCATTTCCTGTTACGTGACGTGAAATTCCCGAGTCAATGATCTAATATGATGCCCTGGAGGAAGATATGGATGCAAAAGTAAGGGATCCATCAGTTGGGTGGGAATATATAACGACCCCTTAGCTCCATCCCTGCTCTCCTCGCCCATTTGTTTCCTCTTGATGCCCTCCATCGTGCTTAGAAGGGTCTGCTCCGCCTCTGTGTAGAGAATGTCGACTTCCTCCGCACTGTCAGTCATGCCCAAATTGACACGATATCCTTCTCGGCCACCACGAGGCCGACCATATCCCCGTAAACTACCCAAATCTCCCTTCTTAGGCGACTTGGGGCAGGCAAGCTTCAGATGGCCCACCTCCCCATAGTTGTAGCAATGTTGGGTTTCTTCCCTCTATCTAGTAACACCAGGGCCAACAACTGCCAGTGCTGACTTCACAGTAGTGGTCTCTTCTTTCCTTTCCTGAAGTTTGAGACGTGTCTCCTCCTGGATCATGACAGAAATGGCCTCGATAAGCATAGGAATCTTCGTACCAGAAAGAAGCAGGGCTCTCCGCTGATCAAACTTGCCATCTAATCCCTTCAGGAACTTCATCGTCCTCTCCTCCATGACCGTCTTGAGCCCATCAACCGTGGCGGCAATCGATGAGACAACCGAGTTGAGAGGCCCCATAAACACCGTCATATGGCTGAATCCTACTCATCTCCTCCAATCTCTGGTTTCTTCAACGCCCCCGTCAGGAAGCCCCCAATCTGTTTTGCTGCGAGAGTTTTATTCACATGACGTGACCAACTCAGGTAGGTGGCCGGTCCATCAAGGTTCAGATCAATCGCTGGAAGCAATGTTGTCAAGATCGCGATTTTGCACGTAAGATCGTACGATCTTACGTTTTTTATGGAGAAAACGATCCCCGGGCGAACTTGGATCGCACGTTCCGTAGAAACGGTAGGATCGCCGTTTATGATCGTAGAATTGTACGATCCTACGATCACAACCGATCCTACTGTTTCCACGATCCTACGATTTTAAGAATCAGAAAAAAATTCTTTGGCTCTATAGTAGCCAAAACTGGTATTAATATCAAAACTCCGGCGACATGGTGAGATTCTTATGGAGAAGAACATCCGGAACTACAAAATTTTGCAAAACGTGTATTGAACTTGACATGTAGTTCTTCTGGATGTGAGCGAAACTGGAGTGCATTTGAAAGGATATAATTATAATTTATTAAATATTTTTAATCACAAAAATGATTGTATACTAATTAATTTTTTTTTCTAGGAACACACAAAAAGAAGAAATCGTTTGAAGCAAAAGACAATGAATGATGTTGTCTTTGTGATGACGAATTCTCGTTTGACCAATAACAAGTTGAAGAAAACTCAGAAACATAATTTTGATGATATTCCATCCGATAATGAGTGGATTGTTGCCGATGAAGATGATGAAGAAGATCTTGAGATAGAGCCTCCGGATGTTGAAGAGGTAGCTGCTCACATAGGAGGAGGAGAACATGATCTTGTGATAGATGAAGGCGACGAAGATGCTTCATTAGGTAATTTGGACTTTAACTTATATGACTTATTTTGAATGAGTTAAATGTGCTATTATTATTTATCATGCAGTTGAACTTTTTTTTATATATATTGCTTTATGATTATTGATCTACTAGATATTTTTATATGTAAATTAGATTTTTTTAATTTTGTATAATAAGTAAGATCTTACCGTTTCGTGTTGATCCCACGTTTTACGATATTACCACTGCCGACCGATCTTGACAACATTGGCTGGAAGTTCCAGCTTTGTCGGTTGGTTCGATGAACCCAACACCTCAACAATGTGACAAACTCATCCTGGCCCAACATCGTGAAGACATCCTCCATCGTACCATCCTTCGGCCCTACGGATCAACTTACTCACCAGTCACCACATCAACCAAGCAAGGCCTCCTCCTGTCCTAGATGCAATCATGACATCGTTCCCTGTCCAACTTGCGACAGAGGGAGGAGGAGATTGGCGGCACCAACTGACTGCTATGAAGGTTGGCTGCGGTCTTTTGATCCGTTGTGCGGATCAAAAGACCCGCTGCGGCCGGTCTGGCCGCATGCCCGTAGCCAGGGACGCTGCAGCCCCAAGAAGCGGCTGCGAGGGCCGAAGTCGCGGGAGACACGAGAAACAGAAGAGTCGCGGGAGGCAGTCAGTGAGAGGGAGGAGATGCGCTACTGGGAGATGCGCCGCTGGAGGTCGCAGGATGTGTCGCTGGAGGTCGCGGGATGCGCCGCTGGAGGTCGTAGCCTTGCGGGAGACGGATGTCGAGAAATGAATCGAGGAATGAATGAAAATCTTGCCCCCAAACTGGAGCCCCATCATATATATATATAACCTCAAGAATATTATTACAATGATATGAATAATAATAAAATGATTACTCCAATACTCCCCCTCAAGTTGGAGCAAAGATGTCAATCATGCCAAACTTGGAAATGGTCAGATCTGAACGAGTAGGACCGATATCTTTAGTGAAGGCGTCAGCGAGTTGGTCAGCAGAGGGGACGTAAGCTGGAAGGACAGTCCCAGTACGAACGTGGTCACGCAAAAAATGAACATCCATCTCGATGTGTATGGTGCGCTCATGTAGCACTGAATCCTGTGTAAGAAGGAGAGCTGACTTATTATCACAGTAGAGCGTCGAGCCATCAACAAGGGATAGGCCAAGATCAGTCAGCAGCTATCGAAGCCAAACCAACTTAGTAACGCCGTGTGCCATGACGCGGTACTCAGACTCCGCAGACGAATGAGAAACGATGGATTGTTTCTTACTCCGCCACGAAACAAGATGATCACCATGGAATATACAAAAACCTGACGTAGAACGTCGATTCGTCAATGATCCAGCAAAATCTGCATCCGTGAAGCAGGAGAGACTGGTAGCACTGTCAGCCCGATAGAACAGCCCAAGACCAAGAGCGCGCTTAAGTTAGCGAAGGACACGTCGAGCAGCCTCTAGGTGAGATGTCCTGGGAGAATGCATAAACTGGCTTAAAACGCCCACTGAGAAGCTGATGTCAGGCCTGATATTGGTCAAGTATATCAAACGGCCAACAAGTCGCTGGTACTGAGAGGGGTCTGAAAGAGGATCACCAGATTCAGCATGGAGGCGATGGTTGATGTCCATAGGGGTACTTGCAGGACGACACCCAAGTAGACCCGTGTCCCGAAGAAGATCTAAGGTGTACTTGCGTTGCGATATAGAGATGCCCTGTCGTGAGCGAGCTACTTCAATCCCAAGGAAGTAGCGGAGAGGTTCAAGGTCTTTCACCTTGAAGGCTGAGCGAAGTGTAGCTTTCACCTCAGAGATGTCAGAGGGATCATCACCGGTGAGAATAATATCATCAACATAGACCAGGACAATGACACGATGTCCCTCAGGAGTGACACGAATGAAGCAAGTGTGATCTGCACGACACTGAGTGAAGCCAGACTGAGTGATGACCGAGCTGAACCGTTCGAACCAAGCACGCAGTGACTTCTTTAAGCCATACAAAGATTTGTGCAGTTGGCAAACTCCCCCCGAATACTCCCCCTTAAGGGCAAATCCTGGAGGAGCCGTATATACCTCCTGCTGTAACTCACCGTGCAGGAAGGCATTTTTGACGTCAAGCTGGTAGAGAGGCCACACCCGAGAGGCCGCAAGCGAGAGCAAAAGGCGGACACTGGTCAACTTAGCCACAGGAGCAAACGTGGCACCAAACTCGTCCGGAGCCTGAGTAAAGCCCTTGGCCACCAAATGAGCCTTGTAGCGGTCAATAGTACCGTCAGCAGAGTATTTCACAGTATAAATCCATTTGCACCCAACGACGCGTTTCCCGGGAGGAAGAGGAACCAGAGACCATGTCCCAGTACGACGGAGAGCAGATATCTCCTCCTCCATGGCCTGAACCCATCGCGGGTCAAGTAGAGCTTCAGCAGTCGATGTCAGTAGCTGGACAGAATCAGCAACAACCACAAAAGCCTGGTAAGAGGGTGAGAAACGCTGGTAGGAAACAACACTAGCCAACGAGTGCTCAGTAACCAAAGAGTGAACACAAGTACGCTTGCCCTTGCGAAGGGCAATAGGTAAATTAACAGGAGAAATAGAGGAGAGGGGCTCAAGAGAGATACCTGCGACCAAAAAGAGCTACGGATCCTGGATTGGAGGAGAAGGGAGGGAGTGTACCGGGTGGAGATGGCAGAGGGCGGCAAGAGTAAGTCAGTAGGCAGGCGGAGCGACAGAAGGGGCAGCATCTGGTGGAGGAGAGACGACTGTGAGAGGTTGCGCAATAGTGGGAAGCGCAGGAGGGGTCGAATGTGCAGGAAATAAGGGAACCTCCTCATGAAATGTTACATCCATAGAGTGAATGACACAGCGCAACTGGGGATCATAGCAGCGGTAGCCCTTAGTGGTAGTCGAGTAGCCAAGGAAGAGGCAGCGGATGACCCTGTCGTCGAGTTTAGTCCGAGAGGGGCGCCGATTCTGGACAAAACACACACAACCAAAGATCGGTTGCACCAGAGTCAATCACCCATGGTGACGAATCCTGGTCAACCATGGTCGCGGAGCAAGCTAATGAAGTACCTGAGGAAGAAGAGACAGTGGAAGCAGAGACAGTCGTGGGTGGCTGACACTGTTGAAACTGCTGAAACTGGGCCATCATCTGACAGAAGTCAGAGGAGTTGGCACCCAAGGTGCGCTCGACAGGCTCAGAAGACTCAGCAGAAGCTACAGTGTGTCTGGGGACACTGCCAGGAGTAGGACGCTCAGAGCCCCGTAGGTGTGGGTAGAGCTGATAACAACGACTGCGATCATGGTAGAGACGTCCACAGTGAGAGCAAGGGCCAGGAGGACCCGTAGAGCCACGGCCACTAGAAGAGCCACGACCACCAGGCTGAGTAGAAGAACCCCGACCACCACGACTACGAGTGCTGGAGGTGGGGGGGGGGAGGAAGCTGTAAGGGCCATCTTCTCAGTAGGGATAGATGAGGTAGCACGAAGGCCGGGAAGACTAGATTGCCTCTGCATACGTTTCTCATGCTCTACAACAATGGAGTAGGCCTCAAGAAGATCTGGCAAATGTAACATCCCCACAATCTGAGCACGAGTAGACTCGTATTCGGGGCGAAGCCCCATCAAGAACTGGTATGTATCTCGTCTCTGACGCTGTTTCCGAATAAGGGTGATATCACTAGGAGACTCCAGGGCACTGAGAGGCTCAAGATCGTTAAGCTAAAGAAAACGGTTTTGAAGGTAAGTGAAGTACTCCGGAACAGAGTGCTTCCCCTGTGTGGCGGAAGCGATGTCCTGAAAAATCCCGAAAATCTGGGCATCAACACGCGTGTGGCCAAAAGTGCGCTGGAGAGCGGACCAAAGCTCGAAGATATCCTCAAAACGCATGAACTGACTGAAGATGCGAGGCTCCATCGAGCACTGAATCCATCCCAGAACCATGTACTTTTCAGTCGACCATTTGACTAACTCTTCTTGCTTGTCATCTTTGTCAGTCGGTTTAGGCATCGGAGGGCCGCCGGCCAGCCAAGAAAGCTTATTCCGGCCGGCAAGAGCCACTTTCATCGAAGTCGCCCATGAAGAGTAATTTTTCTCATCGAGAAGGACGCTAGTAATTCGTCCTGTGGAGCCATAAGTATCCTTGGAATGCATGAAGCACAGAAATACCGAGAAACGAGATCCCTCCCGCAAAGGAGATCGGGGACCGAAGGACGAAGAAGGACAAAAAATCACATACAACACATCAAGAACGACATCATGGAGGAGACGAGGACGTCATTAGGTCTCCATGGAGAAAACTAGGAGCATGGGCGGAGAAATCGCAGCAGGCGACTCCGGCGGGATTAGGGGGAAGCCTGCTGGGGTGGCGGAACGACTAAAAAAGCCAGTGGGAGGGGTGCTGCAGCCAGCAAGAGCAGCGAAAGGGGCGAAGCAGCAGACGACAGGCGAAGCAGCAGCAGGACGGGCGGACCAGGAGAAACCCCGAGCGGCTGGACGAAGCAGGATGCGTGGAAAGACGCGGCAGTCGGGCGAGACGCAGGAGTCAGGCGAGACGCAGGAGTCGGGCTAGGCACGACAAGACGCGACAAACCCTAGGATGCGCGGAAGTCCCGATGCGGAAGTAGCTCCTCTGATACCATGTTGAGAAATGAATCGAGGAATGAATGGAAATCTTGCCCCCAAACTGGAGCCCCATCATATATATATATATATAACCTCAAGAATATTATTACAATGATATGAATAATAATAAAATGATTACTCCAATGACGGACGGGTCACGACCTTGCGGGAGACGGATGGGTCGCGGATGCGGAAACGTGCGGCGTGCTGCGATACCAAGTTACAAACAATGCTCTTCAATTCTATTAGGGCAACAAATAGGCTTTATATATTAACCTATAACTCATTTTAATATTACAACACGTTCAAACATGCTCAAACAGAATAGAGAGAGAGGGATATCATATGAGCAGGATGTGGAGTGCATGCGCCCGTTTATTAATCTTTATGCCCTTCCAGCCCCTCCAAGTGATGATCTGATTACCCTCCTACAAACTAGGAAACACCAGTACGGGTACGGATACCAGGTACGATACGTACCCGGTACGTCGGTATGACAAAATTAAAAAAACAAAGATATTGGTACGGCATGATACGTTATAACAAATATCTAATATATATATATATATCACAAGTTTAATAAATAGTTCTCAAAATATAGAAACATCAAACACAAATCATAACTTGAAGTACAAGTCCGCAAATCTATGCAACATAACATGAAGTTTTCAAATATTAAGCATTCGTAAAAATTACAAAATTTAACTTCTTATATATTTAACCAAAAGGGATAAATTAAACGTAAATCTACTTATCAGTCTTTTTTTGCTTTTTCATATTTGGAGACCAACATCTTCAATCTTCGATTAGTCTAGAGACAAAGTTAGTCGTTTTGTTAATAACTTGCGTCGTATTAACACATCCAATACACGTACTTGTAATAGAAATGTACCAGTACCAGAAACATACTCGGTACAGACACACAACTTAATTGTACGTACCAACGCTTCCTAACATAGAACCAACTTTTGTTTGCTCTAGAAAACAGACTCCTATCACAATATGCAGAATGATGTGCTAAAGTCCAAGTGTGTCCACATAGGTGTATCTATCGAGTATCGGGTACGTACCGGTACTGGATACGTATCCGATACGAGTACGCTGCCTTCTGGGAAGTATCCGTGCTTCATAGCCTACAAACGATCTTTGATTACTTTCTTATTTTTAAGTCTGTAATAATTTATCTTGAGACTTCTATTTTGTCATAATCAATTAGACATCTAAGACTCTTCGTTTATCTTTATAGGTGATGAAATTTAGGGTCCCATCATTGATGAATGTCTGACCTCACCTAAGGAAATCCATCCATTTTTATGTTCAAAATTAATATTTTTTCTTGGTGGTAGTCAACCGTTGTCATGCCAAACACATTTCTTGATAATGACGTTTTTGTCCAAACTCATCAGAGCAATAATGCTGTGCCAAACGGACCCTAAGCATATAGTGATGGGCAATTCACAAAAAAATATTTTGTGGACGGAGTTTAATCTTATAGTTTCTTGCAACAATGATTTCAGCGACATGATATAAATGAGAATTTTTGTTGCATATGTACATAGAAGGAACAGTATAAATGCAATGTTTTTTATTGCAAATAAGGTTGCTTTCTTGTAGTAAAAGAGAAGGCAATCCTTGGATTGCTAGAGACTAAGCAAAAGCAAAACAAGTTTATCCGAAGGCTGAAGCACTCTTGTTTAGCTACTTCTGTAGCCACTGACACTCTTGGAACCTTTTACTTGTCATCAGTATGCAATGTGAATCCTTTAAACTGTATTGGACTATTCTAAGTGTTCTTTTTTGCCGTTTATGCACTTTTCATGCTAACTGGTTAGTAATATCTCTTGAGTAGCATTGAAGTTAATGGCTTTTCTACCATGAAAAAACCATGTGGTGGTTCCTAGTATTTATAGTGTGTTTGTTATTTAATTCTTTCCCAGCATTTTGTTTTAACCGTAACCCTGCTTGCCATCTGTCTATGCAGAGGGATTTGTTGATGGAAGAACTAAACCGAGCCAAGGTATGCAAATTGCCCCTTTCACAGGAGTTTACTTTCTTTCGCAGCATTGCGTGATTTCAAATATTCTTTCAGCAGTCATTTCATCACTCTTTTCAAATAGCTTAACAAAGTTACCATTCATTATAACGTTTCAGGAATAGCTTTTATGAAGGCAGTTAAACTATATAATTAAGATGCAATATGCAAAAAAGTAAACCTCAATAACTATTTGTAGACATGCTAATTGTAATGAGTTAAAAACTGTTAAATGTGTTTGAATCCACTGTGAGGACTATCATCTCAAAACATTCATGCAATTATTATTTTGTGCTGAGGGAGCTTTCAAAACTTGTACGTTGAGAATCTTGCATTTGGTAGGTAGGGTTTTGTTACTGTCTTCTTTTTTTTAAATTTTTTGTGAACTGTCTTTTTTTCCTTTTGATCTATAGCTTGAATTTATATAATTAAGATGCAATATGCAAAAAAATAAACCTCAATAACTATTTGTAGACATGCTAATTGTAATGAGTTAAAAACTGTTAAATGTGTTTGAATCCACTGCGAGGACTATCATCTCAAAACATTCATGCAATTATTATTTTGTGCTGAGGGAGCTTTCAAAACTTGTACGTTGAGAATCTTGCATTTGGTAGGTAGGGTTTTGTTACTGTCTTCTTTTTTTAAATTTTTTGTGAACTGTCTTTTTCCTTTTGATCTATAGCTTGAATTTATATAATAAATACAGTATTTATGATACAATTTACTTTTGGTTATGTAGAGAATTTCGTGCTTAGAAGCTTCATCCACAGGGGCACTGAAAAGGAGTTCCATGTATTTGAATGAAGGATTGATTTCTGCAGAACCTTTGTTGGGTAATGCTTCTCATTTCTAATTCTCAAATTGTGTTTTATCATTTTGTTAACTTATTTGGAACTATTTCTAGGACTTTTGGTCGCAGAAAACAATCTTAAATCACAGAATGATCTCAATATAAATGGTTCCAGTCACCATAGATGTGTTTTACAGGTTAGCTGCTATTTTCTCCTGATTACAACTATTTAAAAGTTGTTTGTTCTTTACAAATTTTTAACCTGTAAGTGTATCAATTTCCTTGGTTTTTTCTCTTGGTTGCATATTGTTGGAACTATCGTGTCAATGTCGGTCTATTAGAGACTTTGAGTGTATTTGGGTCTAGTCGACATTGCAGTTTTAATTTGGAGAGTCCATATAAGTCCTATTTAATACCTCCTTGTGGGATGAATAGATCAATGAAGTTTTTCCTTTTCTTCTTTCCAACATGGTATCAGAGGCATGGATTCCTCCCTGATCTATTTTGTTTCCCACGCTCCTAGGGCGACAGTTCGTCTGGTTCTCGTGTGTGAGGATTGTTGCCGCTTCGCCGGCTATCTCCCGTGACGTCCACCGCTTGCCTGAAGCTCCCGCTCCTTCGACGATCCCGTTTTTAGTCCCGTCTTCGTTTCCGACTGCTGATCCCGTGCATCGTTCTAGATCATGTCGTGCTCATCGCTGCTCATCGTCCTAGACCCCGTCGAGCCCGTCGCTGCTCATCATCCTCGATCTCGCCGAGCCCGTTGCCGTTGTCTGTCTTTTCATCGCAGATCCCGCCTAGAACTGATTCCTCCAGTTCCTCCTGGAGTTGATCCCGCCAGTCGCGTCTGCTCCTCACTGTTGATGCTTCTCCGTCATCATCCCTTGTTTCGTCATCTTCTGCTCACTCCAGATCCTGGCAGTGTGTGTTCCTGCCAACTCTGTACTCGGCTGCAACTTTGTCGAGGATGGTTGCTACCTTTTCCGAGGATGGCTGCCCTTCCAGTCATGGAAAAACCTTCGTTGGTTGTCCCTGCATTATGACGATTCCAACCACTGCCTCCATTATTTCTGTCGATTCCTGCTGCTGCCCCTTGACTAAGTCCGGCTACTGCTACACCATCCGGGGTGTTGATCTCTCATTGATGATGAAGTTTCATGGTGTTTTGTGGTCGTTTTTTAGCAGTTTATGTGTCTTTAATCTTCTTTGCTGTATTGTTTTTAGTGTTTGCTTAGTATGGTGTTTTGCGGTTTGCCTATATGCACGTGTTTTCCACGCGAGGGAGAGTGTTTGGAGCGAAGGCGCCTCAGATGATCTTTCCCGACCTTTTGCCTTCGTTCCACACGGCCTCCAGGCTTATGTCGTATGTTGGTTTGTGTCTCCCCATATTTCTTTCATTTGGTCGTGTGTTGGGACACGACTGATGTTGGTGTTCTAGTCTCGGTGAGTTGTGTCACGTGAGACCGTGTTGTGCGGGACTGTGTCGTGCACCGGGACATCTTAAATTTGTAATTTATCAAGGTCACCTAGCTATATCTGAATCTTGATGTAAGGGAGCAATGATATCTAGTTTACTTACCTAGAGGTAAATCAATTGTTACTTGTTAGGTATATGCTGTCAAAGGTGAATCCGGATGGGTTTGTTGCTCGGTTAAAAACTCAACTTATTGGTAAGAGTTCTTGTCAAACATATATGATAATATTTCCTCTCCGGTGGCTATCATGATACTTAATTGGGTGACCATTTCTCCTGATGTAACAAATCATTGACCATTGACTCAACTAGACATTAATAATCTATTTCTTCATGTGAATCTTGTGGAAGAAGTCTATATAGAGCAACCCCTTTGTTTTGTTGCTCATGATAGTTTTATGTAGAGCTGATTTCGAGTCGATTTCGAGCGATTTGAGCTCGGCTCGAAATCGAACTTTTCGGCACGAAATCTAATCAAGACGGCTCGAAATTGAGCAATTTTTCTCTTTATTTCTATTTGGCTCAAAATTAAATAGGACTACTTTTAAGTTTAGCAAATTAAATACTTAAAGATTTACTCTTTTTATTTAAGTTTAAATTTTAGTGTTTTTAATTTTAAAATAATAATATATTAATAAATATGCAATATTTTTAATCAATCCGAGGAAATTCAAATCATATTTCGAGCGATTCAAATCTAACTCGAAATCGACTCGAAATGTGATTCAAGTCAAATTAACTAGACTCAAATTTATTCGAATCAATTGTACTCGATTCCGATTCGGCTTAATATTTGAGTGACTTTCGAGTTTCGAATAATATGCTCAATCCGAGTTTTATGGGATGATGTATAAACTAAGGAAATCATTATATGCGTTGAAATAGACGAGCACAATCTGAAAAATTTTGAGCACTTTTGAACAACTTTTCATTTGTAGATGTAAACTAGACTATTTCTACTCTATCATGGCAGTAAAGAGGTAAACATTATCTTTGTGGTGCACTTCGATGATATCATCATCACAAATATTGATAACAAGGAAGCCCATGATATCATAAACTGAAAAAATTTACATGCACATTTTCATATCAAGGATTGGGTAAAGTCAAATACTTCTTAGGCATATAAATTTTCTCTAGTCACGTGCTTAATGCCAAGCAAGATTTCCATGGATATTTTTGAAGTGAATGTTTTAATACAAGGATGCTGAAAATCCTATGGACCCTACACCAAGTTAAAGAATGAAGGAGAGTTGTGAGAATCGAGCACATTACAAAAAAATAGCGAAATTATCTTACAGTTAAATTACCTGTCATTGAATTTTATGTCAATGTTGTCAGTTTATATCAACACTAAGAACGCCCCACATGGATGCTGTAATTTGTTTTTTTATGCTCTAAAGAATCTTGTTGCACAAGGACCAGCTCTATATTTTTCTCATATGCATATTGAGTAGGTTTCGTGATAGGAGATTTACTACAAGATATTTCGTGTTCCTGGAGATAATTTGATTTTTCTGAAAGTATAAGAGGAAACAGTAGAGCGGAAAAATCGATTAGGCGGAATGCCCTAAACCGGGCTAAGAATTCATATTAATAGGAAAGAAATACACATGACCTATCACGTGAATACATAAATGTGACAACATAAAACGTAAAATAAAACGCGTTTAACGCGTATATTCAACTCTCCCCCTCAAGTTGAGAATATATTGATCATTCCCAACTTGTCAGTATTGTTCATGAAGTTGTCACTGCTTAGCCCTTTGATGAAAACATCGGCCAGCTGATCATATGACTTCACAAATGGAGTGCAGATATTCCCCTTGTCAAGGTGATCTTTGATGAAATGTCTGTCAACTTCAATATGTTTCGTTATGTCATGTTGAACCGGATTATGTGCAATACTAATGGCACCCTTGTTGTCGCGGTAGATAGTAACTGGTTTGTTCACCTGGAGATCGATATCTTGGAGAATTATCTTCAACCACAATCCCTCACATATTCCTTGCGCCATAGCCCTATATTCTGCTTCAGCACTTGAGCGAGCAACAACATTCTGCTTCTTGCTCTTCCACGAAACAAGGTTGCCACCCACATACGAGCAATACCCGATAGTAGACTTTCTATCATCTTGACTATCGGCCCAATCGACATCTGTAAACACTTCAATCTACAAAGGTTGGTTCGCAGAGAACAGAATCCCACGTCCTGGAGACTTCTTGAGGTATCACAATACCCGATATGCTGCCTGCTGATGGCGAATTGAGGGAGAGTGCATGAATCTACTTAGGACACCCACAACATATGTAATATCTGGGTGAGTATGAGATAAATATATGAGCTTTCCAACCAATCGTTGGTATTTTGAAGCATCCACTTTCTCCCCACTAGTATCTGCGTCATTCTTGTGATTAGCCTTAATTGGAGTATCCACGGGTGCACACCTAAGCATCCCAGTTTCATCCAAAAGATCAAGGGTATACTTCCTCTGAGAGATGAAGATCCCTCGACGAGACCTCACTACTTCAATTCCCAAGAAGTATTTCAACTTTCCCAGATCCTTGACTTCAAATTCGTTACCCAGTTGTTCTTTCAAGTGAGCGATCTCCTCTAGGTCATCACCTATAATGATAATGTCATCCACATACATAATAAGAATTGATACCTGCTCTTAATAAAGAGAGTATGATCAGCTTGTCCTTGAGCATAGCCTTGTTGAAGCATGGTCTTGTTAAACCGTCCAAATCAAGCTCTTGGGGACTGTTTCAGGGCATATAGGGATTTCTGCAGACGACAGACCTTTCTATTGAACCCTTCTTTGATAAAGCCCGGAGGGATAGTCATGTAGACTTCCTCTTCCAGATCACCATGCAATAACGCATTTTTGATGTCGAGCTGTTGTAGCTCCCATCCACGACTAGCAGCACAAGTGAGAATCACCCGAAATGAATTCATCTTTGAAACATGGGCAAATGTCTCTTGGTATTAAATACCTTGGGTTTGGGTATACCCTTGAGCGACCAAGCGAGCTTTGTACTGCTCCACCACCCCATCTTGATTCTGTTTAACAGAGAAGATCCAGCGTGACCCAACCATGCGCTTCCCAGAGGGAAGATTGGGAAGCCGCCATGTTCCATTTTTTTCAAAGGCACTCATTTTCTCTTCCATAGCCTGTTTTCACTCAGGTATCTGAACAGCCTCTTTTCAGGTCTTAGGAATCATAATAGAGGAAAAAGAAGAGATAAAAATTTTGTGAGCCTGAGAGATGTGAGTATAACAAATGTAGTTGGCAATGAGGCGTTTGATGCCACCCTTTTTACCTTTGAGATGAGCAAGAGGAACATGGAGATCATCATCTGAATCTGGAGCGGAGACAGGCACCGACCCTGGTGGAACATCCACTGTCTGTACTTGCTCAGCAGTCCGGTGTCTGCGGGAGTATGTGTATAATATAGGAGGAAGCGAGGAAGAAGCGGGAACAGGATCAGTACACAGAACATGAGAACGTGGAAGATGAGGAGCGACAACAATCGGGAGAGGAGTGTCGAAGGTCTCGTCACCGTTGCTACCTTTCTCCCCCTGACAAGGACCAAAATACGACTCCCCCTCACGAAAGTCAATATCAACAGTGCAATAGTAGCGACGAGTTGGAAGGTGATGACACCGATATCCTTTGGTGGTAGGAGAGTATTCAACAAAAACACATCAGATAGAGCGCGCATCCAGTTTATCACGATGCGGGGTATGAATTAAATGAGAGGAATGTAAATTACATTCATCCTCAAATGAGAAAGGTATATATAGATACAAGAGGCACATATAGAATAACACGTGAATAATAAATAACACGCCAATACTCCCGCTCAAGCTAACACGAAAAGGTCAAGCAAACCCAGCTTGCCGCATGTAAAGAGAAGTCTGGAAGGCCCAACCGCGTTGGTGAAGGCATCAACAATCTGCTCTGCGGAGGGAATATAAGACGCTTCAAGTGTCCCTGAATGGATGTGCTCCCTAAGAAAGTGAATATCAACCTCAATATGCTTAGTCCGCTCGTGCAGAACTGAGTCGGAGGCAGGCATAAGAGCGGAATGGTTGTCGCACACAAGAGTCGAAGAACCAGAGGGAGGAGAGCCAAGCTCGGTCAAGAGGGTACGCAACCAAAGGAGCTCAGTAGCGCCGTGGGCCATAGCTCGGTACTCAGCCTCAGCAGACGAGCGGGTGACAACATTCTGTTTCTTGCTCTTCCAGGAAATAAGGTTTCCACCATAGAAAGTGCACATCCCCGAGGTAGAACGTCGATCAGTAAGGGAACCAACATAGTCAGAATCCGTGTAACAAGTGAGATCAAGGGCCGGAGATGAACAGTATAAGAGCCCTAAGCCAGGAGAACCCTTCAAGTAGTGGAGGATCCGAAATGCCGCATCTAGGTGAGAAGTCCGGGGAGCATGCATGAACTGACTGACCACACTCACAACAAAACTAATGTCAGGGCGAGTGTTGGTCAAGTAGATAAGTCTGCCAACAGGACGCTGATATCTGCCCGGTTCAGGGAGAGGATCGCCAGACTCGGCATGAAGGCTGTGGTTCAGATCCATGGGTGTAAACACAGGAGAGCACCCAAGAAGGCCAGTATCACTTAAGAGGTCAAGTGTATACTTGCGCTGAGACAAAGAGATCCCATGCTGAGATCTGACAACCTCAATCCCGAGAAAGTACTTCAGATGTCCCAAATCTTTCACTTCAAATGCCTTTTGAAGAACCCCCTTGATCTGAAGTATCCCCGAGCTATCGTCACCGGTAAGAATGATATCATCCACATATACAAGAATAATGACCCTACGTCCATCCACATCAGTCGGAACAAAGCATGTGTGGTCGACATAACATCTGGTGAACCCACTCCGAAGCACAACAGTACCAAACCGCTCAAACCACGCACGAGGAGACTGCTTCAGCCCATACAAGGACTTCTATAAAAGGCAAACACGACCCAAATACTCCCCCCGAAGCTTGTAACCAGGGGGCGGATCCATATAAACTTTCTCAGCAAGGTCGCCATTGAAAAATACATTCTTCACGTCCATCTGATGAAGAGGCCACCCATGGCAGACAACGAGAGAGACAAGCAGACGAACAGTAGATAGCTTGGCCACCGGGGCAAAGGTCAAGCCGTAATCCCCAGGAGTCTGAGTGAAGCCCTTCGCGACAAGATGAGCCTTGTAGCGGTCAAGAGAACCCTCGACATTATACTTGACAGTGTAAACCCAACGACAGCCAACAGTTTTCCGACCCGCAGGAAGAGGGACCAAACGCCAAGTGCCCGCCTTCTGTAGTGCAGACATCTCATCCTCCATGGCCGCCACCCACTCAGGGTGCTGGAACGCCTCAGTCATCAAACTCGGAATTCTGATCTGGTCGGTAGCAGTCAGGAAAGCCCAGTAACCCTGGGAAAGACGCTGGTTGGACACAGAGCTTGTCACAGGATGGTCAGTAACACAAGAACACTTACCCTTACGAAGTGCAATGGGTAAGTCAGAGGAGGGAAGAATATCACCTGCTAAAGGATGTGGCTACAAGGTCCTGTGAGCTGGGCGTAACCAGTGGATCCCGAAGTATGGGGTGGACATCTGAGGGCCCACGTGGGCCACGAGTGTAGGTTTGCAACGGAAGAGAGTCGTGCAACGGAGAAAGGGCAATCAGAGCCGGCTGTTGCGGAGCAGAAGGATCAACATGGACAGTGGAGGTACCATAGAAGGGGACATGCTCAAAGAACGTAACATCCAAGGAGTGAAAAGTCCTGCGAGAAGAGGGGTCAAAACACCTATGGCCCTTGGAAGAAGAGGAATACCCCAAAAATTAGCACCGGATAGCTTTGTCATCAAGCTTTGTCCGAGTCGGATGACGGTCCTGGACAAAACACACATACCCAAACACCCGTAGTGGGACATGAAACAGAGGGCGGTGGGGAGATAAAAGACTAAGCGGTATCCGACCCGCTAAAGGCAGATGATTGAAAAGGCAGATACAAAACGATTGAGACCCACGAAGAAGAGACCGAGACCAAGAAGGTCCCCGTAAGAAGGGCGACACTCCAAAACGACTTGGGTACATGAGACCCACGAAGAAGAGACCGAGTCACATTCAAGAGATGACGATTCTTGCGTTCCACCACGCCGTTCTGTTCTGGTGTATAGGTATAGGAGAACTGATGAAGGGTTCCTTGGGTAGCAAGGAAATCAGTGAAAGAGGAAGAACCATATTAGTAAACTGGGTATATAAATCAAAGACATCAGATTTGGCACGCATAAGATAGATCCAACAACGAGTAAAATCATGTATAAAAGTAACAAAATACCAAAAACCATCATGGAACGGACAAAAAAAAATCAACCGAGGCAAGTCCTTAAACTTCTGAAGGTCTCCCGCTTCTCCTGCCGCCGCTTGGCAACAAGAAGAATAATATCAAGGTAAGAAAAACTTGAGAGAAAGGTAAAGGTGCAAAACTGACGAGCATGAGAAACAGAATAAATCCACATAAACATGATAGGTAGTAGCCCAAAGAGACGCGTGTATGTTTACTAAGCTGACACATTTTCCGTGCGCCATCACACTGAAAAGAGTTCTTAAACGAGACACGATATAGTTTTTTTCAGAAAAAGCGCAAATCCATCACGACACGATAAACAGAAGAGGAAAAACCCTGAGGACTCACATGCATGAGAAGAAGAAAAGTGAGGGAAGGGGCTCAGTCTAGCATGACAAAGAGCAGGGGAAGTAGTAGCAGCGATGGAAGAGGCATATATAGAATAACACGTTATAGAATACAAGAGACACATATAGAATAACACGTTAATAATAAATAACACATTGATAGTATGAACATGGACAAAGCAGACGAAACCAAAGATACGAGGGGCGATGTGAAAGGTGTGGACAATGTGGTTTTTGGCTAGACAGGAGATGGGTGTATCATAGGAATTGGAACGAGACGGAAGACGGTTAATAAGGCGGGCGGCCGTGAGAATCGCATCACCCCAGTAGGACTTGGGAAGGTGCATCGCAAGCAGCAAACACCGAACAACCTCCAGCAAGTGCCTATTTTTCCGTTCAGTGACACCATTTTGAGTGGAAGTGTGGACACATGTGGTTTGATGGATAATGCCATGTTCGGCAAGATAGGCACTGAACGCTCCCCGGTCATCATATTCCCCACCATTATCAGTACGAAGCGCACGAACTGTGCCGCCGAAGTGTTGCACCACCATTTTATGAAATAACTGAAAGCTAGCAAGCACATCACTTTTCCTTTTTAACAAATAAAGCCAAGTAGTGCGAGAAGGACAATCAATAAAAGTAACAAACCATTTATAACCAGATAAAGATAAAACAGGGGAGGGACCCCAAACATCAGAATGGATTACATCAAATGGACATGAACTAGGAAATGACATATGACTGATACTCTGACGAACATGTTTGGATTGTTCACATGTGTCACAAGAAAACGATTTAATTAAACGATTGAAAGCAGGAAACAATTTAGTAAGATATAAAGTAGAAGGGTGGCCAAGGCGCTGATGCCAGCGTCGGATGTCGTGTAAAGTCAGAGATCTGGTGGAGGAAAGAGCACTGGGAGGTAATGACTGGCTCAGCAAGTACAGCCCACCGACGTTCCTAACACTGCCAAGCGTCCGCTTCGTATCCAAATTCTGAAACACACAAACATCAGGGAAAAATGTTATAGAGCAATTTAAAGAGGTAGTCAAGTGACTAATGGAGAGAAGGTTTCGAGGAAATGAAGGGACATGCAAAACCGAGGACAGTGAGAGGTCTGGAGAACAAGCAACGGTTCCTTTAGCAGCGATGGAAGAGAGAGAACCATTAGCAACAATGACTTTATCATGACCAAAAAGAGAAGTATATGAGGTAAAACCTGAGGCAGAGCCAGTCTTGTGATCAATCACACCCGAGTCGATGATCCACTCGGAAGGGGATGAAGACACATCATGAGCACTGGAGAGACCTGAAGTAGCAAACGCAGCAGTAGAGCCAGCCGGTGTAGAGTCGATCTGAGAGTGCAACATATGGCGAAAGGCCTCTAACTCCATAGCAGACAGGCCCCCAGAGGCGTCCTCCTGAACCTCAGTCGAGTGCGCGAAATACTGAGTGCGATCACCAGTCTGACGACCACCACCACAGTATCCACCTCTACCACGGGCACTAGAACCCCGACCAGAGGGAGCAAGGTGAGGGTGCAGACGAAAGCAGACGTCCTTAGTATGACCTTTCTTCCCACAGTGGCTGCATACAAGAAAGGTCCTCAGGTCAGAGTGATCTGAACCAAGAGAACAGAAATCTCAGCTAGCGCAGAGTGCAGGCGAACAACGATCATGTTGAGTAGATGAACCATGGTCTTTATCTTTCTGAGAGCGACGCACACAACAGTAAAGGTTTTGAAGATTCTCATCACTGAGGAGCATCCAGAACACGGCTGCTCATAAATCTGCGTCGAGGCCGAGAGTAGGTGTCACGGGCCCCCATTTCAAAAGAATCCAACAACATAAAAGGAAGAGGACATCGTGTGAAGTCACGACAATGAATTGGCATCCCATTTTCTCCAGAACATGTGGTGGCTGCAGTACCATCAATATGCGAGGTGGTGACGAATAAATGTTGTGCTGCCCGATCATTCAGATAACGTGTCTCCAAGACCATGTTCAACGAGCCAGACTGGCGTGTCCCGAGGAGTATCGGCAGAGGAAGGAAGACATGAACGAGGAGATTTCGGATGGATCACCCAACAGAGAGAGTCTGAAGAGGACGAAGATCTCAAATCTGACAAAACCACATCCTACGAGTGTCCCTTAGATCATGCCGCCAGAGAGGACATCGAAGGATGTGAGCGTGATGTCTCCGGCAGCTCCCATGGAGGACAAAATGGTCGGAGACAAGGGGCCGCCCGAAAAAACCGGGCGGAGAAGATTGCCGAAGAGGAACGCCGCTGAGAAGGAGAAACTTCGCCGCGTCCGACGTTCCGCTCGCATGCGTCCAGATCCGCGTCTTCTGCCGTTTCCGCCAGGAAGAAGCTTCGTGCCCTAGTCCCGCGTTTTCCGTCATCCATTGCAGCGTCCGGTTTCGCCGGCTTCTCCTTTTTGACCTAATTAAGTTAAGGGGATTCCACATAAGGCCGAGTAATGCACATAACATATACCAAAGGCATCAATTTGACAAGTATTTCTATATTTTAGGAAATGACGTCACAAGGTAGTGGTAGACGAAATGAAGAAGGAAGGAGAGATAAAGACAAAAAAAAGTACGAGAAACTGAGCAACGTAAAGATAAGGGCAAAGAGAAAGTGAAGGTGAGTTCTTCTTCCCTATACTATGTTTGTTTTCTTTATTCCTTATGTTTATATGTTGTGCTTACATCTTCTCTATTAACAAGATAATATAAGGTTATAAGTAATATATATTAATGAAAACAAGAGAATATAAGCTTAGATGAAGGCAAAGAAAGAAATACGTGAGTAAGATACAAGAAAAGTGTAACAATGCAAGAAATAAAAGGAACATGGAAATGAAGGGAAGTGGTGGGCTATGGAAAGTGTTAACCCAATTGGAAGATGAGGAGAATAATCTTACTTATCGTGCGAGTTAAGGGCACGATTGGTAATATGTACGTGCGAGACAAGGACACGTGAAAATATTATTTTAGTGTGAGAAAAAGACACTTAATTTACATTTCCGATAGCCCACTTTCAAAAGTGAATTAAAAAGACAAAGAAAGAGACATTATGTCTATGTAAGATACATAGGACTGAAAATAAAATGGAAGAAATATGTCAAAATATTAAGAAATAATCATAATAAGGAAAAGCAAGGGAAATCAAGAATTTACATAGTCAATTGACTAATATAGAATAAAACTAAACACGTCAACGAAGAGGCGGTCCCAGTCACCAGTAGTCAACGTCGACCATGCACTCCTCGGCAGGAAAAGAAGTATCGTCTTTGGGTGGAAGTTTACTCAGCAGTCCTTGGCGTACTAGAGGAGCACAGAGAGAGGTGCAGTGACCCAGAGTGTCCCCATGAGTAGTTCCAGTTTTACTTCATGTAGTGTCAGTATGATATTAGTTATCATGATATATATATATCTGTACATAGTAGCTGTGTGATATGAGTCAGTTGTATATGTATAGTATGGTAGACCCCTTTTTGTATGTTAGGGCTACATTTTGGACTCATGTATATATATGTATCAGAAACTCTTAAGTAAATGAAATGATTTATTTTGTCCTGCTATTTTATTTCTAGTACTCTTTCATATACTGTTGTACTCTGACTGTTCGTACTTTGCTCTTATGAAATGTTAAGTTATATTGTAGCGATAGCCATAAGGGGGCCGTTACAATAAATTGGCATCAGAGGAGGTTTCGAACAATGAGGTGATATGAGTACATAAAGAAATATCAAAGGACAAATACTACCATAGTATTTCTGATACCTTATGATGTTTTCCAATTCCTGAATTTACCTTCTCTTTTCAGGAACTTCCCCGAACATATTTGAGTAGAAGAGAAAGGGAAGAATTGGAACGAGAGCGAGCTGCGATGACAGAAGAGAGTTATAGCTCCGGAAGGTCTAATCCTCCTTTAGCAGAAGTTATGCAAGCCTTTGCAGAGGCAATCCGAATGGGAAATACTGCACCACGACCAGCTCAAAATGCGGATGATCGACATCTAAAGCAGTTTTTGGATATGAGGCCGCCAATCTTTCGTGGTGGTGTTACACCAATGGAAACTGAAGACTGGATTAAGAAGATCAAAATTATCTTTCAGGCAATACGATGTCCGGAGGATCGACGGATTGAACTAGTTACCTTCCTCTTTGAGGGAGAGACTAGTAGATGGTGGGACAGTTTGAAGCAAGGAATATTTTATGGATGATTGCTAACTGATATTCCTTGGGATGAATTTTTAGACGAATTCATCAGTTGGTTTGTGCCTCCTTCCGAGAAACGGATCTTGCAAGAGAAGTTCCTTCGTCTAATGCAAGGAAATCGATCAGTCGTACAATACGAAATTGAGTTTACCCGGCTATCATACTATGCGAGTAACATGGTTTCTAATGAGCGAGAACGTTGTTTCCGCTTTCAGTTAGGTCTACGAGAAGATGTTCGGGTACATTTGATTTCGCAGCGCATTATGCATTATAATGAGTTGGTGGAGACAACAAAATTAATTGAAAGGGATGTGGAAAGCTCACCGAGAAGGATTGAAGTACAACCAAAGAGGTTGTCAGAAGAATAGGGTAAGACTTTTTCAGGTAAAAGTGGAGGCTCAAAGTGGAAAAAGTTTAAAAAGGGTCATCCAGTGCCAGCCCCTGCAGCTAGTGGTACTATCAGCCATCCCATTTGCGGGAAATGTGGCAAGGCTCACCCAGGAGAATGTTTAAAAGGGACCGGGATATGTTTCAAATGCCATCGTCCCGGGCTTTTGAAGCATGAATGCCCCATGTGGAAAACAGAAGCTGGAAGGGATACCAGAGGACGTCCATGTCAAAGCTCAACTTTGCATTCTCTTGATAAAGGAAAGAGCCTTGAATCGGTGGCGTCAGGATCTGTCCTTCAACCCAGGGAAGAAAGACAAGTACAACCGAGTGTTTTTAACCTTAACCAACAAGAAGTGAAAGCACATGATACGGTGATCACAAGTAGGGTTTCTGTTCACAATAATATTATGAAAGTCTTATTCGACACTGGAGCTAGCCACTCTTTCATAGCTTCAGCGGCAATGAAACATCTAAATATAGAACCTCATCAGCCCTATAATGACATAAAAGTCACAATGCCGAACAATACAAAAATGTATACAAAGCTTCGATGTACAGTACGTCTAACAATTGATAATCAGCCAGTCGAAGCAGATGTTGCCGTTCTACCCCTATTTGAATTCGATATCATCTTAGGGATGGATTGGTTAACCAAGCATGAAGCGATCATCAACTGTAAGAAAAAGGAAATTGCATTTACATTAAATAATCAGACACGATGTAATTTTACTGGGATGAGTGAAGTTTCAAAGATCATGATATCCTCTTTGAAAGCAATGAAGAAATTAAGGAAGGGTTGTGAAGCAATTTTGGTGATGCTAAAGGGGAGTGATACAGTGAATGATGAACCAATGACAGTTCCTGTGATGTATGATTTCCTTGATGTCTTTCCGGATGAGTTACCAGGATTACCTCCGTTTCGAGAGGTTGAGTTCGCCATTAATTTGGTGGAAGGAGCAGCACCTGTAGCAAAAACACCTTACCAAATAGCTCCCAAGGAAATGACAGAATTGAAAAGTCAGTTTCAGGAATTATTAAGATAAAAATTTCATACGTCCAAGCACATCACCGTGGGGAGCCCCAGTGCTATTTGTGAAAAAGAAATATGGTTCGCTACGATTGTGTATTGATTACCGCGAACTTAATAAGTTGACAATCCAGAATCAATATCCGCTACCCTGCATTGATGATTTATTCGATCAATTAGTCAATGCGAAAATATTTTTAAAAATTGACTTGAGATCGGGTTATCATCAAATGAGAATTAAGGAAGAGGATATTTACAAAACGGCCTTTAGCACGAGATACAAACACTTTGAGTTCGTAGTTATGCCGTTTGGATTAACAAATGCGCCAGCCGTATTTATGGATTTAATGAACCGGGTCTTCAAGTACTTCTTAGACAAATTCGTCATTGTGTTCATTGACGATATTTTGATCTATTCAAAAGACAAGGAGGAACACACAAAACACTTGCAGATTGTGTTGCAAGTACTGAAGGACCACGCCTTATATGCAAAATTTTCAAAATGTGAGTTTTGGTTGACAAAAGTCTCTTTCTTGGGTCATGTCATTACGAAATATGGATTATCTGTCGACCCAACGAAAGTAGAAGCTATTATGAACTGGCCAAGACCAGTTTCTATCACAGAAATTAGGAGTTTCCTTGGTTTGACAAGTTACTATAGGAAATTTGTAAAAAACTTTTCAGCAATTGCTTTACCATTGACGAAATTAACTCGAAAGAACGTCCCATTTATGTGGACCGATGAATGTCAACACACATTTGAAGGCTTAAAAGAAAGGTTGACAACAACCCCAGTGTTGGTTATGCCATGTGGTAATGAAGGGTTTCAAATTTATAGTGATGCATCGTTGAAAGTTCTTGGGTGCGTCTTAATGCAAAATGATAAAATTATCGCTTATGCATCACGACAATTGAAAGATGCTGAACGTAATTAACCGACTCACGATTTGGAATTGACAGCGATTGTGTTTGTTTTAAAAATTAGGCGACATTATCTTTATGGTGCCCAATGTGAAATTTTTACGGATCATAAAAGTTTGAAATACATCTTTTCCCAGAAAGAAATCAACATGCGACAAAGGCGATGGTTGGAATTGATAAAAGATTACGATGTGAATATCAAATATCATCCCGGGAAAGCTAATGTTGTAGTTGATGCACTCAGCAGGAAGAATCTAGAGTCCATGATTGTACCAATAACAGAGCAAAAAGAATTATTGCAAGATATGCAAAAGTTAGAACTGCTTACGTGTATCTCGACATCCCAAACTCAAGTCTTGCTCTTTCAATTGACAACAGAACACTCACTTACAGAAAGAGTAAGGAAAATGATGAATTAGGATCCTATTTTTATGAAATTTTTGGAAAAGGTTAGGAGTGGCCAGACAACTACATTTATAGAGAATGATGGATTGTTATTTCTAAATGGGAGATTGTGTATTTCTAATGTCAATTCAATTCGATCTGAATTACTTTATGAAGCGCATTATACAACTTATTCAATACATCCTGAAATAACAAAGATGTATCAAGACCTCAAACAGGAATTCTGGTGGCCAGGAATGAAGACTGATATCATCAAATATATTGCCAAATGTCAGACTTGTCAATTGGTAAAGGCAGAACATCAAAAACCTGTCGGATACTTGCAATCCTTACCAATTCCGGAGTGGAAATGAGAAGATATCACGATGGACTTCGTGATGGGATTGCCAGGGAGCAAAGCAGGAAATAATGGTATATGAGTGATTGTAAATCGACTCATAAAAGTTGCACATTTTGTCCATATGAAGAATGACAGTCCAGTTCAAAAATTAGTCGACAAGTACATTGATAATATTGTGAAATATCATGGAATTCCCTGATCTATTGTTTCTGACAGAGATGGACGTTTTACATCTGATAGTTGGAAGTTAGTACAAAAAAGATTGAGAACAAGGTTATTGTATAGCACAACATTCCACCCACAAACTGATGGTCAGTCCGAGCGAACCATTCAGATGTTAGAAGATCTCTTAAGGATGGTCGTACTAGATCTGCGAGGATCATGAGAAAAATACCTATCATTGGTAGAATTTTCTTATAATAATAGCTACCAGTCAAGTATTCAGATGACACCATTTGAAGCGTTGTATGTGCGGAGGTGCCGCACCCCATTAAGTTGGGCGGAGAATGGTGAACAAATGTTATTTCAAAAGGAACGAGTAGATAAGCTAAATGATAAACTTGCAATTGTGCGAGAAAGATTGCAAATAGCGCAAGACAGACAACAAAAATATTATAACGCCAGACATTGAAGAGTTGAATTTAATGTGGGCGATATGCTATGCCTGAAAATAAAACCTTTCAAAAGAGTTTCGCGAATTCGTCGACTTGAGAAACTTAGTCCACGATATGTAGGACTTTTCCCAATCACTGAAAGGATTGGAGAAGTCGTATATCGCTTGGCGTTATCTGATGCAGTTCAGAATCTTCACGATGTATTCCACGTGTCTTCCTTGAGGAAGTTTATAGCGGATCCAAACACGATAGTCCCTTCTGATCAGATTCAAATTGAAGCTGACTTATCCAGTCCAACAAAGCCATACAAAATAGTGGATTGACAGAACAAGCAACTTCGAAACAAAACAGTTCGATTTGTTAAAGTCTGGTGGAAAGGACACAGTGAAAAAGAAGCTACTTGGGAAAAAGAAGAGATAATGCGCGACCTTTTCCCCTTTCTATTTGAGGAAGATGCGGAATGAAGATTTTCACGGACAAAAATCCAATAAAAAGGAGAGAATTGTGACGTCACGTTAAATTGTGCTGGTAAAGGTTCTTATAAAACTTATATAACTTATGAAATATAAGTTAAGCAATATATAATCTATGTTAGTAATAAAGTAAGTTAAAATCGGCAGGAGGAGGCATGGACCGGCAGGAGGCGGTCTAACCATGCGTGTCACGCAAATACCGAGCGACATCGGGTAAAAAGAGGGGAAAGAGCAATCCCGCAGTTCTCATTTCCTCCAGAATTGGAATCGCGCCCGACGTAAGCTGCAGGAGCCGATCGACGCCAGATCTCGCCGGAGGCCCAAATCTCTTCTGTTTCTCTCGATTTCTCTTCCTAAAACAAGGTAATCACTTCCCCTCTAGTCCTTTTGTTCCTTTTCTAAAGATCTTACACGGATTGAAAAGGGAGATAATCCTAGGGTTGGGAGATTTTGGATTTTCTTGGATCCTTTTCTTCAAAATGTTTCTGTAATGAATTAGGAGGCTACAAACTATAATTTTGTTCACTTTAAATATAACCCTAAGTACCTATTTCATGTTGGAAGCTTTACCCTAACTACCTATCTTATGTGGAAGAGGGCATAAGTAATATAGGGCAGAAACCCTTGTTATTATACTAGGGTTAGAATTAATTAGAGTTAGGGCAGCAATCCCCTCCCTCATTTGACCTACTTAAGTTAAGAGGATTCCACATAAGGCCGAGTAATGCACATAACATACACCATAGGCATCAATTTGACAAGTATTTCTATATTTTAGGAAATGACGTCACAAGGCAGTGGTAGACGAAATGAAGAAGGAAGGAGAGATAAAGGCAAGGAAAAAGTACGAGAAACTGAGCAACGTAAAGATACGGGCAAAGAGAAAGTGAGGGTGAGTTCTTCTTCCCTATACTATGTTTGTTTTCTTTATTCCTTATGTTTATATGTTGTGCTTAATCTTCCCTATTAACACGATAATATAAGGTTATAAGTAATATATATTAATGAAAACAAGAGAATATAAGCTTAGATGAAGGCAAAGAAAGCAATACGTGAGTAAGATACAAGAAAAGTGTAACAATGCAAGAAATAAAAGCAACATGGAAATGAAGGGAAGTGGCGGGTTATGGAAAGTGTTAACCCAATTGGAAGATGGGGAGAATAATCTTCCTTATCGTGCGAGTTAAAGACACGATTGGTAATATGTACGTGCGAGACAAGAGCACGTGAAAATATTATCTTAGTGTGAGAAAAAGACACTTAATTTACATTTCCGATAGCCCACTTTCAAAAGTGAATTAAAAGGCAAAGAAAGAGACATTATGTCCAAGTAAGATACATATGACTGAAAATAAAATGAAAGAAATATGTCAAAATATTAAGAACTAATCATAATAAGGAAAAACAAGGGAAATCAAGAATTCACATAGTCAATTGACTAATATAGAATAAAACTAAACAGGTCAAGGAAGAGGCGGTCCCAGTCACCAGTAGTCAACGTCGACCATGCACTCCTTGGCAGGAAAAGAAGTATCGTCTTTGGGTGGAGGTTTACTCAGCAGTCCTTGACGTACTACAAGAGCACAGAGAGAGGTGCAGTGACCCAGAGTGTCCCCATGAGGAGTTTCAGTTTTACTTCATGTATTGTCAATATGATATTAGTTATCATGATATATATATATCTGTACATAGTAGCTATGTGATATGAGTCAGTTGTATATGTATAGTATGGTATGACCCTTTTTGTATGTTAGGGCTAGGCCTGCACAAAAGGCCCGGGCCCAGTGGGCCGGCCCGAGCCCGGCCCGGCGAAAGCCTTTTTCGGCCCGGCCCGGAAAAAGCCCGGCCCGGGCCGAGACCGGGCTCAGGGCCCTTACAGGGCCCTGGTTTTGGGGGCTAGCCCGGCCCGATGCCCGGCCCGATGCCCGGCCCGGGCCGGGCCGGGCAAAGCCCGAAAATCGGGCCGGCCTGGGCCCGGACCCGGGCCCAGGCGAAGCCCGGACCGGGCCCGCACGCCGGCCCGGTCCTGCTGCCAACGGCTCTAAGAGCCGTTGGAAATCCAACGGCTCTTAGAGCCGTTGGAACTGCAGCCAGCAGGGCTGCAGCAGCCCTGCTGGCTGCAGTTTTTTGGCCTAGGGCCTAGGCAAAAGCCTAGGCCCTAGGCCATTTTTTATTAAAAAAAATAAATTTTTTTTTTTATAAAATCCCCCCCCTCCTACCCGATCCCCCCCTCTCTCTCTTCCACTCTCTCTCTTCCACTCTCTCTCTCTCTCTCTCTCTCTCTCTCTCTTCCACTCACTCACTCTCTCTCTCTTCCACTCTCTCTCTCACTTATTCTCTCCCTCTCTTACTCTCTTACTCTCTCTCGCTGCATGGCATCCTCGTCCTCAACGCCGGCGTCGTCGACTCAAAGCACGGCCGAAGTGGTGGAGCATAATCGGAGGGCGCCCGTCTGGGAGCATTTCGACAAGGTTAAAGTCGGCGACGAATTCAAGGCGCGGTGCAAGTTGTGCTCAAAGTTGCTAACTCTTACCGGCAACTCAACACTAGCGAGACACGCTAAGTCCTGTTTTGCAAAGCAAGCTCCCGAGTCCAGTCAGGGACAAATATCAGCATCAGGACAAATTTGGACGTACGATCAAGCAAGACAGCGAGACCTACAGGTGAAAAACGTCATCAGACGTGGGTTGCCATTCAGTCACTACGACAACGATGAGACGACGGAGTCAATTGACAGGTAAGTAGATCCACTATTAGACGCGACACACTTAAATTATATGACGTAAAACAAGATTTAATAAAATTTTTTGAAACTTTCGAGAATAAAACGTTAGAGTAGGGTTATCTTATATTTGTATAACGGCTCATTGGAATCCCGTTTCATGGGATTTAAATAAGCGCGTAATATGTTTTGAAGGTTTTGAATTTCCGCACACGGGTAAGGCTATATATTCAGTATTAAATGTTTGCGTGAATTTAAAATAAAGGATAAAATAATGAGTATTTCTTTTGATAACGCTAGTAATAACAACACCGAAGAGGTTAAAACGGAATTAAAACCAATCTCAGTTTTTTCACCAGTAGTCAACGTAGAAGCGACCATGCACTCGATTTATTTATTGCAGGAAAAGAAGTATCAAATATTTGAAACCTCAATTTGATATGCCTTAAGATGGTGGAGCGTTTACTTATGGAATATTCAGACAAATAATCATAATTTAACTGATAATGATTGGGAGTACTATTTCCATGGATTTATTAAAATGTTTTTATAGGGCGACTGACGTTTATTATACTACGTTAGTAATTGAAAATTTTGTAAAAGCACAAAAACTTAACTATTTTAAGCACAGAAAATTTTTTAAAATATTATAGAGAGGTGCAGTAGACGGCGTAGAAAATTTAATAGATGAAATTAACGACCATAAATATAAGTTTCGATGACAGAGTGTCCCCGACAACTTATATGCTCACGACCACGAGAAGAAATAACACAACCTAGGAGATTCTTTTACAGTTTTACTTCATGTAGTGTCAGTCGAAAATGATATTAGTTATCATGATATATATATATCTGTACATAGTAGCTGTGTGATATGAGTCAGACAATTGTATATGTATTTTTTTTTAGTATGGTATGCCCGTCCCGAGCCCGATAAAGAAAGGGCCCGGGCTCGGCCCGGTTTGCAAAAGCCCGGGCCCGATTCCGGGCCGGCCCGATGTATGTTAGGGCTACCTTTTGGACTCATGTATATATATGTATCAGAAACTCTTAAAGAAATGAAATGGTTTATTTTGTCCTGCTATTTTATTTCTAGTACTCTTTCATATACTGCTGTACTCTGACTGTTCGTACTTTGCTCTTATGAAATGCTAAGTTATATTGTAGCGGTAGCCATATGGGGGCCGTTACATGATAGGTGTTGAGAAATTAGGCTTCTAAAACAAACAGGGGCCGCTAGGGTGCTGAAGCCTGACCCTTGGTGCTGTGATGTAGACCGTGAGGGAAAATCCGAATCTCGCACACAAAATCACTCTTAACATTAAAAATTGAAAAATTCATTAATTGTTATTTGAAAATGAACTCTCAAGTGTTGTATGAGTCGATCCGTCGCGAAATCCTTTCATCTATAAGCAAAATTCACAAACAATAATTTATGGGTAAATAATAATTTTAAATAACGTGAATGTCTGAGTCAAGATTATAGTTATTTAACCGGATCCGATCATGCGACCTCCCCAATATGAGTCATTCTCATTCTGAGATCACCACTATGCTTACTCTTACTTGATACTAATTTCTCTCACCCCAATGAGAGTCTGAGACACATTGTTCGATGAGCTTTCTGCCACTTGAGCATTCAGACCCTATGACTTCGAAAGAGAGTGAGTACGAGAAACCTAGTGATCCTATAGTGATGTTCCCTTTCCCTAGCCCCCGCGTTGACGTAATTATTGCTCTGATCATCGACTCATCCTTGCGTGCATATTCATCAATGTTTCCCCACATTGTCATGGCGAGTCATGTCTTGAGTGGGCCATGAGCATAATATTGACTTTGTAGTGGTTGTCTCTCATGCTCTAGAGGACACTATTATTATTGATGATACTCAACTCAAGCATCAACCTACTATGAATGAATTCTTTTGATAGCCCCACCTGATGGTTCGTTCTTTGTAGGAAACATTTTTTATAATGCGAATGTCTTGGATATGAGTGATCATCACATTTGCGATGAATTTTTCTATGTACCACCCAATGAGCATCCTAATGAGTCACATCCGTTGGGTGATATATGGCACATCCGATTCTCATATCTTTCTTCCGATGTCTAAGGTCATTTGGGTGTTTGCATACTCAACGAATATTTCTATACCCCAACCGAATAACCTCTAGATAAACCATCTATGTTTAAGAACCTTCATCACTACATAGAGCCTGTGTGTAGTCAGTCTATCAGGTTGAGCATTGTTCATTTGTATTTGTTGCATGTTTTGTATGACATACTTCGACGTAAAGTTATATTTAAAAATAAAACTTTTAAAACTTGCACTGGTAATCACATGAGAAAATATGTTCAAAGAAGGTGATTGGGTGATGATTTGCACATTATTTGAGAGGTTTCCATTGGACACAATTATGAATTTGTGTTTGACAAATAGGTGCATATGTTGTCAAGAGAGATTCCGAGTCAAATTTCTTTGATCTTGATATTACTAGGATTACAAGTGTTCATCTTGTCTTAATGCCGATGATTTAACTCTATATGTGGAGCCATGTAAGTTTTGAACCTTCAACCTTCCTTTTAGCTTTCGTTTTCACCATCACTGCAGTTTCTCCCGTGTCTCCAATCTCCATTATAGTCATACTCATCATCATTGTATCCCTAACCTTCACCCATACCGCATCTTGCTTGGTGCGTTGGACCCTCGAGGATGTTAGTGACATGAGGACCTTTTACAGAGGCGCTTCGTGCTTGGGGTGACAGAGAGTCTTACCTGGTTTGCAACAAGAGCATGTAGTTTCTATTCATCGGAGATTAATGGTTCGTTATTAAAGATGATGATGAGATCAAAAATTTGGATCCTTAGATGGACGATTAGAGTCTGTGAGCACGATGGGCTCATTTTGCTGTATTTTTCATGTATTTATTTTTATTTTCGGACTTTGAGAATTAGGTCAAATAATCCTATTGGTTAATTTTGGCCATCATATCATTTAACCTAATCTCCCCTTTATATTTTGCTAGTTGTCTCCCCAGGAGAGTTATCGAGAAATTATTCTTCCAAAAAAAATAGGTGCCTCTCGGTCTAGGGTGCTAAAGCCCGCCCCCTGGTGCCGACTCCAGGTGGTCGCACGCCTGCCACCATTGCTAGCCACTGCTTCTCCAGCCTTCAGTGACCCGACCGATACCCCGTCCAGTGACCGACACCTTGTTTCGAATCTGCTGCCACTCTTCCCATCCTCTCTGACCCCTCCAGCCGACGGATCCTGCCTTGTTTCTACCTCTTCGACCCTCCGCCGGCCTTCACCAACTCTGTGAGCCCCGACCATCCCCCCTCCCCTTTTCCATCCCCCCAGCCCACCCCAAACCTATCCAACCCTCCATTCCCTCTTTTAGAATCTCAACAACCCCTCCCCCACTGAAATCCACCCTCAAACATCCCCCACCAGCCCTGACCAGCCCTGACCAGCCCTGACCTGCCCCTACATCCTTCCTACAACCCTTTCAGCCCCTCCAAAACAACCACCATCAATACCCCTTGGCCCCTCCAAACAATCATCCGCTCCTCCGTCAACCACCAGCAATTGCTATCTTCTTAGATTGCCTCCACTACTCCTACAATCACTGGATCTGCAATCCATGCCAACAACTCATTACTTAGTGAGATCCACATTTACTTTCATGTCTTTACATTTGCACAGATGCACTTTTATTGCTAGTATTATCACATTTAATTAATTTGACTCTTTATTTCTCGTAAGTGTGCGTTCTCCTTGCCCCACTCATTTGTAGCACTTTCAATTAGTTGCAATTGTTACATGCTGACCTAATTAGATCTTCTGCTATTGATTATGATGAAATGCGTGAGATTTAAACTTTCTTCGTTTAATTAACTGTGTTGGAACATGATTGAAGGTTGCATCACATTAGGGATTACATTGTAAGCTTTCCATTCATTGGCTGCATGTTGTGTTCTTGCTCGTTTTTGTGTTATCATTTTAGAGATTGTCAAGGACCTTTACATTTGTTTGTGATTGCTTACATTCAACTAGGGTTAGGGCATCAAGCGTCCGCCACTTATATATTTGTCATCTTTCTAGTTTTTTCATTTAATTATGAGACCATATTTATTATTGTGTATGGTTGAGTTGATAAGGTACCCTATTTGTTGCCAACATTTCATTTGGACAGGACCAACTTCCAGTAGATGGCGCAAGAGTTCTAGGAATGGATGCATCTAGTCAAATTTTGATTGTTTCAGGGAAGAAGCCTGGGCATGGTGGAGAACATATCCTGAGTAAGGTATACCTTTTCTTCTCTAGTTATGCAAAGAACTACTCCCATGCTCTATTGTGATAATTTTAAGAACTTAGCAATGTATTTTCTTCCTCATTAATACAGATTAGCCTCTTAGGGGGGCATGAATTTGATCAAATCCAACTTCCTCCTACGACAGGAGCTGTTAGAGATCTTTGCATTCTTCCTGGAAGTCTTGCACTAATTGCATCATTAGGGAAAAAAATATCAGTTTTGAGGTTCTACACATTTACTGGATGTGATTCTCTTTTTTTTTCTGAAATGCTGGTCTTTAAAAAAAATTCATCTAGAAAATTACTAATCGGTTTACTTTTCAGCATGTTAAGCAACAACATTGTCCTCAAGTATGATTTACCGGTAAATCATCTATTCTTGTATTACTATTTCAATATGATTAGTACTTTCTTATCTTCCAATTCAATTTTTATTGTCTTCATACATAACATGCCAATGTTCATTGATTGAGAGTAATAAACTTTGTTTAATCTAATAATTCCAAGAAGAAAGCATGCACACACAATGAAAAGATGCTCGAACTCTAATATAAACGTGAAATTATCATTTCTTTTTTAAAATTTCAGAAGTAGAAATGAATTATATCAAACTTATGGAAGCCAGATATGTCAATTTATGATACCTTTATATAATATTTACTTTTATTGTTTTATTTTATTTCTAACTGTCTGTGAGGAGATATTTGTAATGTGTATATATGAATGTATTCCATTCTTTTACATTACTGTAGTCTTGTAGGTTCCATCTTCATATGCGTCTTCAACCATAAAGGGTCCTTGCCAGTTAGGTTCAACTTTATGGCCTATGTAGAGGGGGGACACACTTAACCGCTCTATAGATAGAACTAAGTATCCGACTTTAATGTTCCTGGGATTGATCACCCAATCATGTAATTGAGTAATTCATCCTTGGGATTGAAACCACATGTCATCCTGAGTTCTTCCGGCTATAGACAAAAATTCATCTTAAGTTAGGCATGAATGATGGCATTGCTAAGTGTGAGAAGTTCCACTTCAATCCCAAATGCTAACGAAGTTACTTTTTCAGTATCTCATTGTTGGTACTGTATGGTCCACTATTTTGTCAAAATTTCATGGCATTCTTGCTAGCTTCTAGATCAGCTTGACTAATGTTTTGTTGATGGCTTTCATCAAGTCATCCATCCTAGGATTATATATCGTTGAGTAGTACCAATTGATTTTATGCCAACCACAAGTTGATAAATTTTACTTTTCCTATGCAGTGCGATTGTCTGAGATGATTAAACAAGGCACTTGGAAGCATAGCAACTTATTCTTGAAAGAACTTCATTTTGTTGTTTCATTGAATTTTCTGACCGTAATGTCTATGACCTCTGGAAGATTGAGTCAGTTAGATCGGTGACATCAATGCCCTTGTTTTAAGAGGATCACGAGGCTATTGTTAAGTGGAGGGGATTTCTGTCTGTTGCAACATGTCATCATGAATTTGATTAGTGGCATTTATGGACATGCATTATGCAGTCCCTGACCATGTTCGGCCAGTTTTACTCCAGCTTTTGGTCTTTCTTTCATTGTTTGGTTATATTTGCGTGCTCAATAGAATCTTCATTGACTTTGATCATCAATTTTTAGGCTACTTTGTTCAAACACTCTAAAATCTAGTTAAATAAGAGTGCATTGATGTAGGCAAACATTAGCATTCTCTTTTGACCTGGAGTTCAAGTGATTCCATTGCAGGCAACTAGCCCTTCTGAAAACAAATTCCCTTTTAGGTACAGAGTACTTCTGGTGCAACTATGTGGCCATCATCATTTTACTAGATCCCTAATGAAATTTTATGTTTCCTTGGCTAGTTTGGCAAATGTGTTGACCTTGCCCATTATTGCAGTGAGGTACTTACACCAAAGTAACTTTTAGAATTCGGTGGAGGATAGTTATGACTCTGTCTTTGGTAGTACATGATGAGCTTTTTTTACTGATTTTGAATTTATTTTTTATTAGATTGGTAAGGAGCTGGTATTCTCCAATGGCATGGATACTCTTGAACCCCTTTGATGGATAGCTTGAGTTTGGTCAAGCTTTTTATTATACCTCAAGTGGTTCACAATTCAGAGAGGCTTGGTAACATAGTTTACCACCTTTTAGGGACATAAAGATGAGTCGTATGAAGGTTTCACTTTTTGCAATTGACGGGGGTTTGGTCTTTTCATAGAAGCCGACCCGTTAAAGTACATTTCCAAATCAAGATGCCTCTTTTAACCTTGGGCGCATGATTTGCTCACAAGGAAAATCATCATTGAGTGGACAGTATGTTGGAAGATACATTGCTAGGAAATTAGCTAGTGCTTGCCATTTCTGCATTTTGGGGCTGATATGCTTTTGAGCTAACCTAGTGTTGTTCCTCGATTTATGGACATAAATAGTTTCCTTTTCTGATGTGCCATATTTGAACTTAGTATTATGAACTATTATTTACTTTATGTATACATGCATTAGTCTTTAGTTTGCTTCCCGTCATCATGTAACTCTTTTTATCGATTTTTCAATGGCGGAGGTATCACTTGTGGTGACATTTTGCTTTGCATTTTAACTCTCATCCTTTTTTTCTATAGCCAAAGCTTCCTCATCAGCCACCACAGACTACGACTACCTCTACTAGGATGAAGTTGATGATGATTGATGGTAGTGAATTATCATTGACATGTTGCATGTCTTCTTCAATGCCAATGGCTCACAAGTCACAACCCGACAACCCGCTGTGATTTTTGCATATCATACCCATCTATATCCCTCGCTTTGCAAACTACGAGTGGTTAAACTTTGATGCAGACTTCAAAAACTCTCTTCCTTCCATAACTTCGAGTAAATACTACAAGTTGTTGATTCGACACCAGCATCAGCCTCCAATGCCTCAAAGTCGGCAAGGATAATCTCGTGCTCCTCCTCACGAATGAGGACCCGAAGGTCCTTTATTGGGCAATCACAGATTGGTGAGTAAGGTTGTTTGTAGAGGAATCACATAATCTTCGTGTGAAGATCATGGTATTCTTGATTGGACTGTCGGGATGTGTTGGGGGCCTGGGAGGGTGCGACTTGGGGTCCGGAATGGCGCAGCGATGAGCCTGGACTGTCGGGAGGCCATGTACCTCCATATGTGGTGAACGGTACGTTGTCGTGGGTCTGGTGGCGGGACGAGGTGGGGCCACCATGGGTGGTAGGGTTGAGCATTAAATTCGAAAGTCGCTTGAAAAGCGCTCGTATTTTGAGCCGAATCCGAATCAATTACAATTGATTTGACTTGAATCACATTTCAAGTCGATTTCGAGCCAACCCTGAATCACTCAAAATATGATTCGAATCAGCTTGGTTTAATTAAAAATATTAGGTATTTATTAATATATTATTATTTTAAAATTAAAAACACTAAAATTTAAACCTAAATAAAAAGAATAAAGTCTTTAAGGCCCTGTTTGTTTCGCAGGTTTTGTTTCGCAGGAATTGGTTTTGTTTGAAAACTAAAAACTGGAAGGTTTTAGTTTTCTGTCAAAATCATTTCCGCTGTTCGTTTGCAGGAAGGTTTTCAGGCCCAGAAATTGATAAATGACAATATTCATGTTCGTCTGTAGGAAGTTTTTGGGCACAGGAATTGATTTTTAAAGTAATAAAAAAAATTAAATTTGTATAAACAAACATTTTAAACATCATTAAAAAACTAATCGTCCATGATATAAAGTTTTCACACATCAAAAACTTAAAACCATCATAGTGTTTACGCATAAAAAAAATACAATCATCATAATATAAGTTTTACATATCAAAAACATACAATCCACCATAATTATGCCGCGGCCAGAAAACTAATCGCTCAAGTGCACGCGCAACCAAGCCCACCTAAAAATCTCTGGCATAACCAGAAAACACTTGCATTTGATTTCGTCGGCGGCAAGTATATCAATAACACTGATCATATCAGCCTCTGAAAGGTCTGTCATAGGCGCCAGTGCAGCTTACATCATTTCAATCCGAGTCATCTCCCTACGTGGCTGAACTACAGGTGCTACTTCGGCTGGGCCATCTAAGTTATATGCAATATGTGTGACGGCCTCTGCAATCTTATCCAGATTTGATGGTTTCTTTGCCTTCTTCTTCCTTGGGCGCAATGATTCATTATCAAAGTCATCCTCATCATCAGTATCTTCCACATGAATTTGATTAGCTGATTTCACACTAGTCGCCGAGTTGACTCCGGTGGCCCTATCGCTTCCACATAGCGCCGCAAGATCACTCCAGTTTACAATGACCTTGTCCTTGTAATGCCTAAGGGAAGGATGCGCCTACATTATTTAAAAAACAATATCAGTTTGTGTCAAAGTTTATAATAAAAAATAGACTTATACCTTACCCGAATATAATCGGCCCAGACCTCGGCACTGTCCACTTTCACCACGTGTTTGTCCCAGTCCCAACCAAAACCAGATGTGTCTAGCATTGCAGAAATCTCTTGAAAATACTTATTCCATGTTTTGAGCCTTGCCATAATTTTTTCTTTTGTCATTCTAACATGACACTCTTCCCACAATGCAGTAATCCCAGCTGTGAAGGCAACTCCCTTCATCCATTTGCCCCTTTATTACCCAAATTAAGTTGCTCCAAAAGAGTGGAAGATAGTGCGGTATCCATCTCACTTGTCCAATAAATGTACGCTTTTTGTTTCTCTTTCGTAGCTTGCTCCTTTCCCAAGTCCATTTGTTGCACTATATGAAAAAAATATCATAAACATCTACGGAATACAAAAACCATCACCAAGATTACATAAACCAATAGTACATAAACCAGTACCAAGATTACATAAAACAAGAGTGCATAAAGCAGCACCAATATTACGTAATGTAACCAATATCATAAACGCCAAGATTACAAAAACCAGCAACAAAATTACATAATGCAACCAAGATAACAAGAAGAGTTTTAACATCATTTTCTCTTTGTCGGTACTCATTGAACCATGTATGGGCCATTGTATCACGAAATGCAGTCCATTCAGTGGTTGATTGAATTGGGGTAGATGTGTCCTCATATACAAAGCTATCTCCATTAGTAGGTTGTGCTAATATTGTGACGTCACGTAAACGTATGTAGGTAAATTGCTTTATATGTTATGATATATATTATGTTAGGTTAAGAAAATATATACCTAAGTTAATTTTATAACCGGGAGGAGTTTAGACCAGCAGGTGGCGGTCTAATATTGCGTGTCACGCAATTACCATGCTGCATCGGGTAAAAGGGGAGGAAAGGCCCGCAGTCTTCATTTTCCTCCAGAAACAGAGGCTTGCCCGACGGAAGCCGCGCAGGAGCCGACCGACGCAGATCTCGCCGGAGGCCCAAATCTCCTCCGTTTCTCTCGATTTTTCTTCCTAACGCATGGTAATCTCTTCCCTAATCCCTAATTGGAGGAAAGTGATTGCTCCAATTCACCCATGGAAGGTTAGGGATTGCTATCCTACCCTATATGAGTAAAGAGGAAAGTTATTTAAAGGAATTTGAAGTCTTTAAATATTAGGACAGCAAATCCATAGACGATTGAAGCCTCATTAGAGCTACTTAGGTTAAGGGGATCCATATGCCTAGGAATGTAAGGCATCAACTTGATGTGATGTTCTATATTATAGGAAATGGCGTCACAAGGCAGTGGAAGACGCAATGAAGAAGGAAGGAGAGATAAATGCAAGAAAAAAGTACGAGAAACTGATCAACGCAAGGATAAGGGCAAGGAGAAAGTAGGAGTGAGTTCTTTTCCTTATACAATGCAATTTCTTATGTTTCCTTTGTTCTTATATTATGCTTAAATGCTTAAATAAGATAAGATGATAATAACCATGCAAGAACAAATATACGATTAAGCCGCAAGAGAAATGTAACAAGACAAGATGATGGGCTATAAAAAGTGTTAACCCACATTGGAAGGTGGGGAGAATAATCTTCCTTTATCGTGCGAGTTAAGGACACGATTGGTAATATGTACGTGCGAGACAAGGGCACGAGAAAATATTACCTTAGTGTGAGATAACGACACTTAATTTACATTTTAGATAGCCCACTCTCAAAAGTGAATTAAAAAGTAAAGAGACATTATGTACAAGTAATATAAGTCTTGATAGGACTGAAAATAAAGGAAAAGAAATATGCCAAAATATTAAGAACTAATCATAATAAGGAATAGCAAGGGAAACCAAGAATTCACATAGTCAATTGACTAATATAAAATAAAACTAAACAGGTAAAGGAAGAGGCGGTCCTAGTCACCAGTAGTCAACGTCGACCATGCACTCCTCGCAGGAAAAGAAGTATCGTCTTTGGGTGGAGGTTTACTCAGCAGTCCTTGGCGTACTACAGGAGCACAGAGAGAGGTTCAGTGACCCAGAGTGTCCCCATGAGGAGTTCCAGTTTTACTGCATGTAGTGTCCGGGTCAGTATGATATTAGTTATGAGGATATAGATATATATCTGTACATAGTAGCTGTGTGATATGAGTCAGTTGTCAGTTTTATATGTGTCGGATGGTAAGCCCCTTTTGTATGTTAGGGCTACCTTTTTGGACTCATGTATATATATGTATTAGAAACTCTTAAGGAAATGAAATGGTTTATTTTGTCCTGCTTTTTTATTTCTAGTACTCATTCACATACTGCTATACTCTGACTGTTCATACTTTGCTCTTATGAAATGCTAAGTTATATTGTAGCGGTAGCCATAATGGGGCCGTCACAATAAATTGGTATCAGAGCTAGGTTTCGAACAATGAGGTGATATGAGTACGAAAAGAAATTTCAGAGGACAAATACTACCATAGTATTTCTGATACCTTATGATGTTTTCCAATTCCTGAAGTTACTTTCTCTTTTTCAGGAACTTCCTCGAACATATTTGAGTAGAAGAGAAAGGGAAGAATTAGAACGAGAACGAATTGCGATGACAGAAAAGAGTTATAGCTCCGGAAGGTCTAACCCTCCTTTAGCAGAAGTTATGCAAGCCTTGGCAGAGGCAATCCGAATGGGACATACTGCACCACGACCAGCTCACGATGCGGAGGATCGACATCTAAAGCAGTTTTTGGATATGAGGCCGCCAACCTTTCATGGTGGTGTTACACCAATGGAAACTGAAGACTGGATTAAGAAGATTGAAATTATCTTTCAAGCAATGCGATGTCCGGAGGATCGACAGATTGTACTAGTTACCTTCCTCTTTGAAGGCGAGGCTAGTAGATGGTGGGATTGCTTGAAACAAGGAATATTCTATGGACGATTGCCAACTGAGATTCATTGGGATGAATTTTTGAATGAATTCATCGTGGAGATTCTGAACAACATCAGATAATGCCAAGCAATATGCGACTTCTCCAATTTTTCTGTGATTGGGAAAGGTCCAACATATCGTGGACTAAGTTTTTCAAGTTGACGAATTCGCGAAACTCCTTTGAATGGTCTTATTTTCAGGCATACCATATCTCCCACATTAAATTCAACTTTTCGATGTCTGGCGTTATAATATTTGTGTTGCCTGTCTTGCGCTATTTTCAATCTTTCTCGCACAATTGCAAGTTTATCATTTAGCTTATCTACTCGTTCCTTTTGAAATAACCTTTGTTCACCATTCTCCGCCCAACTTAATGGGGTGCGGCACCTCCGCCCATACAACGCTTCAAATGGTGTCATCTGAATACTTGACTGGTGGCTATTATTATAAGAAAATTCTACCAATGATAAGTATTTTTCCCATGATCCTCGCAGATCTAGTACGACCATCCTTAAGAGATCTTCTAACATCTGAATGGTTCGCTCGGACTGACCATCAGTTTGTCGGTGGAATGCAGTGCTATACAATAATCTTGTTCCCAATCTTTTCTGTACTAACTTCCAACTATCGGATGTAAAACGTCCATCTCTGTCAGAAACAATAGATCGGGGAATTCCATGATATTTCACAATATTATCAATGTACTGGTCGACTAATTTTTGAACTGGACTATCATTCTTCATAGGGACAAAATGTGCAACTTTTGTGAGTCGATCCACAATCACCCATATACCATTATTTCCTGTTTTGCTCCTTGGCAATCCCATCACGAAGTCCGTCGTGATATCTTCCCATTTCCACTCCAGAATTCGTAAGGACTGCAAGTATCCGCCAGGTTTTTGATGTTTTGCTTTTACCAATTGACAAGTCTGACATTTGACAATATATTTGATGATATCAGTCTTCATTCCTGGCCACCAGAATTCCTGTTTGAGGTCTTGATACATCTTTGTTCTTCCAGGATGTATTGAATAAGTTGTATGATGCGCTTCATAAAGTAATTCAGATCGAATTGAATTGACGTTAGGAATACACAATCTTTCATTGAGAAATAACAATTCATCATTCTCTATAAATGTAGTTGACTGGCACTCCTAACCTTTTCCAAAAATTTCATAAAAATAGGATCTTGATTCATCATTTTCCTTACTCTTTCTATAAGTGAGTGTTCCGCTGTCAATTGAAAGAGCAAGCCTTGAGTTTGGGATGTCGAGATACACGTAAGCAGTTCTAACTTTTGCAGATCTCGCACTAACTCTTTTTGCTCTGTTATTGGTACAATCACGGACTCTAGATTCTTCCTGCTGAGTGCATCAGCTACAACATTAGCTTTCCCGGGATGATATTTGATATCCACATCATAATCTTTTATTAATTCCAACCATCGCCTTTGTCGCATGTTGATTTCTTTCTGGGAAAAGATGTATTTCAAACTTTTATGATCCGTAAAAATTTCTACATTAGGCACCATAAAGATAATGTCGTCAAAATTTTAAAGCAAACACAATTGCTGCCAATTCTAAATCCTGAGTTGGATAGTTACGTTCAACATCTTTCAATTGTCGTGATGCATAAGCGATAACTTTACCATTTTGCATTAAGACGCACCCAAGACCTTTCAACGATGCATCACTATAAATTTGAAACCCTTCATTACCACATGACATAACCAACACCGGGGCTGTCGTCAACCTTTCTTTTAAGCCTTCAAATGCGTGTTGACATTCATCGGTCCACATAAATGAGACGTTCTTTCGAGTTAATTTCGTCAATGGTAAAGCAATTGCTGAAAAGTTTTTAACAAATTTCCTATAGTAACTTGCAAAACAAAGGAAACTCCTAATTTCCGTGACAAAAACTGGTCTTGGCCAGTTCATAATGGCTTCTACTTTCGTTGGGTCTACAGATAATCCATATTCCGTAATGACATGACCCAAGAAAGAGACTTTTGTCAACCAAAACTCACATTTTGAAAATTTTGCATATAAGGCGTAGTCTTTCAGTACTTGCAACACAATCCGCAAGTGCTTTGCGTGTTCTTCCTTGTCTTTTGAATAGATCAAAATATCGTCAATGAACACAATGACGAATTTGTCTAAGAAGTCCTTGAATACCGGGTTCATAAGATCCATAAATACGGCTGGAGCATTTGTTAGTCCAAACGACATAACTATATACTCAAAATGTCCGTATCTCGTGCTAAAGGCCGTTTTGTAAATATTTTCTTCCTTAATTCTCATTTGATGATAACCCGATCTCAAGTCAATTTTTAAAAATATTTTCGCATTGACTAATTGATCGAATAAATCATCAATGCGGGGTAGCGGATATTGATTCCGGATTGTCAACTTATTAAGTTCGCGGTAATCAATACACAATCGTAGCGAACCATCTTTCTTTTTCACAAATAGCACTGGGGCTCCCCACGGTGATGTGCTTGGACGTATGAAATTTTTATCTAATAATTCCTGAAACTGACTTTTCAATTCTGCCATTTCCTTGGGAGCTATTTGGTAAGGTGTTTTTGCTACAGGTGCTGCTCCTTCCACCAAATTAATGGCGAACTCAACCTCTCGAAACGGAGGTTATCCTGGTAACTCATCCGGAAAGACATCAAGGAAATCACACATCACAGGAACTGTCATTGGTTCATCATTCACTGTATCACTCCCCTTTAGCATCACCAAAATTGCTTCACAACCCTTCCTTAATTTCTTCATTGCTTTCAAAGAGGATATCATGATCTTTGAAACTTCACTCATCCCAGTAAAATTACATCGTGTCTGATTATTTAATGTAAATGCAATTTCCTTTTTCTTACAGTTGATGATCGCTTCATGCTTGGTTAACCAATCCATCCCTAAGATGATATCGAATTCAGATAGGGGTAGAACGACAACATCTGCTTCGACTGGCTGATTATCAATTGTTAGACGTACTGTACATCGAAGCTTTGTATTCATTTCTGTATTGTTCGGCATTGTGACTTTTATGTCATTATAGGACTGATGAGGTTCTATATTTAGATGTTTCATTGCCGCTGAAGCTATGAAAGAGTGGCTGACTCCAGTGTCGAATAAGACTTTCATAATATTATTGTGAACATAAACCATACCTGTGATCACCATATCATGTGCTTTCGCTTCTTGTTGGTTAAGGTTAAAAACCCTTGGTTGTACTTGCCTTTCTTCCCTGGGTTGAAGGACAGATACTGACGCCTCTGATTCAAGGCCCTTTCCTTTATCCAAAGAATGCAAAGTTGAGCTTTGACCTGGACCTCCTCTAGTATCCCTTCCAGCTTCGGATTTCCACAAGGGGCATTCATGCTTCAAATTCCATTTGAAACCTATCCCTGTCCCTTTTAAATATTCTCCTGGGTGAGCCTTGCCACATTTTCCATAAATAGGATAACTGATAAGACCGCTGGCTGCGGGAGATGACACCGGATGACCCTTTTTAAACTTTTTCCACTTTGAGCCTCCACTTTTACCTGAAAAGGTCTTACTCTGTTCTTCCGACAACCTCTTTGGTTGTACTTCAATCCTTTTCTGCGAGCTTTCCACATCCCTTTCAATTAATTTTGCTGTCTCCACCAACTCATTATAATGCATAATGCGTTGCGAAATCAGATGTACTCTCACATCTTCTCGCAGACCCAATTGGAAACGAAAACAACGTTCTCGTTCATTAGGAACCATGTCACTTGCATAGTATGCTAGCTGAGTGAACTTAACTTCGTATTGTACCACCGATCGATTTTCCTGTATTAACCGAAGGAACTTCTCCTGAAGGATTCATTTCGTGGACGACGGTACAAACCAATTGATGTATTCCACGTGTCTTCTTTGAGAAAGTTTGTTGCAGATCCAGAAACAATAGTTCCTTCTGATCAGATTCAAATTGAAGCTGACTTATCCAGCCCAACAGAGCCATGCAAAATAGTGGATTGGCAAAACAAGCAACTCCGAAACAAAAAAGTTCGCTTTGTCAAAGTCTGGTGGAAAGGACACAGTGTACACGAAGCTACTTGGGAAAAAGAAGAGGTTATGCGTGACCTTTTTCCCTTTCTGTTTGATGAAGATGCAGAATGAAGATTTTCGCGGACAAAAATCCAATAAGGAGGGGAGAATTGTGACATCACGTAAACGTATGTAGGTAAATTGCTTTATATGTTATGATATATATTATGTTAGGTTAAGAAAATTTATACCTAAGTTAATTTTATAACCGGGAGGAGTTTAGACCGGCAGGTGGCTGTCTAATATTGCGTGTCACGCAATTACCCTGCGACATCGGGTAAAAGGGGAGGATAGGCCCGCAGTCTTCATTTTCCTCCAGAAACAGAGGCGTGCCCGACGGAAGCCGCGCAGGAGCCGACCGACGCCAGATCTCGCCGGAGGCACAAATCTCCTCCGTTTCTCTCAATTTTTCTTCCTAACGCAAGATAATCTCTTCCCTAATCCCTAATTGGAGGAAAGTGATTGCTCCAATTCATCCATGGAAGGTTATGGATTGCTATCCTACCCTATATGAGTAAAGAGGAAAGTTATTTAAAGGAATTTGAAGTCTTTAAATATTAGGACAGCAAACCCATAGACGATTGAAGCCTCCTTAGAGCTATTTAGGTTAAGGGGATCCATATGCCTAGGAATGTAATGCATCAACTTGATGTGATGTTCTATATTATAGGAAATGACGTCACAAGGCAGTGGAAGACGCAATGAAGAAGGAAGGAGAGATAAAGAGAAGGAAAAAGTACGAGAAACTGATCAACACAAGGATAAGGGAAAAGAGAAAGTAGGAGTGAGTTTTTTCCTTATACAATGCAATTTCTTATGTTTCCTTTGTTCTTATATTATGCATAAATGCTTAAATGCTTAAATGCTTAAATGAGATAAGATGATAATAACCATGCAAGAGCAAATATACGATTAAGCCGCAAGAGAAATGTAACAAGACAAGATGATGGACTATAGAAAGTGTTAACCCACATTGGAAGGTGGGGAGAATAATCTTCCTTTATCGTGCGAGTTAAGGACACGATTGGTAATATGTACGTGCGAGACAAGAGCACGGGAAAACATTACCTTAGTGTGAGATAAGGACACTTAATTTACATTTTAGATAACCCACTCTCAAATGTGAATTAAAAAGCAAAGAGACATTATGTACAAGTAATATAAGTCATGATAGGACTGAAAATAAAAGAAAAGAAATATGCCAAAATATTAAGAACTAATCATAATAAGGATAAGCAAGGAAAACCAAGAATTCACATAGTCAATTGACTAATATAAAATAAAACTAAACAGGTAAAGGAAGAGGCGGTCCTAGTCACCAGTAGTCAACGTCGACCATGCACTACTCGGCAGGAAAAGAAGTATCGTCTTTGGGTGGAGATTTACTCAGCAGTCCTTGGCGTACTACAGGTGCACAGAGAGAGATGCAGTGACCCAGAGTGTCCCCATTAGGAGTTCCAGTTTTACTGGATGTAGTGTCCGTGTCAGTATGATATTAATTATCAGGATATAGATATATATCTGTACATAGTAGCTGTGTGATATGAGTCAGTTGTCAGTTGTATATGTGTCGGATGGTAAGCCCCTTTTGTATGTTAGGGCTACCTTTTTGGACTCATGTATATATATGTATTAGAAACTCTTAAGGAAATGAAATGGTTTATTTTGTCCTGCTCTTTTATTTCTAGTACTCTTTCACATACTGCTATACTCTGACTGTTCGTACTTTGCTCTTATGAAATGCTAAGTTATATTGTAGCGGTAGCCATAAGGGGGCCGTCACAAATATCTCCGCATCCACTTCTTCTAGCAAACGAGCATCATGCACTTGTCTTTTATCGAACAAAAAATTATGAAGGATGCAACAAACATTAATAATTTGAACATGTATAAAATGGGAGCGCAATTAAATGATACCGAGCGAGATGAGAACAAAAACCAGTACTTTCTACCTAACATTTGATATCGAAGAATGATGACTGACGTAAAATTGCCCATCTTTTTTAAGTAACCCAAACGTCCTTTCAATTACATTCCTTTTTTTGAGTGACGAAGATTAAATAACTCTTTGTATGTGGTTGGATTATTGCCTTGAGTTGCCCACTCTTGTAGATGGTAACATGTTGATCGATATGAAGCTAGAAATCCAGGCCCATTTGTATATCCAACATCAACAAGATAATATTTTCCTACAATGTGATATTAAATAATAATCCATTCCAAAATTATTAGGAGCAAATCTAAATGCAATCCAAATATTTACCTACAGCACTTCAAAGCAATCCTCCCTCTCAAGTGCATTGCGCAACACTCTTGAATCCGAAGAGGAACCCTCCCATCCAGGTAAAACATATATGAACTTTATATTTGCATCACAGACCCCGATTACATTTGTGGTAATTGCTTGTTTTCGATTCCGGTATTTACCTTGGTCAATTACTGGAACAGTGACATCAATGTGTGTACCGTCAATAACACCAACGCAATCTTTAAAGTAACCCCACTTACTAGCTTGTGTTGTTTCAGGTAGTTTGATGTAGTCTGGACTCAGCTTCAGTATTGCCTTCAACACTTTATTGAAATGTCTACTAATAGTGTCGTTAGAACGTAAATATGTTCCCCATACATCCCAAAATTTGTTATTATGTGCTATGATATATAGAAACAATCCGACGGATTCTTTTACCGTTACATTTTGAGTTTCAACAAGAAGCCCCTTCTACACTAAAATGTTGCGCAGGCTTCAAAAAGAATTTTTATTCATGCGCAGTAAGTTGTAGCAATTGATGTCAGTCCCATTATACAACCTATCTAATAATATTCTTCGTGTGTGATCTTGTCGCTCCCTAAGGCTTGAAGAAACCCGTACAGTAGGTGAACTCAAAACAACGGCAGCCGCAACAAGCACAACTATAATCTTTCTATTCCGCCTGAATAATCTTTTTTTCCTACGTAACTCAATAATCGCATCCATCTACGATAACAAACACAAAATTGATCTCATTTGATTGGGAAAAAATTGGTCTCTTTTGACTGTAAAAAAAATTTGACATTTGACTGTAAAAAAATCCCGAAAAACAGTGAAAATAATAGTGAAAAAAGTCACACAGACAGGGATACGACACATTTGCTGCAGTGAAAATATCATCTGCAGAATAACATCTTATTTGACTAAGAATAACATAAAATGATGTTAGAAACAGATCTCATTTGATTATAATGAATCATAGCACATGATCACACAACAAAGATCTGAAAATCGATATGTGGAGGTAAGTCATTAGTAAAAATAACAGTGAAAATACGAAGATCGAGCGAACTGCAGTGCTGGAGTAAAGATCGAGCGAAATTCGTAAACCTAAAAATAACATTTGCTGGAGGAGGAAGAAAGAAAACCTAAACCGGTTCGGAGGAGGCTGCGAAGTCGTCGGAGCACGGAGAGGAAGACGACATAGGAATTGGTAGTCGACGCCGGTGGTGGTCGCTGGAGTTTTGTTTGTCGTTGCTGGAGTTTCCTGCTGCCGTCGTGGAAGCATGGGCGAGGAGGAAGATGGAGACTGTTCACTCGATTGGGAGGGAGAAAACAGCGGCGGATGAAAACTGATGTATGGAGGTAAGTTTTAGGCAAGTGAAATTTTAAAGCGCTGAAAACCGACCGGTTTTTGTATACAACCAAAATCTCTGTTCAAAAAGCCTAAAACGAACTTGATTTTTAGTTTTATTTAAGTAAAATCAAAACCTGCATACCAAAACCGGCGAAACGAACAGGCCCTAAGTGTTTCATTTACTAAATTTTGAGGTTTCTTAATTTAATTTCCGAGTCAATTAGGAATAAAGAGAAAATTGCTCAATTTCAAGTCGTGTCAATTCGATTTCGAGCCAACTCAGAATTGGGCCATTTCGAGTTGAGCCGAGTTCAACTCAAAAAATTTGATTTCGAGCCGAGCCTAAATTGCTTGAACTTGACTTAATATCAGCCCTAGTGGGTGGGCGACCAACATCATCAGTCTGACTTGGAAATCAATTTCAACCAAACATGCGAGGTCCATGGCCCTCGCCAATAGGAGGGCGGTGAGTGCACTGGTGGGCGCGGATGTGACGTAGTTGGTCATGCATGAACAAACTGAGGTTGTGGTCGGGAGGGAGACCCATTACATGAGTGACTATGACAATAAATTCATCTAGGGAACCCGACTTGCGGACATCACAAATACGCTCCACGACCGAGCCTGAGCAACAAATATCATAGCGACAAATAAGTTCCAGCTGAAGGTGTAACGGACCCCCTATGGCTACCACTACAATATAACTTAACATTTCATAAGAGCAATGTACGAACATTTAGAGTACAACATGAAAGAAAGAGAGTACGAGAAATAAAATATCAGGACAAAATAAACCATTTCATTTTCTTAAAAGTTTCTGATACTGATATATAAGTCCAAAAAGTAGCCCTAACATACAAAAGGGGCTTACCATACCATACATATACAACTGACTCATAATATACAGAAAATATATACAAACATCTATATCATGAGAACTAATACTGATACTACATGAAATAAAACTGAAACTCCCCGTGGGGACACTCTGGGTCTCTACACCTCTCTTTGTGCTCCTCTAGTACGCCAAGGACTGCTGAGTAAACCTCCACCCAAAGACGATACTTCTTTTCCTGCCGAGGAGTGCATGGTCGACGTTGATTACTGGTGACTGGGACCGCTTCTTTCTCGACCTGTTTAGTTTTATTCTATATTAGTCAATTGAGTATGTGAATTCTTGATTTTTCCTTGCTTTTCCTTGTTTTTCCTTATTACGATTAGTTCTTAATATTTTGACATATTTCTTTCATTTTATTTTCAGTCCTACTTATCTTAATTATACATAATGTCTCTTTCTTTGTCTTTTAATTTATTTTTGAAAGTGAGCTATCAGAAATATAAATTAAGTGTCCTTATCTCACACTAAGATAATATTTTCACGTGCCCTTGTCTCGCACGTACATATTACCAATCGTGCCCTTAACTCGCACGATAAGGAAGATTATTCTCCCCATCTTCCAATTGGGTTAACACTTTCCATAGCCCGTCACTTCCCTTCATTTTCGTGTTCCTTTTATTTCTTGCATTGTTACAATTTTCTGTGTCTTTCTCACATATTGCTTTCTTTACCTTCATCTAAGCTTATATTCTCTTTTTTTCATTAATGTATTCTCTTGTTTTCATTAATGTATAGTACTTATAATCTTATATTATCTTAGATGTAAGCACAACATATAAGCATAAAGAATAAAGAAAACAAACATAGTATAGGGAAGAAGAACTCACCCGTACTTTCTCTTTGTCCTTATCTTTACGTTGCTCAGTTTCTCGCACTTTTTCCTTGCCTTTATCTCTCCTTCCTTCTTCATTTCGCCTACCACTGCCTTGTGACGTCATCTCCTACAATATAGAACATCAAATAATTATCAATTTGATACCTTTAGTGTCTATTCCTTACATTACTAGGCTTTATGTGGAATCCCCTTAACCTAATTTGACCTAGGTCAAATGAGGGAGAGGATTGCTGCCCTAACTCTAAGGCTCATGCAATCACTTATTTAGGGTAGGGTAGAAATCCCTAACCTTCAATGGGTGAATTGGAGCAATCCCTTTCCTCAAAGTAGGGATTTGGAGTCACTAATCTACATTAATTCTGCTAGCATGCCCTAAATTCATTATACATGAATATTTTGTTCGTAATAATATTTGAGAGGACTTAGGTAACTACTATTAGGGCAGAAATAGCATTTACCCTTCTAGGGTTTTCATGGTTTGCAAAACCTTACATAAATATAACAAAATAAGCCCTAATAATCCTCTGAAAGTCAAGATGAGAAAGCTTAAGTGAACAGAAGAATTTTAGGTTAACCTAGAACTTTCAAATCTTGAAAACCGATTCTCCAATCCAAACAAAACTCAAGAGGAGTTGAGAGGAAGAAATTATCTTGCGTTAGGAAGAAAAATTGAGAGAAACAAAGGAGAATTGAGGCCGCAGGAGTGAACGACGCTGGCAGTTGTCGTGCGGCTTGCTCGTTTCCGTCGGGTGAGGAAGAGGAGAAAAATGAAGTTGTAACGCTGTTTTCTCCTTTTTACCGAGAGCACCGTTCTTCCTTGCCCTGACACGTGCAGGTTTTACCTATTAGTGCCAGTCAAATTCAAACCCAACCGGTTTCTCATCTCCTCCTACTGATTTCACTCAATTAATTTGTTATAACTTGGACCGGTTTTAATGCATAGCTTATATCATAACCATAGAAATTAAATGATTACCCGTATGATTTTACGCGACGTCACAATTCTCCCCTCATTGGATTTTTGTCCGCGAAAATCTTCATTCCGCATCTTCCTCAAATAGGAAGGGAAAAAGGTCACGCATTACTTCTTTTTCCCAAGTAGCTTCTTGTTCACTGTGTCCTTTCCACCAGACTTTAACAAATCGAACTGCTTTGTTTCAGAGTTGCTTGTTTTGTCAATCCACTATTTTGTATGGCTCTATTGGACTGGATAAGTCAAGCTTCAATTTGAATCTGCTCAGAAGGGACTATCGTGTCCGGATCCGCTATAAACTTCCTCAAGGAAGACACGTGAAATACATCGTGGAGATTCTGAACCGCATCGGATAACGCCAAGCGATATGCGACTTCTCCAATCCTTTCAGTGATTGGGAAAGGTCCTACATATCGTGGACTAAGTTTCCCAAGTCGACGAATTCGCGAAACTCTTTTGAACGACCGTACTTTCAGGCATACCATATCGCCCACATTAAATTCAACTCTTTGATGTCTGGCGTTATAATATTTTTGTTGCCTGTCTTGCGCTATTTTCAATCTTTCTCGCACAGTTGCAAGTTTATCATTTAGCTTATCTACTCGTTCCTTTTTAAATAACCTTTGTTCACAATTCTCCGCCCAACTTAATGGGGTGCGGCACCTCCGCCCATACAACGTTTCAAATGGTGTCATCTGAATACTTGACTGACAGCTATTAGTATAAGAAAATTCTACCAGTGATAAGTATTTTTTCCATGATCCTCGTAAATCTAGTACGACCATCCTTAAAAGATCTTCTAACATCTGAATGGTTTTCTCGGACTGACCATCAGTTTGCGGGTGGAATGCAGTGCTATACAATAACCTTGTTCCCAATTTTTTCTGTACTAACTTCCAACTATCAGATGTAAAACGTCCATCTCTGTCAGAAATAATAGATCGTAGAATTCCATGATATTTCACAATATTATCAATGTACTGGTCGACTAATTTTTGAACTGGACTGTCATTTTTCATAGGGACAAAATGTGTAACTTTTGTGAGTCGATCTACAATCACCCATATACTATTATTTCCTCCTTTGCTCCTTGGCAATCCCATCACGAAGTCCATCGTGATATCTTCCCACTTCCACTCCGGAATAGGTAAGGAGTGCAAGTATCCGCCAGACTTCTGATGTTCTGCCTTTACCAGTTGACAAGTCTGACACTTGGCAATATATTTGATGATATCAGTCTTCATTCCTGGCCACCAAAACTCCTGTTTGAGGTCTTGATACCTCTTTATTCTTTCAGGATGTATTGTAGTACAGCAGGAAAGAAAGAGAGTACGAGAAATAAAATATTAGGACAAAATAAACCATTTCATTTTCTTAAAAGTTTCTGATACAGATATATAAGTCCAAAAAAAGTAGCCCTAACATACAAAAGGGGCTTACCATACCATACATATACAACTGACTCATAATATACAGATAATATGTACAGACATCTATATCATGAGAACTAATATTGATACTACATGAAATAAAACTGAAACTACTCGTGGGGACACTCTGGGTCTCTGCACCTCTCTCTGTGCTCCTCTAGTACGCCAAGGACTGCTGAGTAAACCTCCACCCAAAGACGATACTTCTTTTCCTGCCGAGGAATGCATGGTCGACGTTGACTACTGGTGACTGAGACCGCCTTTTTCTTGACCTGTTTAGTTTTATTCTATATTAGTCAATTGACTATGTGAATTCTTGATTTTTCTTGTTTTTCCTTATTATGATTAGTTCTTAATATTTTAACATATTTCTTTCATTTTATTTTCAGTCCTACTTATCTTACTTATACATAATGTCTCTTTTTTTGCCTTTTAATTCATTTTTGAAAGTGAGCTATCGGAAATGTAAATTAAGTGTCCTTATCTCACACTAAGATAATATTTTCACGTGCCCTTGTCTCGCACGTACATATTACCAATCGTGCCCTTAACTCGCACGATAAGGAAGATTATTCTCCCAATCTTCCAATTGGGTTAACACTTTCCATAGCCCGTCACTTCCCTTCATTTCCGTGTTCCTTTTATTTCTTGCATTATTACAATTTTCTTGTATCTTTCTCACGTATTGCTTTCTTTGCATTCATCTAAGCTTATATTCTCTTATTTTCATTAATGTATTCTCTTGTTTTCATTAATGTATAGTACTTATAACCTTATATTATCTTAGATGTAAGCACAACATATAAGCATAAAAAATAAAGAAAACAAACATAGTATAGGGAAGAAGAACTCACCCCTACTTTCTCTTTGCCCTTATCTTTACGTTTCTCAGTTTCTCGCACTTTTTTCTTGCCTTTATCTCTTCTTCCTTCTTCATTTCGCCTACCACTGCCTTGTGACGTCATCTCATACAATATAGAACATCAAATAATTATCAATTTAATGTCTTTGGTGTCTATTCTTTACATTACTAGGCTTTATGTGGAATCCCCTTAACCTAATTAGGTCAAAGGAGGGAGGGGATTGCTGCCCTAACTCTAAGGCTCATGCAATCACTTATTTAGGGTAGGGTAGAAATCCCTAACCTTCAATGGGTGAATTGGAGCAATCCCTTTCCTCAAAGTAGGGATTTGGAGTCACTAATCTACATTAATTCTGCTAGCATGCCCTAAATTCATTATACATGAATATTTTGTTCGTAATAATATTTGAGAGGACTTAGGTAACTAGTATTAGGGCAGAAATAACATTTACCCTTCTAGGGTTTTCAGGGTTTGCAAAACCTTACATAAATATAACAAAATAAGCCCTAATAATCCTCTGAAACTCAAGATGAGAAAGCTTAAGTGAACTGAAGAATTTTAGGTTAATCTAGAACTTTCAAATCTTGAAAACGGAGTCTCCAATCCAAACAAAACTCAAGAGGAGTTGAGAGGAAGAGATTACCTTGTGTTAGGAAGAAAAATCAAGCGAAACGGAGGAGAAGTGAGGCTGCAGGAGTGAACGGCGCTGACGGCTGTCATGCGGCTGTCGTGCGGCTTGCTCGTTTCCGTCGGGTGAGGAAGAGGAGAAAAATGAAGTTGTAATGCTGTTTTCTCCTTTTTACCGAGAGCACCGTTCTTCCTTGCCCTGACACGTGCGGGTTTTACCTATTAGTGCCGGTTAAATTCAAACCCCAACTGGTTTCTCATCTCCTCCCACTGATTTCACTCAATTAATTTGTTATAACTTGACCGGTTTTAATGCATAGCTTATATCATAACCATAGAAATTAAAAGATTACCTGTACGATTTTACGCGACGTCACAGAAGGTCTGACCATGAGAGTGTGGGCTTAACAAACCTAGGGGTGAGCATAATAATCAAAACTAATTTCGAGCCTCAATCACTCGATTTTTTATTCGAATCGACTTGATTTAAACTTTTGATTCAAACCTTTCCGCACAAGTTTCCATTTACCAAGGTCATAGCTGCTAGACCTAGAGCAATGAGAACGCCTACTCTGGACCTTTCTAATTAATGACTGCATGACACAGTAGCTGCTTCCCAAAATCCCAATCTAGAAAACAACGAAACCTGCAGCTTTTTAAACATAATAAATGGCGACTGGATTGAGAAAACAGATGTATTTAGGAAAGTTCAATTAATTCTGAATTAATTCTCAATTAATTCTCACGCGGGAAAGTTCTTGTTAGTTAGATTAGATTTTAGAAAGTATTAAAACAAAATTCTTTAACAAATTATTAAAATTTTAAAATCTTTTTTTATGGAGAGGCAGTGAATGTTGGAGAAATGTGATTGGCGTATTCCAAAATCCAAAATCAGATTTTTTTACATTAGTTTATGTTAGAAAAGCCTACTTTAGGGCCCATCTAGGGGCCCATTCTTCTCTCTTCTCTCTATATTTGTATTAGTCCCACATCTTGGATTGGGATTTCTCTCTTTCTTCTTCTCCTATATAAATGTATTCATACTTGTAATTATTAATTCAAGAAGGATATACAAGGTTTGGAGATTTCTCTACATGGTATCAGAGCCACCGATTCTCCTTGAGCGGCTTCCCCTTTCTTAACCGCGCGGTCTGTCTTCTGTCCGCTACCCGCCCGGCTTCTTGCGGCCTGCTTTCCTGTCCGCTCCGCTCCTCTTCTTCTGCTTCCGCTTCTTCTCCGTGGTTCCACCCCTCCCATCCGGCATTTTATAGCCTTCCCCTTCTTTCTCTCTCGTCGGGTCCCCCTTCCCTCTCTCTCCTCCAGACCGCTATCTCTTGCGGCCTGTTCTCTCTCTCTCTCTGCGGCCTGTCTTTCATCCGGCCTGGTAAAGCTCGCTGCGGCCTGCGGCCTGCTGATCTGCCTCTCTCGCAGCTTGTTCCTGCTTGCTGCAGCTTACTGCTCGGTGCGGCCTGCTGCTCTTGCTACCAGATCTTGCTCGCTGCGGCTTGCTGCTCCTGTGGCCTATTCCTTCTCGCTGCGACCTGCTTCTCTTGCGGCCTGTTCTAACTTGCTGCGACCTGCCTGTCGCGGGCTGTCCGTCTCTATCCGCTTGCCTCTGCGGCTTGCCCCTCTTGTCCGCTTCTTTTCTGCTTCCTCCTGTTACTCTCCTTCTCCCGTGGGCCCCCCTACTTTTTATAGCCTTTCCTCCTCCATAATCCGTGGGGCCACCTTCTTTTCTGTCCGCTGCGGACTTCCTACTCGCCGCGGCCTGTCTTCTGACCACCGTTTTGCTCTCCTCTCCTGCCTGTCCGCGTACTGCCTTGCGTGCGACCTACTCCAGCTCGCCGGCTTCTGTCTATCCGCTTGTATCTATACTCGCGGTTTGCTTCCTCAGTTCGCTGCTGTGATCCGCCTGACCGTGCGGGCTGCTCCTTTCCCACCCGCATCTTGGTCGCGGTCTCCTGCTCTTCTCCTCTCTGTCCGCGCGACTTGTCCCTGCTGCTGCGGACTTCTTCTCCCTGTCCGCTACTCCTGTGGTCGCGGCCTCCTCCAGCAGCTTGTGTTGTTCATGCCATGACCGGGCGGTCTCTGCTCTAATCGCGCCGGCTATCTTCTTCTTGCGGACTGCTCCTGTCCGCTGCGGACTGCTTCCTGTGCTTTGACCGCTTCTGTGTTCACCTAGACCGTGCAGACTGCTCCTTTCTGTCCGCATTTGGGTCGCGATCTGCCTAATCACTGGTGTAACCGCGCGGACTATTCCTTCTCTCTGTCGCCAGGTATTTGCTTCTGTTGCAATCTTCTCCTATCCGCTGCGACCTCTGTTTCTAGCCGCTGCGACCTCTGTTCTTCCTGCACTGGTCGTGGCCGGTTCTTGCCGCTGCTGCGTTGTCCCCGTGTCTGCTGCGGACTACTCCTTGCAATATGACCGGCTGTCCTCCGGGCTCTGTGGTGTCTGTTTCCGATGATGGTACTTCCTGCCTTGCTCATAGCTCATCCTGGATTTTGGATTCCGGGGCCTCTCACCACATTACATCACGGAAACCACCGCAATATTTGCCCTCCGTGCATCCCCGGTTCATTACTGTTGCTAGTGGGGACACTCTTCCCGTCTCTGGTGCTACAGATATTCTCCTCACTCCCTCCATTACTCTTCGCTCTGCTCTTCATGTTCCGGGCTCTCCGTTCAACCTTCTCTCTATTGGCCGACTCACTGCTGACCTCGATTGTGCTGTTATTTTTTCTTCTAACTCATGTGTTGTGCAGGATCGCAAGACGCAAACCATCATTGGACAAGGGCATCTGTCAAATGGTCTCTATATCCTTAACCTGTCTCCTCCAACGGTGCTGACATCTATCAGCTCCGTTGACTGGCACCGACGTCTGGGTCATGCTCCTCTCAACATCCTCAAAAAATCTCTCCCCGACATGTCCTTCCACGAGTTCACATGTGAGTCCTGTATCTATGAGAAACATCATCGTTCTACGTTCTCACCACATCCTTCTCGGCGTCCTGCTCCCTTTGATCTTGTTCACTCCGATATTTGGGGCTCTTACAAAATTACAAGTGTTTTTGGGTACCGCTACTTTGTCACCTTTGTCGATGACTACTCTCGGGTGACCTGGCTATACCTCCTTCGTGACCGCTCTGAATTACCCGGTGTATTCCGTACCTTCTTTCTTGAAACTCGCAACCAGTTCTCCACAACCATTAAAACCCTCCGCACCGATAATGCCCGCGAATACACCAGTCATACCTTCTCTCACCTCTGTGCGGAGTTTGGGGTCATCCATCAGACCTCCTGTGCCTATACCCCCCAACAAAATGGCGTTGCTGAACGCAAGAATCGACACCTGCTCGAGGTCACCCGCTCCCTTATGCTTCAGATGAATGTTCCAAAACAATATTGGAATTTTGCGGTTTCAACCGCTTGCACTCTTATTAACCGCCTGCCCTCATCTGTCCTCAATTTTGCAGCTCCCTACAATCTCCTTTTTCCCTCCCACCCTACATTCTCCATCACCCCACGCGTGTTTGGTTGTGTGTGTTTTGTTCATCATCTTGGTCCGTCCACTGACAAACTTGCTCCCCGTGCCACTAAATATATGTTTGTGGGCTATTCTTGCACTCAGAAGGGCTACATTTGTTTTTCTCCCACGGACCGCAGGGTGGTTACTTCTGCTGATGTCACCTTCCTCGAACATCAACCATACTACTCTCCATCTACTGACCCTCCTCTTCCGCCACCTCTCCCGCGACCTGTTATCCCCGCCACTTCCACCCATCCCACCTAAACCACCTACACCACCGGTCATTCGTGTGTACACTCGACGTCCTCCCTCGTCTACTACCCTACGAGAGCTGCCCCGCTCTAATGATGCTTTGCACCCTGCGGATCCGACAACTGCTTCCACTGCCCACTCGATGGCCAACTTTGTCTCTCTTCACCGCCTCTCTCCGGAACTCCGTCAGAGTGCTCTCTCTTTATCCTCTACCTCCACTCCTACTTCTGTACAGGAGGCTCTTCACCACCCCGGATGACGGGCGGCCATGGAAGATGAAATGCGGGCTCTTTGGGCCAACCACACTTGGGATCTGGTTCCTCTTCCTGCCGGTCAATCCTGTGTTAGCTGCAAGTGGCTCTTTGTTATTAAACATACGGCGGATGACACCGTTGAGCGTCTCAAGGCCCGCCTTGTGGCCCGGGGTTTTACTCAGCAACATGGCCTTGATTATGAGGAAAAGTTCTCCCCAGTGGCCAAAATGAACACTGTCCGCGTTCTTCTTTCCCTGGCTGTTCACCGACATTGGCATCTTTATCAGCTGGATGTTAAGAACGCCTTCCTCAATGGTGATCTTCAGGAGACTGTTTATATGCATCAACCTCCCGGGTTTGAGACCACGGGGGGGGGGGGGGGGGTCTCGGGTTTGTCATGTTCGGAAATCTATTTATGGTATCAAACAATCCCCGCGCGCTTGGTTTGACAAATTCAGCACGTAGTCCGCAATATTGGCTTCACTAGGAGATCGGCTGACTTCTCTCTCTTCACTCGACATCGGCCAACCGGAACATTGATTCTACTTGTCTATGTTGACGATATCCTCATTACTGGCGACGATACTACAAGGATACAACATACCAAGCAACAGTTGAACTCCGCCTTTCAGACCAAAGATCTGGGTAACCTACGGTATTTTCTCGGGCTTGAGGTTGCACGACAGCTTGATAGTCTTGTATTATCCCAAAGAAAGTATTGTATGGATCTTATTCATGATGCTGGCTATTCAGGATGCAAACCTACGGATACTCCAATGGACGCGTATCACAGTTTATCGGCCCATAGCTCTGACTCCGATGAGCTGCTTACGAATCCGGAATACTACAGACGTCTGGTTGGGAAATTGATCTACCTTACAGTTACTCGACCAGACACCTCCTTTGCCGTTGCAGTCGTAAGTCGATTTATGCATGCCCCGAGGACATCTCATCTTCAAGCTGTCGAGCGCATTCTTCGGTATCTCAAGAAAGCTCCAGGACAAGGGCTTGTGTACAAGCCATCCACTTCTTTATCCCTTGTCGCTTATTCTGACGTTGACTATGCCGGGTCCATTGATGATAGGAGTTCCACAACAGGTTTTTGTACCTACTTCGGTGGACATCTCATAACCTGGCGTAGCAAGAAACAAAATGTGGTTGCTCGCTCTTCTGCTGAAGCTGAGTACCGCGCTATGGCTGCTGTTGTTTCCGAGATGACTTGGCTTGAGAGCCTTCTGAGAGACTTGGGTGTTCGTCTCTCATCGCCAGCGACCCTACTTTGTGACAGTCAAGCGACAATCCATATTGCCAAGAATCCTGTATTTCACGAACGTACAAAGCATATTGAAGTTGACTGTCACTTCATCCGAGAAAAGGTACAGACAAAGAAGATAAATTTAGAGCATGTTCCTGCTGCAAGCCAAGTTGCTGACATCCTGACTAAAGCTCTCTCCCGGCCTCTATACTACCAGTTTTTATCCAAGCTTGGTGCCTACGACTTGTACGCTCCAGCTTGCGGGGGAGTGTTAGAAAAGCCTACTTTAGGGCCCATCTAGGGGCCCATTCTTCTCTCTTCTCTCTATATTTGTATTAGTCCCACATCTTGGATTGGGATTTCTCTCTTTCTTCTTCTCCTATATAAATGTATTCATACTTGTAATTATTAATTCAAGAAGGATATACAAGGTTTGAAGATTTCTCTACAGTTTAAAATTTGTTTTTTTTTTGGTTTGGTTCGGTGGCTAATTCCAAGATTAGATTTTGATCAGATTTTTTTGGTTTGGTGGAAAATAATTAACTAATTTAATTTTTACAAAAAATAATTAATTTCGAGCCGACTCAAAATTAATTCGAGTCGGCTCAAAATTGAGTCAATTTCAAGTCGAGCCGGCTCGACTCGAAATCGATTTCGATTTTGAGTCGACTACGAGGCGAAGATTTTGATTTCGAGTCGAGCCAGAATCGATCGAACTCGACTCAATATCACCCCCTAAACAAACCCGATGAAGTGCGGAGCCCTCCATGTCAGTGAGAGTCGTGCTGACTTCGTGCAACTCATGAATCTGATAAATGTTGAAGAACTGTTCCTCGCGGGTAATCCGCCCCATGGGGTAGGCGACGTTGAAGGATGGAACGTCAAATGAATGGTGTGATTGAAGGAAGTATCCGGCGGCGGAACGAGTTTTCATGAATGGCCCGAATGCACATCGATAAGCGATGGGGAGTTCGCGTTGGAGGTAGAGGGCGAACACGCTTGGCCGGCAAAGAGGGCGTCAAACTTAACATCCATCCGCAACATGAGGGCTCAAAGTGAAGCCATGTACTCATGTGCATCAAGGTGGCGGGAAATGACTGGATGGCAGTGACGCTGGTGTGTCAGAGTGCGCCCATGAATGGAGCCATGGCTTCATGCACGAGTCGGTGCGGTGCAGGAATCTCGAGCTGCTTTGTTGGGACCAGTAGAAAGAGTCATTGGGTGGTAACCGAGATGAGACGGAAGTGGGCGGGAAGGCGTTGTTGCGTGTCCGAGAAGTCCATGAGATCATCGTTGCGGGATCGTCGGTGAGGATTGAAGGAGATGTAAGAAGGATCGACACGGCCGCGATTAGTCAAGAAGGAACGATGATGCAAGACGTTATGCGGCAAGGAACTGCGTGGGGCGAATGCGGAAATAAGGGTTCATCTTCGGGCGACGAAAACCGCAGACGAAAGAGCGGCAGATCAGACCAAATGTTACATAATAAGGGAGGAGAAATCGAATGCCCTAGCAGACCGCCGGGATTAGAGAGAAGAAGGAAAATAAATAACTCCTAGGGTTTCCAAATTCAAGATACAACCTAGGATAATCAAAGTAGAGGGTTTATATAACACTCTTGGTCTAACTGCAATAAAAGGAAAGATACATTCAGTTTCCAAAGGATCCGTGTGCCTTAATGACCTTCTTCCTCCGATGGCAATGGCGTGCCTTTCGTGGCACTGGTATACTCGCCATACTGATGGATGCTCCTCTACCTCCTTCACGTCCGTAACATTTCATTGTCCGCACTGACTACCATAGTGTCCACTATCTCCTTAAAATGACCAGTTTGGGTGTCCAAACTCATCGACTATGACCTCATCATCAACTTCAAGGTGGGGAAAACCAATCAGATGGCAACCCCCTGGCCATCTCACGGAAGAGGTAACATTGTTCCATCGGGAGGTGGAAGCGAAACTTTACCTCCATAATATCATCTGCACCATCTAAAAAGCTCCGATTGCCAACCCCCAGATCACTTTAGTTGGTTAGCAACTTCACCACCAGGACGGCTCATCCTGTTGACCACATCCTCTTGCATTTCAAAACTATTGGTTTGACACTATTGGAAGGTCATGCAAAGGCCTTTCATACGTACTTGCCCCTTACTGTCTCTCCACCACTGCAACATGCTCCATTCAGTCGAGCAATTCGCCGTCGCCTGCCTTATGCGCCATTCAGTAAGGTTATTTTGGACCACATTGTCATGGACTTCATCATGAAGTTACCCAAATCCAATCGTCACTATTGCACCTTTGTGGCTGTAGACAAACTCTCCAAATCTAGGCACTTATCCATCTATGTCACCCGTCCACAACTCTGTCCTGGACGCATTTATTCAGGATAACTTTCACCTACATGTGCCGGTAATGATGAATGGATTGACTCAAATATTTGAACTTGACGGGTCTATTTCACACTTCCCACAATTTCAAAATGATATTTATGTGTTGGAATGTGGCCCATGTATCTATATTATCTTTTGTTACATTTTATTTTTGAGGTTTTGAGAGTACATGTCGGTCTTGAAAGTTTATTGAAAAGATTTATCCACGGCCCAGCCCCTTAAGGGATAACAATCATGATCCTAGTTGCCGACTACAAACCACGCGTTTGATCTTGGTCGTGCCTTTGATTTCTTTTCTCTATGGACGCGAATTGGGTGCCACAATGTAATCTCGCTAAGTGGGTGGATCAGTGGCCCACAGTTCACACTTGCAAGCTTAACATGAACTTAATTTCAAATGGAAATTTTATCCATGATGTTTTTTTGGTCACCTTAAGACCATCAATGCTCTAAAGTTTTGTACCCCAAGTTTTATCAGACCGAAGATGAACCCAGTAAAAAAGCTTACCATGTCAAGTAGGGGACTTGTTATAATGAAATATAACTATCTGCATTTGATGTTTTCTTTGAATTTTCCTCCTTCAGGTACCTGCTTGGTCATGTTCAGGGGATGTAAATGAACCTTACCATATTTATGCTGGATTGCAGGTTTATCCTTTATACGAAGCGTTTCTTTGATTTTTATGATGTGTTGGAAGATTTTGTTTTTCCTAAATTCCGCTCTCTACTCACAGAATGGGATGCTCATGATGTTCGATATACGTCAAACTGCAAGGTGTGTGGAATCCATGGAGGGTTTGTCTAGATTCCCCATTCATACTATCTGCTCTCTTCAGCCAAATCATTGTTCCCGTAAGGTTCTCACGGCTTCTTCAGCTGGCCCATGCTTGTGGGATGCTAGTGGCTGTGGAGAAAGGTTGGTATGCTGTACCCCCCCCCCCCCCATTAGTTTGCGTTGAATCTATGAATTGCTCAGTTTTTCCTTCTTTTAATTATTTTTATACATTATTAACTAAGAATTGCCTTGGGAGTTGGCATAATTACAGGTTGCACCACTCTATTTTTTAAAATTATGAAGACCTCCCCTACAAGTTTACAATAACTTCTATCTTCTGAAATTACAATAACTTCTGTAAGTACATTCGTAACATGCAGAAGGAAAAACTTTTAAAGAATGTAGAGAGCGGAATTACAGGTTGCACCACTCTATTGTTTAGTTGAGCTTTTTGATTGCTTTGATTTTTGCCAAATATTGTTTGAATTATTGTTTTTACCAGTTTTTTTTATCAACAGTGGCCTTGAAATTGTTTTTTGATAAACAAAAATCTGTTCCCCCCGGAAAATTGCTTTCAGTGACATGGCCGGATAGGTGTGTCGCGCGGTACGCCACACTACTGTATATTGCGCACGGGATGCCGTGTGCCCTTTCCACCAATGTATGCACACACAGATATGCAAAATAAAAGAGTGGCAGACTTTTAAAGAATGTAGGATCAAGTAATAATAAATCTTTATATTTTATTTATTCGTTTAAATTTTTTATAGTTATTTAAATACTAAACAATCGGAAGGCAAAAGAACAATAACAATTTCTTACCCAAAGTTGTAGATGTCAGCTGTCATAAAGGTTTTGGGCTTGGATTCTATGTGTCACATTTTTATCAATACCTCCATTTTTTTGAACTATCGATCCAAGATATTTAAAACACTCACTACAGGAAATATCTTGATCACCCAGCTTAATAACGAAGTCATCCGTCCTTCTTGCACTGCTAAATTTAAGCTACATATACTTCGTCTTTGCCCTGCTCAACTTGAAATCCTTCTTTTCTAAAGTGCCTCGCCAAGATTCAAGTTTTGCGTTTACACCCTCGCGCGTCTCATCGACCAAAACGATTTCATCCGCTAACAATAAACACCAAGGTATTGCTTGTTGGATATATCCAGTGAGCTCATCTAAGATAGAGATAAGGGCTTAAAGCCGAACCTTGATGTAAGCCAACAGTGATAGGGAAATCTTGTGTTAATCCTCTAGATGTCCTAACCCTTATCACTGTATGTGTATACATATCTTTGATTATGTCAATGTATGATACATTTACACCATTCTTTTGACTCTCCATAAGATCTCTCTTGGAACTCTATCATAAACCTTCTCAAGATCGATAAACAATAGGGGTGCAACTCGAATCGGTTCAGTTCAGTTCAGTTTCACCCAAAACCAGGAACCGACTCATGTAGGTTTAGTTCCAAATTTTTGGAACCGAAACCGACCCACGGTTCTAAAATTTAGAACCAGATCCAAACCAAATAGTTCGGTTCGGTTTTCGGTTCTACTCGTAATCACAAAAAAGAAAGTTCATCTTATGGATGAATATTATTTTTTAAGCATTATTTATAAGAAAAGTAAACAATATTAGATAGTAATCAAACTAAGCTACATGTTGGGCAGTAATGTCATTTGTGTCTCGCATATTAGACATTTTAGCTTGTAAATATTTTCCTCAATAAACAAACTAAGCATGAGAAAAATTACTAAATGAAGTACATGCAAGTAGCAAAGAACAGAAAATTCACCGAAAATTTTGCATCAAAGATAACAAAAAATTCACCAACACAATATAACTAACAAATGCTAGTCCACAAAGATCACCAATTCATCTATGCAGTAATTATTAGGACATTTTCATATGAACCAAGCTTTTTCTATAGCAAAAAACTAAAAACAAGACATTCATTGCATCACTTGCTAAATGGAAAAGGCCATAATTTTTTCAGCATCTTCATAGGGATGTATTAAAGACGTGACATGTAATACATGTAATTTGAAACCATTCCAAGGGTTGAATAAAACTTTATAATGTACTGAGTATACTTCTCCAATGAGCAAAACACAAATTTTAATCTATTAATTAAGGGGGTCTCTTGATCCTAGTAGCGCATAGAAGTATTGTGATAACCCAAAATTCGCAAAACAAAATATTTATTTTTGTCCTGATGATGAGATAAGGTAGTACGAATTTTTCGAGATTTTGTCCGCGCATTTTTTGTTTTCTTTTTGGGAGTACCAAGAACTAGTTTTATTTCATGATGTCACTCTTGTTTTTATTTGTTGTGTGCCAATAAATAAATGTGACAATTGATTGAGGCTGCAAATAGTACATTTTGGAGGCTTTTGTTGGGCTGCTGTTTTGGTTTTGACTGGCTGGATTAAATATATTTTGGTGAGGTAGCTATGTTGGCACTTGGCTGGCTGGTTTTAGTAAGTATGTTGTGTTGGCAGTTTGATGTTCAGGTTTGGTTTACTTTGCCACTTGGTGTTGTTGGTGGCTGTTTTGGTTTCATTTTTGTGACACCTATTAAGTAAGTTTGGCTCTTTCCTGCCTCTTCACCGCCTATTTCTTCTATTTAAATACCTTGCCTCCCTCCTTTTCTTCACCAACATCAACTCTTACTCCCTCTTTTCTACATTTTGCTACTGCCTTGCTGCACCGCTGCTCCTGAGCTGCTGCTGCCTCTGTTGTTGCCCCCCTAGCTGCTTCTTTGCCGCTGCTTTGCTGTACCTCTACCGCTGGTTTTGAGAACTGCTGCTGCTTCTCTCCCTTGCCTCCTCTTCTCCAGCTTATTCCTTGGAGTTCTTGGAAGAACCTTGCCGCACATTTGCACAACATGGGTTCGATTGTGCAGCAATTTGCTTCCTCCCTCTCCCGCTGTAAGAATGCTGTTTTCTCTTTGCTGATTTCTGTTTTTACAAATTTTGGGGCTGTCTTTATGCTGATTTTTATGGGCTGTTTAGTGGCTGTTTTCTTACTGTTTTTGGGCTGCATTGTCGCTAGTTTTTCGACGACATTTTGCTGCACGGTTGTGCTGTTTTGGTAGCTATTTAGAGGCCCTTTTAGCACTGTTTTCCTACATTTATGAAAGCTTTACTGGACAACATTTTTATGTGGACGAATAGTCGATTTGGGGGCTGGTTAGCCTATTTTGAGGCACAAATATGGTTGTCCAGCAAAGTATACGCGCTGAATTTGGTTTTCTAAGTTCATTTCAAAGTATTTTGAGTTTTCCGGTTTATTATATTTGTCCTTCCGACTTTTCGTAAATCCCTTATGAATTATAAGAGACGCAGCCCAAATAAAATTGCTCGCTATTATAGTAGTTTCTATGGCCAAGAATTAATCGAAGAAGGATGACGTCTCAGGATAATATGAATAAGGGCAAAGCTGCTGTGAGTATTTTATTTTTTGAATTATATTTATTCGAGTATTTTCATTTTCTGTTTTTATTTAAAAGGACATTGTCTGTGCATATGAGTTTAAATCTATAGAAATGGAGAAAGCCAATCTTGTATATATGTCCACTTGGTACAAATACAAAGAATGAGTACATATATATAGATGAGAGAAAGAGAGAGAAAAGTCCTATACACAATGTGGGACTAAAGAGAGGAGAGAAAAACAATAAATGCTATACAAATGGGCCTAGTTTAAGTGGGCCTTTCCAACACTCCCCCGCAAGTTGGAGCGTATAGGTCATATGCACCCAGCTTGGACAAACACTGATATAACATGGTACTTGATAAGGCCTTTGTGAGGATGTCGGCAACTTGATCAGTTCCTGGAACATGCTTCAACTCAAGTTTCTTCAATTGAAGCTTCTCACGAACAAAGTGACAGTCAACTTCGATATGTTTTGTGCGCTCATGAAACACCAGATTCTTTGCGATGTGTATGGCGGCTTGACTATCACAAAATAGAACAGCAGAGGAGGGGAGTTTTACTCCCAGGTCAGTAAGGAGACTTTGAAGCCATGTGAGTTCTGAGACAACCGAGGCCATCGATCGGTATTCAGCTTCTGCAGAGGAACGTGCTAGCACAGCTTGTTTCTTACTTTTCCATGTAATAAGATGACCACCAAAATAAGTACAGAACCCACTTGTTGACCTTTGATCGTCCAGGGAACCCGCATAGTCGGCATCAAAATAGGCAACCAATGCGGGAGCAGAGTCGGAGGTTTTGTAAACCAGCCCTTGACCCGGAGCTCCCTTAAGGTATCGGAGAATCCGTTCAACCGCCTGGAGATGAGAAGCCCGGGGGGCATGCATGAACCGACTGACAACCCCAACTGCAAACGATATATCCGGCCTCGTGACTGTTAGATAGATTAACTTTCCCACAAGGCGTCGATAGTATTCCAGGTTCGGAAGCAGCAAATCGTCATCCGAAGCATGAGCGCACAGTTTGTGATTTGCCTCCATCGGGGTACAAGCTGGCTTGCAACCAGACTGACCAGCATCTTTGAGAAAATCGAGACAGTACTTTCGTTGAGAGAGCACCAACCCGTCCGGCCGCCGGGCGATCTCGAGACCAAGGAAGTAGCGAAGTTTCCCCAGGTCTTTAGTCTGAAAAACAGTGCTCAGATGTTGTTTGACCTCTTGAATCCCCTTTGAGTCATCCCCAGTGAGAAGGATGTCATCAACATAAACCAACAGAAGGACGGTGCCAGTGGCCCGGTGTCGGGTAAAAAGAGAGAAATTTGCAGAACTCCGAGTGAACCCCATGTCCCGAACCACCTTGCTAAACTTATCAAACCACGCCCGAGGGGACTGTTTGAGACCATAAATGGACTTTTTGAGAAGACATACCCGAGATTCCCCCGTGGTCTCAAACCCGGGCGGTTGGCGCATGTAGACGGTTTCCTGAAGGTCGCCATTCAAAAAGGCGTTCTTGATATCGAGCTGATGAAGGGGCCAGTGGCGGTGCACCGCGACGGAGAGAAGAACGCGGATAGTGTTGAGCTTGGCCACCGGAGAGAAGGTTTCCTCATAGTCGAGGCCCTCCTGTTGGGTGAAGCCACGGGCCACAAGACGGGCCTTCAGTCGGGCAACAGTACCATCCGGAGCATGCTTGATGACGAACACCCATTTACACCCAACAGGGTGCTGACCGGGAGGTAACGGAACCAAGACCCAGGTCCGGTTGGCCCAGAGGGCCGTCATTTCTTCGTCCATGGCAGCCCGCCAGCCAGGATGTTGAATCTCCTCCTGCAAAGAGTTAGGGACCGAAACAGAGGATAATGAGGTGGCAAAGTGAAGAAGAGAGGGAGAGAGGCGATGGAGAGAGACGTAACTCGCCATCGGATGAGCGGTAGAGGCGGGAGCCGGAGCAGCAGGGAGCAGAGCACCAGAGGGCGAAGCCGACTGCAGAGGGGCAACGGGATGAGGAGAGCGACAAGAATAGACCCGGATAACCGGTGGTGGTGGACGGACAGGAGGTAGGGAAGGCAGAGAGGATGAGGAGTGAGGAGCATGAATGACAGGACGAACGACGGGATCTGGACTCAGAGCGACATCTAGAGCAGGGAAGAATGGAATATCTTCACGGAAAGTCACGTCAGCTGAGACAGTAACCTTGCGGGTAGCAGACGAATAACATACATAACCCTTTTGAGTGCGCGAGTAGCCCACAAAGATATGCTTGGTGGCACGAGGAGCCAACTTGTCCGTGGAGGGACCAAGGTGGTGAACGTAGCAGGTACACCCAAACACCTGTGGAGGAACGGGAAAAGGCGGAGTTGTGGGAAAGAGGAGGTTGAAGGGAGTAGCATACTGAAGGACGGAAGACGGGAGGCGGTTGATGAGAAAGCAAGCCGTGGAGAGCGCATAGTTCCAGTATGGTTTGGGAACCTGCATTTGAAGCATAAGAGAGCGAGCGACATCAAGAAGGTGACGATTCTTGCGCTCGGAGACACCATTCTGTTGTGGAGTGTACGGACACGAGGTTTGGTGAAAAATGCCGAACTCAGAGCAGAGAGTGGCGAAGGTATGACTGGTGTACTCCCGCGCATTGTCAGTATGAATAGTACGAATAGGCGCAGAGAACTGAGTGCGAGTCTCAAGTATGAAAGCCTGGAAGACGCGGGGAAGTTCAGAGCGATCCCGAAGAAGATATAACCACGTCATGCGAGAGTAATCATCAATAAAAGTAAGAAAATACCGATAGCCAGAAATACTAATAAATTTGTACGGACCCCATATATCGGAGTGTACCAAAATAAAAGGAGCGGAGCTCCGAGTACAATGAGCAGAGAACGATGAACGGGGCTGTTTGCCCAAAATACATGTGTCGCAGCGAAAAGCAGGAAGAGTAACATCAGGAAGAGCCTTGCGGAGGACTGGAAGAGGAGCATGTCCCAGACGGCGATGCCAGTCCGAAGAGGAGGTAGATGCGAGGACAGTGGGAGAGTCGTCAAGAAGATAGAGCCCATTCTGCAGCCGTCCTCTACCAATGATAGTCCGCGTCTGCTGATCCTGTATGAGAAAAGAAGAAGAAGTAAATGTCACGGAGTAATTAGAATCAGTAGTAAGGCGACCAACAGATAGTAAATTGAAAGAAGAGCCCGGAACATGTAGAGCCGAGCGCAGAAGGAGAGAAGAGGTGAGGGAAATATCAACACATCCAGATACGGGAACCGAGGCCCCATTAGCGACAGTAATGTACTTCGGGTGAGGTGAAGACAAGTACTGAGGCGGCCTAACAGAGGTGATATGATGAGTGACACCAGAATCAAGGATCCAGCGCGGGCCAGAGGATAGGCAGGCGATACCTTCATTGGAGATGGAGGCAGCAGAGGCAACCGAGGCAGGCGGGCGGCTAAGCAGGCCATGAAGATGCTGGAGCTGAAGACGAACCTCGTCGAGATCAGTACGAGGGGAAGCATAGTCGGTAGTAGCAGCAGAGGCCTGCGGACGAGGAGGTCGCCCATGTTTGCGATAGCACGTGGCTTCAAGATGTCCATCTTTACCGCAGAATGAGCACTTAGGCCTAGACCGGCCACCACGACCCCGGCTGCGAGAATCAGAGCGGCCGTCACGGGCAGAAAAGGGGAGAGGCAATAAGGGAGCTGGTGCCTGTTGAACAAGGGCCGGAGAAGGAAGTCCGGGCACATCCGGAGGCGGGGAGACTTTGAGAAGCATTGAGCACACATCGGAAAAATATGGTGTAACGGTAGAGGAGAGGATGTGAGCCCAGACACTGTGAAGATGAGGCGGTACCCGGGCCATCATCATGGCGATACCCACAGCTTCCTTTTGGGTACGTTGAGCAGCAAGATCTAAAGTAGGAGGCTGATGGTGGATCCAAGCCTCAACCAGAGACCGAGCCTGAGCAACAAAGGACGTCAGGTCGGTCGCGCCACTGCTATCAAGGGCCTGGAGAGCAGTGATGATGTCATACAGATGGTGGAGACTATTCTTGCCAGAGTAGAGGGTGTGGAGCTCGTCCCACATGCCTTTGGCCGTCTCATGGTACATGGCTAGGCGATAAGATTCGCCATCAAGAGAATTGAGAAGCCAAATCTGCACACGACCATCATTGCGTAACCATTCCTCAGTAGGGTTACCGATAACGGCCTGAGCCAAGTGATGAAGGAACCCCTTTGACTGCAGGACACGACGAACCGAGTGTGCCCATTCCACAAAGTTCTTCTTACCAGTTAGAGAAATTGCAGTAATCCGAAGCTCGTCGCGGACTTCCTGGAGAGAGGCCGGGCAGAGACAGCGGACTGGATGAGGCCGCGTCGAGCTGGAGGAGGCCGCGGCGGACTGGAGGAGGCCGCGGCGGACTGGAGGAGGCCGCGGCGGATTGAATAGGCCGAGGCGGACTGGATCAGTCCGCGGCGGACTGGATCAGACCGCGGCGGACTGGATCAGACCGCGGCGGACTGGAGCGGGCCTAGAAGAGAGGGCAAGCCGGGGAAGCTCGGCACGTCGCAGCGGGCTGGACCAGTCCGCAAGCCGGAAAAAAACGTAGAGAGGCGAGCCCGCGGCGGACAGGGAAAAGAACTTGGCCGCCAGAAGGTGAGCAGCCGCAGGCAGGAGAAAGGGGAAGGCGAGCAGCCGCAGGCAGGAGAGAAGTGCGGACAGAAGGAGGCCGCCGTGCTCACGGCGGACGAAAGAGAGCAAGAAGAGTAGGCGAATACCGAGCTCGCAGCGGACAGAAGGAGACCGCGGAGCTAGGGAGCAAGTTCGTCGAGGTCGCGCCGGACAAGAAGAGGCCGCAGCGGACTATGGGAAGCAGTGGACCCCACAGGATCAGAGAGAGGGCTATAAAGGAGGACCAGAAGAGGAGGGAAGAGGAGTGGTTCCACGGGATGAGAGGGAGCGGTTTGGACAAGGCAGGCCGCAGGGGCAATGCGACTAGGAGGCGCAGACACACACACGCAGGCCGCTGGGCGGATAGGAATGGGAGTCCGCAGGAGTCCGCAGGCTGCTGGGCGGATAGAACCCGGAATCCGCAGGAGACCGGAACCTCCCTCTGATACCATGTAGAAATGGAGAAAACCAATCTTGTATATATGTCCACTTGGTACAAATACAAAGAATGAGTACATATATATAGATGAGAGAAAGAGAGAGGAAAGTCTTATACACAATGTGGGACTAAAGAGAGGAGAGAAAAACAATAAATGCTATACAAATGGGCCTAGTTTAAGTGGACCTTTCCAACAAAATCAATGATATATCTCTAAGGTATAGGCATGGGCGAGGGAACATAAAACGATACAACTATCTGAGGGGATGTTTTATATTAAAAATATTTTTTGTTTTATATAAAAATACGTCAAGAACAGAATAATGAAATTCGGCATAAGGAAATGCAAATGTTTCAAATCCTATGATGTAGATTCACCAGTAGGGGTGAGCCTACGAAAGCCCTTATTGATAAACCCTTAAGTGGGTGTGGCCAAAAGATGCATAATCAGAGCATTTCCTATTTTATTTAATTAAAATAAAATGGCTTAATGCTTAGCATTATGATATATATACTATCAAAATTATGATTTATTGAAATGTATGCATATTGTTATTTCTCATTTCCTACATGTATAACTATTTCACGAAATACTGTTCTCACATAGTCATAATTTTTATGACTAATGCAGAGTGGACATTCCTTTTTAGGAGAAAGGAGCTACGCCAAGTGCACCCCGCAGGATCACTGCAGAAGATTTGGCTATGGTAATCACAGACGCCCAGGAGTGACACCGAGCCCTTTGCCTCGATGATTCTTGTGTGTTTTGTAACCAGTAACTACTCCTATATTCGTCATGTATCTAAATAAATGCCTTGTATGTATCAATTAATGGAATAAAATCTTTGTGTAATGCTCTTTGTGCTCTGAATTTGAAATGTGTTGCGACCATGTATTGAAACTCACGTTCGATCCTCGAATCATTTGGAAGCCCGATAGTTTGGGTCTTCAGAAGTAGAGTAAAAACAATAGAGATTCTTTTAAAAACTATTACTCACATGAACTCAACAAAGTTTATCAAATAATCCCATTGAATACAACAAAATAACCGGGAAAGTGAAACAATAAGCACAGATCTGCGGGCTTGGCTGCAAAATAGCTACAAATTTGGTGTTGGCAAGCATCACCTGCACCAGATCTATCGCCGAAAGCCCCATTTGGCTCAATTCACCGTCGTCGTCGACAAAGAGCTCGGTTTAGGCCGGCAAGAGCGCAAAGAAATAACCAGAGTAGTGAAATTAGTCATATTACCTGCCTCGCACAAACTCCTTTTCTCTTTAAGCTCAAGACCTCTTGCCGATTACAGAGCTGACACGCGTCCAAATGATGATGAAGGAAGGAGCCGCTGAATGGAGTTTCTGCGCGTTGGAAACCCTATAAACGGCTGGCAAAGAGGAAATGACAAGAATGCAAAGAAAAATGAGCGAACGTGAATGCGTGAGTGACTGAGCGGCGATATTTCGAGCGGAGTAAATAACCCTAAGGCGTGAGTGCGTGACCCGTGAGCGGCTTCCCGCTTCCCTATTTCTGCATTTCATAAATCATAATTGTGTTTTTTAAATTTTTTTATTTTAAATTATTGGTTCAGGTCGGTTCTCGGGTACCCGATCACAGGAACCGAGAACCGAACCGACGACCCTAGTATTTTTTAGTTCCATACCCAAACCATGTAAAACGAGAACCGACCCGAACAGTCGGGTTCGGTCCGGTTCTCGGTTCTTCGGATATTTTTGCACAGGCCTACTAAAACAACATGTGCAAATCTTGTTTTCTTTCTCGATAGTTGTCAATGAGTCTACTCAAGATATGTCTATCTACTATGGTCGACTTCCCTGACATGAATCCAAATTGATTTTTCGAGATGTTAGTCTCTTGTCTTACTCTTCTTTCTATTACTCGTTTTCATAGTTTCATGATATGACTCATTAATTTCATGTCTCTGTAATTAACGCAATTTTGTGTATCCCTTTTGTAATTATACAAATGTATCAAAATACTTTCTTTTTATTGGTCTAACCTCCTCTTTGACTTCCGTATTTTATTGAAAAAACATGTAAGCAAAAAAATATTTCATTCTCTAGACATTTTCATACTACGATAGGTATATCGTCCGACTCAACCGTCATTCTATTTTTCATCTTTAGAGCATCATTTACATCCAATACTTGAATTTTACAATAAAACGTTATGTTTCTTCTAAGTTCAATTCATTGTCTTGTGTTTTATTGTAGAGTTGATAAAAGTATCTTTTTCATCGCTCTTTAATATCCACATAATTGGTTAAAATTGTATTTGTTTCATCATTTATGTATTTTACTTGACTTAAATCTTTTGTCTTCCTTTTTCTGCTTGAGCAATTTTATATATGTCCAGTTCTCCATCTTTGATATCTAGTTGCTTATAAAATTCTTTTTAAGCTTGTTTTACGATAAATGTCACGTTCTCCAATACTTGAGTTTTACAATAAAACGTTATGTTTCTATACTATTCTGATTTACTTAACTTTTCTAAGTTTAATTCATTATCTTTTGTTTCATTGTAGAGTTGATAAAAGTATCTTTTCCATTGCTTTTTAATATTCACATCATTGGTCAAAATTGTATTTATTTCATCATTTATATATTTTACTTGACTTAAATCTTTTGTCTTCCTTTTTCTGCTCGAGCAATTTTATATGTCACGTTCTCCATCTTTGATATCTAGTTGCATATAAAATTCTTCTTAAACTTGACTTATTGCTTTTCTTACTGCATGTTTAGTTTTTTTTGTGATTTTATATCTGGCTAAGTTTTCATCATTCCTACAAGCGTAGAGTGATTTATAACTGACCCTCTTTGCCCTCACTTTGTCTTGCACTTGCTCTTTCCACCACCAAAATTCTTTATCTGGGGGGAGGGCATCATTTTTTGATACTACAAATACGTTCTTTTCATTTATCCTTAATTATGAGGACATAACTTTCCATGAGACATTCAGATCAATATAAGAGTCATCAACTAGTTGTTCCATAACTGTAGTCTTGAAAGCAACATGTTTTTTCCATTTTCAAGTTCTATCACCAAATTTTTGGCAACATTTTTGTCCATGTCTTAAATTTATTATATTTAATTTGTATGCTCAATACCACTAACATATGTTGTGTTGTCAAACTTTCTCCTGATATGACTTTGCAATCATAATAAATCATTATCCATTTTGAGAGTTATAAAATAATCAATTTGTGACTTATTTGGTACGCTTTTAAACGTAATTAAATATTCTTCTCTCTTTATGAAACATGTATTTGTCCCAATTAGCTCATGTGCTATGACAAAGTTTAAAATAGTTCATCTTTCTTCATTTCGATCTTCAAGTTCCACCACCGAAGATGAAAATATTTTTTCATCTTCAAGTTCCACCACCAAATTTTTGATAACATTTTGTCCTTGTCTTAAATTTGTTATAATTAATTTATTATGTCCAATACTTCTAAACGATGTTGTGTTGTTAAACTTTCTCCTAATATGACTTTCCAATCCTTATAAATCATTTTATCCATTTTGCGTGTCATAAAATAATCAATTTGTGACTTATTTGGTCTGCTTTTAAGCATAATTAAATGTTTTTCCCTATTTATGAGAAACGTATTTGTCACAATTAGCTCATGCACTATGACATAGTCTAAAATAGTTCATCATTGTTCATTTCTTTCTCCATCTCCAAATACTCAATGAACGACTGTATAATCCACATTTTCCTTCCTTATATGATCATTTAAGTCTTCTCCTATGAAAATCTTCTCTCTTTGTTGGATTTCCCTTACAAAATCATCTAAGTTTTCCCAAAATTGTAATTTAATAGCTTCACTTAACCCAACTTGTGGTGCTTAAACACTGATCACATTAATTGTTTTTTTTCCTATGACCAATTTAAGAGTTAAGATTCTATCATTTTTTCTACTTACACCAACAACTTCATCTCTCCAAATAGTATCCATAATAATACCTATATCACTGTTTGTTTTATTTTTCCCGTGTATCATAATTTAAAATCTGAATTGTCTAAAAATTTAGTTTTCTCACCCACTCTCTTGTAGACATAAAATATTTATCTTTCTCCTAATCATCGTATTCACTAGTTCCATCATTTTTTTTTCTGTTAACGTACCTATATTCCATCTTCCAAACCTTAATTCGATCACAAATCCTACGACATACTTCCCTAGGATGTCTAATATGTATGGATTTTTGCATATTTAACGCTACACCCAAGTTCTCTTGTAGGTGTAGCGGTGCTTGCTAAGATGTCGCACTCGGTGTATGTAACTGCACATATTTATAAAAAATGTTTATATATATGAATAAAATTATTTAAATATTAAATTCCGACATTTTAAAATATCCCCGATATATCTCCCCAAATCCGACACACATCATTTCAAACTTAAACTGACATGAACCCGACATTCGACATCTGCAACCTTGCTTTTACCAAACAAAGTTGTCTATTTTTGTTCTTCATATCTACAACAATAACACCATAAGTGTTACCAAATGTTAGAATTAATTAATTATATATGTATTCCCCCTTTTATATAAGAGGTGTTAGTCACGTTAAAATGATAATATCGTTACATTTTTAGTTCACTTAACATGGTATCAGAGCCCGTGTGACCTAAGCGCTCCCGTTCCCGTTCGACCGTCTCTCGCAGCCCGCCGACCGACCGTCAAAGCCCCTCGCCCGCCTCCTCCCTCCCGACTCCGACCAAGGCTTCTTCCTCTCGCTTCACTACATGTAGTGCTGATCGGATCGCGCATCTGTTCTCGTCATCCGATCGGCAATGGCTAACAGGATGCCTCCTCCAGGGAAATTCTGGCGGATTGATTGACTCCAAACTTTAGGGAAAGATTCGCTTTGACCTTCTTATTGTCATACTGAATTTTTAGAAAATTCCAACGGTTAGGTGCTTCCCTAAATCAAATCTAGTTTTTTTTTTGTTCAGGAGGAAGTTTTTAACTCTACAATGATGTCTTATCTCACTTCCGCTCTTTCAAGACGTCTTCTTTGTTCCTTTCCATCATTATCTTGAAGGAGTTTTGTTGAAGATTTTCTTTATGTGGGACGTGATTGATTTTGGTAGCTCTATGACCCCCGTTGGATCTACCAAGACTGGTCAGGATCAAAGCTTCTCTCACATCACCACGATCTAGTTGGATGACACTAATTATTTATCATGGTCTCGCTCTATTACTCTAGCCTTAAAGAGTCGGCGTCTCTTTGGCTATATCAGTGGCACCACCAGCGTACGAGCCTAGAACTCTCCAACTTGGCCTTAGTGAGAGTCAAAAATCTCCCTTGTTATGTCACGACTCACGAATTCTATGTAGAAATTCATTGCTCGGAATTATCTTTTCCTGAACACTACTGCTGACATATAAAAACGTGTTTGAGTCTACCTATTTTCACAGGGGAATGCGACCCAGATTTACCAACTATGCCGAAAGATCTTTCTTCTCTGACAGGGTGATCACCCACCTATTTATTATCTTGAGATTACTCAATTGTATCGGGAGTCAACCACTTTTACTCTCTTGTCATGGTCTGTAAGACGGATGAGCTCTTGCGGAGAATTCACAGGGATTGTAATCGGGTATTCGAGTTCTTATATGAGCTATATATAGGTTTTGATTAGATACTGCCCAGATTTTAGAACATGCCCCTATTCTTTCGCTTACTGAAGTCTAAAACAATGTACAACAAGAGTTTGACTGCAGACAATCTTGGAACACCATCACTATTATAGAAGGATCAACATTAGTAGATCATCATCACAATTTTGGATGTTGGGTTTCTCATGATTTCAAGCCTAAACCTACAAATAAGGATCACCTTACTTTTGATTATTGTGGCAAACCTTGTCATACTCAGAATACGTGTTTTAGCCTACATGACTTTTCTTCTCCCAGGGGAAGATCGACATCACATAGTGGTTGCAGTCGTGGTAGAAATCCAAGGAGAACTTATTACTCTGCTCATCTGATTGAGATTCCCGAGAATAGTTCACCTAGATTTTTTTGTCCTCCGCAACCGTCCTCCTTTTCTGTTGAAGAGATGCAGTCCTTTCGTCGGTTGATGCATGACCTTACTACTGAGACTATTACCACCTTTCATTCATCCTTTGCCCTTGCCCACATAAGTACCCCAGGTACCCACTCTGCTACTACTCGTCCTTCTACTCATTGGATTATCGACTCTGGAGTCACTGATTATATAATTGGACCAACTTCAGGTTTTGTGCCCTATTCTCCTCTTTCTGGAAGTGATAATGATGGAAGACCGTCTGGCGTGACTCGGCGCAAGGCGAATCCCACTTTTGTTTATTCGCACAGGTTGACTTGATTGAATCGGCGATCCGCCACCGCGGATGCGTCCGGCTCGCCGTTCCGATGTTTTTTCATATGTAACATTATTATTTTTGGCCTTTATTTCATGTACTTATGACCCCATAACCATCGACCAATCAGTCGTTGATTCTGTGTGCCATAATCTTAGTTTCTTATAAATAGACATTAGGGCTGCAGTTTTTAATTCATTGCTGAAATTTGAAGACCTTCTTTCTCATTTTCGGTGATCCCCTCGGTGGTGCCGACTCCGTGGAACCCCTTGGTGACGAGTCTTCGAGTAAGATCCTTGTATCCTTTGGTTTTGCCCTCCGTCTACACCCTCCATCTTGATGTCCAGTTGCCGCCCCCTTGAAATCTCCCTCCAACTCACTCCCCACAAGCCGCCTCCCCTCCTCTACAGTCCGCCCACTCCCCAAACATGCCGCCACCCCTGTTTTCTCCAAGATCCAACCAGCCGACCCGTAATCGCTCCAGCCCACTCCCCACAAGCTGCCAGCCCTCCTCTACGGTCCTCCCACTCCCCAAACAGGTCGCCACCCCTGTTTTTTCCCAGATCCAGCCAACCGACCTCTTAGATCTCCCTCCAGCCCACACCCTACAAGCCGCCTCCCCCTTTACCCTCCCAGATCCAGCCCTCTGCCTGTCCCCCTCCCTATTTCCAGCCACCGCCGCCCCTCCCTTGCAACCTACACCCCAAGCCCTTGCTACCCCTGCCCCCATCACTTGGAATCACCTCCAAACCCCCATCCGCCAGGGCATTCCAGACCAGATCCAGCCACCCTCCTCTCCGATCCAGCCCTCCAAACCCCAAACCTACCTCCCCCTTACCCGTTCCAGTCCACCCTCCACAAGAACTCCACTTCTAGCCCTCCAACGCTCAGATCCATCACTATTATAGCATCCATAATATTTCATGTTGTTATTTGTATTGGATGATGGTTGTAGACATTGTTACGTATTGTTTATTTTGTGCTTTACTGTTTTTTTCATTTTATTATAGTGTTTTCTCTTTGATAACTCTCTAACTGCAGGAACGATTGATTTACCGCACACTTGTTTTTAGCCCTCTTTGCGGAGGAAAGCCAACACCTTAAGCCTAACAAAAATTCTTCTTTCGTTTATTATTTGATGTCATGTTAATTATGTTATTTACTATTTGTCAAACGACCAAGGGTATGAAACAAAACACTGGTCTGTACACCCCACTACCCGTTCCCCACCGTCCTCGGGAGGATATTTGTATGGATTTTATACTTGGGCTTCCGAGCACCCTGAGGAAACATGACTCAATCTTCGTCATGGTTGACCAGTTTTCTAAGATCGCGCAATTTATTACTTGTAGCAAGACTGCTGATGCCCCCCCATGTCGTTGCCTTCTTTGTAGTGGTGTCTTTAGATTATACGACCTACCAAAATTTATTATATCTGATCGGGACCTGAGGTTCGTTAGTTATTTCTAGAAGACCTTGTGGCAGAAGACCAAAACTACCATAAAGTTTTCATCCGCTTACCACCCCCAAACGGACGGTCAGACTAAGGTGGCGAATAGAAGTCTAGGCAATCTACTTAAGTGTCTTGTATGGGAGCATGCATCTAGTTGGGATTCATTACTTGCTATCGCGGAGTTTGCGTATAACAGCTCCATCAATAAGTTTACAGGGTTGAGTCCATTTCATATAGTGTCAGGTTATGAACTTGGGAAGCCTATTGATCTTATTCTCATCCCGATCAAGTCATGCCCTAGCGAGTCAGTTGAGTCCTTTGTATGTCATTTGCATGAGTTGTATGAGTTGCATGAGTCAGTCAGACTCAAAATTAATACAAGCAATGAATATTATAAGGAACATACAGATAAGCGTGGGTGAGAAAAGATCTTTCTAGTAGGTGAACAGGTGATGGTACGAGTCCTTATGTTGCACCGACACCGTCACGCGACACGACACGACACGCGACTCAACAATTCTCAAAAAATATCATATTCCGACACGCCAGAACACATATATTAAATATTTATTTTTTATAATTATGAAAATCATAAAATATTTTACCAAAAGTAAAAAATGAACAATAAAAAAATATTCTAATAAACTGTCTTATTTAAATATTACTCATCAAATGTTCAAATATAAAACTTAACAAAAGGTCAAAGATAGAACATTATCACATTACAATTATATATCATCAGTAAAAATAATAGATTCCATCTCAGGCTCATCCAATGAAGAATTGCAATTTCAAGCATGCCAACATCTTCAAACGTGTCAAATGAATCTCCAGCAATATCCCACATCTTGGTCTCTCCTTGTGCGTATTGTGGATTTTTTTTGGATAAAAGTCGTAGATTGTTTTGTTTATAAACTAGATCTTTTGCACGTTTTGGAGTCATTCTATTTCTTCTCATTGAATGTATAAAAGAGTGCGTACTCCAATTCCTCTCGGCACATGATAAAGAAGATGGTTGTGCAAGAAGTTTTAAGCCTAAACTTTGTAGCGTAGGTGCACTTGCACCATGAATAACCCACCAAGCCTTAGGATCCATTGAAAATTGGCTTTGAATTGAATCAAATTCTCTAAATTCTTCATTTATGCAAGCAAAATTTGTGTACTCTAAATTCACCTTGATGCGATCCTCAATGTTAGGAAAGTACTTCCTAAAATATTTTTTGGTTTCTTGAATGATTTCACTATCCTTGTATGGAGAAATTCTAGAAGAATCTTCTTTGAGTCATTGTTCATTATAGTACCTAAATGAAAAGAAAAACAAAGTATTATTATTGTAACAAATAAAAAATAAATAATAATGTAATTAAATCATGAAATTTTAGAACTTACTTAGGATTCAAGGCATGTGCTAAGCAATGAAGTGAAGTGTTGTTCTTTGACCAATGATCCGTAAGTATTGTTTGAACAACTTCATATAATGTAGATTCCTTATCTAGCCTTTTCACCTCATGTTCATACATAACTCTCTTTACTTTTTCAATCATTGAATCTCACATGTCATAGACTAAGTGAAGATAGGGCTTATCTGTATCACAAAGTCTAAGCATATCATAAATAAGCGCTGTGAAGGAAAATATGTAATCAATTTTATCCCACCAATAATCATCCAGTACTTTATCCTTAACAAAGTTCGCCCTCCCTTGATTATCATTGTGATAAATAATCCATTTTTCAGAAATAACTGTTTTGAAGGCCGCATTCTATTAGCTTAAACTTCTTAAGCATCACATTCATCGAAGCAAACAGTGTATTAGCTATGGAAAGCAATTTCAAATTAATAAACTCATTGTATATAGCCAGCCTCATGGAATGGTTCATGATACTTTTTTTGATTTGCATAACTTCAGAAATAATTTCAGAAATCCAATTGCATTTTAAATAAACCTATTGATTGGCCTTTGTATTCTTTGGGTCACATATGTTCTTTAATGCAAGATTAAGGGTATGCACCACACAAAGAGTCCAAATAATGGAGGGAAATTCTTGTTCAATGAGTTGTCCTGCAGCATTGCAACTAGCAACATTATCTGTGATGACTTGCACAACTTTCTCATGACCAATTTCATTTATAACTTCTTTGAATAAGTTAAAAATGAAATACATATCCCTTGTTTCTCCAGAGCAATCAGGCACCTTTAAACATATAGCTTCTCCATCAAACATAGCCATAGATTTACTAAGGCTTTGTTTGGCTCAGCTGCAGCGACTACAGAAGCAGTGGTGGAATAATCAGCTGTTTTGCAGAGTGGTGTCAGAATCTGTGAAACTGTTTGAATGAACAACTTTTGCAGAGCTGTTTCAAACAGAGAAGCCATTTAATCTGTTTGGCAAAATAGCTGTGCGATGCACAGTTCATTTTTTTGAAGTTAAACACAATAAACAATAACATAAAAAGAACAATTTAACTTAATGCATTCTAAGTGTCCAATAACAAAATTTAAAAAACAAATTGTTTTCAAAAGGATCATTTTAGTCCTAAAAATCATAAACGTGCTATGTCATGCGTATGAAACGTATCCATCGATCATCGATCGTTAACCGCACATCAAGAATAAATGTAATTACTGATCTTTTTATATATGTTAATAAATGTAAACGTCATTATGGTGTATACTTGTGATACTCCGTGAGTTGATCTGCAATGTTGTCCCTAATATTGGTCATTTTTGCAGCTCCCGTCCCCTCAAATGAGCTTGGTGTTGTGTACGGATTTGAATCAATAGTTCTTCGATGATTGTTTGGTCACAACTCATATGCCTCTAGATGAACAAAGATTTCGTTTCCGTCACATACATCAAACTCTGCGTCAGCCCTCGATGGATGTCTTCTAATAAAGTTGTGGAGCGACATCGTAACGACCACAACAACACACTGCTTCGAGAATTCAAAATGAGACATTTTGCTAAGTATGAGCCACTTTTTCTTCCATACACCAAAGCTCCTCTCGATGACACTACACAACGATGAGTATGCTTTATTAAATATTTCACGTCGTCCTTCAATTGGCCTATTTCCGCGAGCAAAGTTCGGTAAGTGATATCTCGTTTCCGGAAAAGGTTTCAGGAGCCCCTTCTCCAACGGGTAATCAGCATCGACGAGATAATATTTACCTTATTTAGTAAGAAAGGGTTTAAACATTTGAAGATATGATCAATAAATCAACATAACGTAAAAACTCGTGTTACATACCTTCTGGTGGAAATGAAAATTTACTTAGTGGATCCCGTACTGCACGATGATATATGCGTGTGTCATTTGCAGACCCCTCCCATACATGTACAACATATGTAAAACACATATTGAAGTCGCAAACGGCCATTACGTTTTGAGTCGTGCTACCATGACGACCAATATAAGGAACTTGATTTTCAACAGATATCTGTCCATCAACATGTGTACCGTCAATTGCACCAATACAATCTTTAAAAAATGGCATATATCTATCATCATTTTGTATGTGCGATGAAATTGTATGAAATTGGGGATCAATCAGAGCAATGTTATGCATTGACAAACTTGTTAGAGCTTCTAGACCGATCATAAACAACCGACTCAAAGTTTCTGTGGAATATTGAAATCTTTCACCTGATTTTCTGAATGTTTCATTGTGACCCAATATATAAATTGTTATTGTCAAAACCTCACTGGCCTGTGTCCTCTGTGTTACTCTTAAACCGTGATGTTGTTCCAACAATGCTAGCAAGTCAAAAAAATGACCTTGGTCATTCAGAACATATTGTGAAAACGTCCAGGATGTCCTTCAAATAATTCCCGGAGCCATTTATGTCCAGTTTGAGATGATGTCATGCACGGTGTTTTATCACAAAACAAACTGACATAATCACTAAGTAAACATACACTCGTGGTAACGAGTTTCACATATGCGGCGCAATCTTGTTGACGAGTTGCACAATAATTCAACACCAACTCATCTTCATCATCTATGTTAAATTCTCTATCATCATTTACGCTTGACATTATAGTGACCTATAAATATGACATAACAGTCATTATAACAATGTAACATATATCACTGCATGAGAGAAAGTAATAAGAGTCCAACAATAAATAATTGCCAATAATAATTAAGTTTCCAACAAAATATCAGTGTCACATAAATCACTGCATGAAATAAGCTTCCAACAATAAATAAGTTTCACATAGAAAATCATAAACTAAGAGATATCATATATGTGAATTCATGTAGCGAGTCTTCAGCCATTCCACCCTCCTTTCCTCTGGGATACTCAGGAATGTCACTCGATTCACTGGTGTTTGAAAATGAACCGTAGCAAAATGATACAACAACCGGTCATCAAAGATTTCTGGGTACTTCTCGAGTTCTTGAATCACCTCTTGCAGCAGATATATACTAGGGGGAATAATTGATTTTGTAACGCGCTGCATAATTGCTTCTGAGGAGGAAAATAACTTCTCTACATGTGCCAACATAACCTGTTTGGTCCCCATTTCATGTCTCTTCCCCTTTCATTTTCGTTTTGAAGCTGCACCACTTTGCGAACTCTGCCCAGGTGTAGCCGAGTCAAGATCTTCATTAGCAAAAGTCTGTGTATTATTGCTCTCATTGATGTGATTTTCAGCTTCTTCAGATAAGGTGTCCGCCTGCGAAAAAATTCCAGAAAGTTCTCCAGATGAAGGCATCCATACATTTTCTCATGTCGCAACAACTAAACAAAACATTTTGTCTAGTTTTTCCTCAAACTCAGACGCTATTCCACCAAAACAAATTTCTTCGCATTGAGAATCATCTACAAATTAAAAGAAGCTTGAAAATAAATGCACATCCTAATCAATTGTTCATTATTATAAGAATAAAATTATATATAAAAAATCTAATCTCAATACGTTTTTTCCACCAATCATCGGACACGTCAATTGTCTGTTTAGTGGGATTCCAACCAAGACCGGTCTCACCTCTTTTGAGTTCACGCCATAATTTCCAATCACGCTTCAGTTGATCCCATTTTTTTTTTCATCTGTGCCCGACTGTACTCCAAGCCTGTGCGCTCCTTGAAGTGCAGTCTATGAGAAAAATTAAAATTTGGACAACATGCGATGTTTTCCAATTTGCAAAAATTTCACCTTCCTTTGATTTACCCATCTATGAGAAAAATTAAAATTAATGCATACACACACAGACACATTGACACAAAAACAAACACACATACACTTACACAATCACACACACAAACATACACAAACACAAATCAAACACACACACACAGACACACACACACACAAACACAATCATACACACACAAACACACACACACACATTCCCAAACACCCTAAACACACACACACAAACACAATCATACACACACACACAAATCAAACACACATACACAAACACAAATCAAACACACACACACAAATAAACACACACACACACAAACACAATCATACACACACAAACACACACACACACATTCCCAAACACCCTAAACACACAAACATACACACACACAAACACAATCATACACACACAAACACAAATCAAACACAAATCAAACACACATACACAAACACAAATCAAACACACACACATAAACGCACACACAAACATACACTTACACAATCACACACACCAACATACACTTACACAATTACACACACACATACACAGTCACAAAGACAAACACACATACAAACACACGCACAAACGCACACTTACACAATCACACACACAAACACACACTTACACAATCACACACACACACACACACATACATACACACCCTAAACACACACACACACAAACACAATCATACACACACACACATTCCCAAACACCCTAAACACACAAACACAAACACAATCATACACACACAAACACAAATCACACACACATACACAAATCAAACACACAAATATACACACACACCCTAAAAATAAAATCACATTTAACAGTGCTACCACAAAAATAAAATCACATATACTAGTGTGGATTCTCTATTTGCAGGAAAAATTTTTTGGCAAAATTTTGGAAAAATTTATACCTTGCCGAGTGAGAAGTTTCCCTGAGAATGAACCGTAGTAGGCGTTGAGGAAGATACTCCTTGCTGTGGTCGTCCGAGAGGAGGAAAGGGGGCGGCACTTGGCTCGATCGCCTGGGCAACGCGTGTAGATGGAGGAAGAAGAAGATCACCTGGGTAGTGATCGACAACAACTCTGGAGGAGGAAGAGAAGGCGAGAAACGTTGCCGGAGTGGAGAAGTGCAACGCTCGCCGGAGTGAAGAGGTGCAATCGGCAGATTCCTCGCCGGAGATGGACACGATGAAGGAGTTAGGGGTCGGAGAAGCAGCAGAATCACGAAATTTCCGCGATCTGGAGTCGAAAATATCGCCTCTTGAGGACAGCCGACGAAAATCGGGAAGGAGGAATCGCCTCTTGAGGGTTCACGCGAAAAAGATAATCGCGCGTGTCGCGCGTTTCCGGAGTCGTGATAATTTTTCACGACTCCGGAACGCCAGAAAATGGCGATTACAGAGCGGGGGCGACTCCAGTCGCTCGCTCTAAAATGTTGTTTGGCGGGGCTTTTTCAAACGCCGCGGCACCCCACTCCCTAAACGCCCCGCCAAACAGAGCCTAAGTGATCTCCTTTGTGAGTCACTTCATCCATCATTCACATGGCTTACACCTTTCTCCTTCCACATGTTTCTAATTAGTGCACACAATCTTTCATTATTTAACTTCTTTTTTTGTAACAAGGTGGTTCTCAACAAATTGTATTTTGGCGGTACATATCCTGCAATATTATGATTTGCAGCATAAGTAAAAGCAAATATAAAGTAGGGATTTTTTGCTAGGTTAAAAGGCAAACCTCCCGAATAAAACATTCTAGCAATCTCATAATCTAAATGTTCCCATTGACCCATGTTAAATGCATTCTCAAGCATATATTTGCCCCCACTTTCAATCTTCTTTTTTCTAGAGAAAAACATCCACCCCACTACTAGATCCACCTTTACTACTTTAAATGCTAGAAGGGGGGCAAAGACACTTTTTTAGGAGCAAGACTCTCTATTCTAGAATTTAGCCCTTCTTCTAGTTTTTTCATCTCAAATAGATCACTGCTTGAGACTTTTGCACATTTTTAATTCCTTTTCCACCAATCATTAACAAATGTGCTCTCACTCTTGTATATGAACTTATAAAATTTCTGTCGTAAAAATTGCACTTCCAAGACAAATTACCTCCCGCTTCACCATGAGTAGCTAGATTATTGACAAACCTCCATAATGGTTTATTTGGATCTTCATCAATAGATATAGGCTCTTGTGAACCATCATTACTACCCTTGCTTGAAGACATTCTACAAAAAAAGGTGGTGTCCGATCTTCAGACATAAATCACACACATACAACAACAACACTCAAGCCTTTATCCCACTAAAATCACACACACATATAATGTAATATAATTATATAACATATTTAAATGTGAAGAATGATGAACATCATGTGCCTTAGTTAAAATCTTTCCAAGTTCTTAAAACAAAACAACAAATTTGTAATTTCAAAAGATTCTAATTTGGGTAACTAATACTCAGCATTCACTGTCTGGAAGTTTGTTTCTATTGCTGTACTGAATGTTAATATGATGATTATAGACCCAAACATGAGAAAATGTGCATTGAAGATTTGAGTTATAAACCGACGGCTACTAGGATACTGTCAGAAATCATAACTATAAAGGGTCAGTTTTAGGCTTTTAGCCACCACCATCTCACTGGACTACCAACACTACAATCACTAAAAATGCATCAGAAAAAAAATAGAGAAAAAAATAGAGAAGGTCGATCAAGAACTGGGAAGAAGCAAGAGATCTTCAAAAAATGTATATTACCTCATAGAAAATGTAGAGGGGGGGGGGGGGGGGGGGGGAGGTCGATCGAGAAGACAGATCTAGGCGTTTCCATTGAGATCAAGATCACCTAGGTTTGCTATGTCGATTCGTCGTCGACTCGTCGTTGTAGAACTGAGAAGAAGCAAGAGATCGGCGTTAAGGGGAAAATAGACTGCATGAAGAGGAGTCCAACGGGGAGCGGCGCTGATGCATTACCGAGCGATCGAGCACAAAGAGCAAGCCAAACACAGATGCCCTAAGCGGGAGGAAGGCAGAACATGGGTCACGGGCTTAGAAAAATAGAATGCGGGAGCCGGAGGGTTTGCTTTTAATAAATAGGTGGCACAGGACTCGCATTTCCAATTGAACGGGACACGTGAGTCCTGCAAGAGCTAAACATGTCAGACTTCTAACACGCGTGTTTGCGCGTGTCGGCGTGTCGAACGCGTGTCGAACGCATGTCGAACGCGTGTCGGCGTGTCGAATGCGTGTTGGAGAGCCCGACATCGACACTCTTGCCATTTCAGAGTGTCAGTTTTTCATCAACAAGTCCGCACTGAGAGGCTCCCTCAGGATCCTGCTAAGAATCTAAGTGCTAGGCGGATCGGTCCCTACAAAGTCTTAAGATGCATCGAGACAAATGCTCATGAGCTTGACATCCCTACGAGCATGAGTATCCACCCCGTCTTCAATGTCAAGGACTTGACGCCATACTTTGCACCTCACGAATATTCAGACCCATATCTTAGCGGCCCTCCCAACCCATTACCACCACTTTCACCACCCACCACTCAGCCCACGCTCAAGCCTTTGCCACCGCATTCACTGCCTCTTGCTCAACTCACATTTGAATCCCACCTACTTGGGATTCTGTCTCCACTGGTTTCACCATTGGTACCACAGATCCCATCGGATCCTCCTACTAGTGTGTTGAGCGATGGGCATATCACTGAGATCATTACGCATGAGTATGTCCCCTCTATGGACGGTCTTGTGTGCCATTACCTGGTTCGCTGGCGCGGACTACCCTTCACCGACGACACCTGGATTGCTGCTGCGAAGCTTTGATCGACTCGCTCCTGTACTTTGACCATCATATGATAGTCTACATTCTTCTGAGATAAAGGCTTTTCAGTCGTGGGGAGTTGATGAAGGACCATTTGGCGTGACTCGGTGCATGGTGGTCCCCACTTTTGTTTATTCACGCAGGCGGACTTGATCGAATCGACGATTTGCCAGCACGGATGCGCCCGACTCGTCGTTTCGATGTTTTTTCATATATAACATTATTATTTTTGATCTTTATTTCATGTACTTATGGCCCCAAAATCCTTGTATCCTTTGGTTTTGCCCTCCTTCTACACCCCCATCCCGTTGTCCATCCCCCCTAAAATCTCCCTCCAGCCCAATCCCCACAAGTTGTAGCCCCTCCTCTACTGTCCGCCCATTCCCCAAACAGTCCGCCACCCATGTTTTCTCCCAGATCCAGCCAGCCGACCCCTTAGATCTCCCTCTAGCCCACTCCCCACAAGCCGCCGCCCCTTTCCCCTCCCAGATCCAACCCGTCGCCTGGCCCCCTCCCTATTTCCAACCACCGCTGCCCCCTCCCTTGCAACCTACACCCCCCAACTCTGCTACCACCCCACCCCCCCATCACGTGGAAACGCCTCCAAATCCCCTTCCGCCACCAGATCTGCCCAGATCTGGGCATTCCAACCCAGATCCAGCCACTCTCCTCTCCGATCGAGCCCTCTGAACCCCCAACCAGCCTCCTCCTTACCTGATCCAGTCCACCCTACACCGGAACTCCACTTCTAGCCCTCCAACGCTTAGATCCAGCCCTATTACAGTAGCCCTAATATTTTGTGTTGTTATTGGTATTGGATGATGGTTGTAAATATTGTTACGGATTGTTTATTGTGCTTGATTGAGTATTTCATTGTATTATATTGTTTGCTCCTTGATGACTCTCTAACTACAAAAAGGGTTGATTTACCGCACGCTTGTTTTTGGCCTTCCTTTTGGAGGAAAGCCAACGCCTTAAGCCTAATAGAAATTTTCTTTCGTTTATTATTTGATGTCTTGTTAATTATGTTATTTACTATTTGTGTTAATTATTAGCGCCTATCTGCAAGTAGTGCATGCATTGTGTCATTGGGAAGTCGGGAGTCAACCCTCATTTACCATGTGCATTTTAGGAGTCCACTACACAACCTACCCTACATCAGATAAAGTGAACATTATTGATGGGTTCTTCTCCTCCATTGCTGGAAAAGAATTCATCCCTTGTTCTTCCCTCACTTTATTTTCTTTGCTTCATGTTCCAATTTTTACTTGTAGTTGGCTTTCTGTTAGTCTTTTGACTAATTCTCTTCAATGCTCAGTTACGTTCTTTCCTTCTCATTGTGTTTTTCAAGATCTGAAGACGAAAGGTTATTGGCTTGGTAAGCATGCAGCTATGTTGCACCGACACGCGACACGTGATACGACACGACACGAATCACGACTCGTAAATTCTAAAAAATTATCATATTTTTACACGCTGGGACACACATATTAAATATTTATTTTTTATAATTATGAAAATCCTAAAACAATTAACAAAAAATTTAAAACGAACAAATGACAAATATTCAAATAAATTAAGACATGCTTAAATATTTCTCATCAAATATTCAAATACAAAATTTAACCAAATGTCAAAAAATGATAGAACATTAACACATTACCTCTTCTTATAGTTTTTTCACCTCAAATAGATCACTCCTTAAAACTTTTACCTACTTTCCAATTTCTTTTCCTCCAATGATTAACAAATGTGTTTTCACTCTTGTATATGAACTTATAAAACCTTTTTCACAAAAATTGCACTTCCAAGAGAATAGCCTCCCGTCTCACCGTGAGTAGCTAGCTTAGGGACACATGTGTCCGATTGAGAGGGACATGCGTGTCCGATTGAGCGGGACATACGAGTCCCGCGTGAGCTAGCGTGTCGGACTTCCGACACGAGTGTCGGAGAGTGTCAGAGAGTCGGACGAGTGTCGGAGAGTCGAACGAGTGTCAGAGAGTCCGACACCGACACGCTGGGCATTTTGAAGTGTCGGTGCTTCATAGGCATGCATGATGACCTATACATGTTTGACTCCTCTTGTGGGTCTCCATCTCCACAAACTCTCCACAAACTCTCCACACTTCGCATACAACCAATCTGCTCACCCAACACTGACGACTTGGCCATCCCTCTGTTGCTACCATAGAATGTTTATTTCATATTTTTTCTTCTGTGTTTTAAAAACCTTGTTTGTGATGTTCGTGTTGTTGTCAAACATTATCGTATTCCTGTTAATCATGTTTCGTTACCAAGTACTACTCCTTTTCATATATTTCATACTGTTAGAAAAGACCGTGTAAAGGCCCATTTATAAGGCTCATTTATTTCTTATTTTTAGTCCCACATCTTGGATTGGGATCTTCTCTCCTTACTCTCTTCCTATATAAATGTATTCATACTTGTAATTATGCATTCATTAAGTATATACAAGGTTGGAGGTTTCTCTATTTCTATATGGTATCAGAGGCACCAGTCTCCCTCTAACCGCCTGTCTGTTTGCTAACCGCCTGGTCACCCAACTGACCGCGCGGCCTGTTTTTCTCTCCTGCCCAAGCCGCCGCTTCCGGCGGCCTGTTCCTCTCCGGGCGGCCTGTTCCTCTCTACCCGCTTCTCCTCTATCTTCCCCTCTGCTCTCCCCTCCTCCTTCTTTCTTCTTCTCTCCCTCCTTTTATAACCTTCTCTCACGTGGGGCCCACTCTTTCTCCCTTTTTCTCTCCTGTCCGGTCTTCCTCTCTGACCGTGCGGTCTTCCCGTGTCTTCCCACTTCTTCCCCGCGGCCTTCCTTGCCAAGCCGCGCCTCTTCTCCGAGTCGCCCGACCTTCCTTGTCAAGCTGCCCGGCCTCCTTCTGCTAGCCGAGCGACTTCCTTCTGCTAGCCGACCGGCTTCTTTCTTCTCCAAGCCGCCCGGCCTCCCTGGTCAAGTCGCCCGGCTTCTTTCTTTCCCAAGCCGCCCGACCTCCCTTGTCTAGCCGCCCGGCTTCCTTCTTCTGCTAGCTTGATGTCCTCCGACGCCTCTGCTGCTACTTCTGCTCCTCCAGCCCGTGAGGCCCCTCCAGCCTCTGAACTTCGCGATGAACTGCGCATTACTACTATCTCTTTGACGGGCAAACGGAATTTTGTTGAATGGGTCCACTCTGTTCGTCGTGTACTGCAGACGAAGGGTCTTCTCCACCACTTGACTCGGGCTACCCCTGCTGTCCCGTCTGATGATTGGCTCCGAGATGACGGTCGGGTCCAGTCCTGGCTCCTCAACTCTATGGACACCGAACCCTATCGGATGACCATGTATCATGATACGACCAAGGCCATGTGGGAAGAGCTCCACTCCTTTTACTCTGGGCAAAACAGTCTTCAACACCTCTATGATATTATCTCCGGCCTCCAGAATCTTGCTCCTGGTTCTCCTAGCGACATGATTTCCTTTGTTGCTCAGGGCAAGACTCTTGCTGAGGCATGAATTCAACATCAGCCTCCTACCACGGATCTTGCTACTCAACGGGCCCAGAAAGAGGCCTGTTACCATCGCGATGATGATCTCCCGGGTTCCGCCTCACCTGCATAGTGTTCGGGCCCAGATCCTCTCTTCCACCGCTACTCCGTCCCTGTCTGACGTCTGCTCCATGCTACTTCGAGTTACGCCTCCTCTGGAGGCCCCTTCCGGCTCTGCCCCTGCTCTTCTCCAACAGCCTCTCCTTCCCACTCCACCTCCTGCTCGTGGCTCTTCCACTCGGGGTGGACGGCCTCCCTCCAGGGGCCGCGGCCGTGGTGGCCGCTCGTCTCTCAAATGCACATATTGTGGCCGGGGTGGTCATCTGGAGGCCACCTGTTACAGCAAGCATGAGTTCCCTCCCCACCTCGCTGCCACTTCCTCTGATGCTCCTGCTCCTGCCCTGGCTCCGGCCTCCACTACTCAACATGATATTGATGAGCTCCACACCCAACTCCATCAGCTACAGGGTGTTCTTAGCCGCTCCTCCGGCTCGGTTGCGACCTTTTCTGCGGAAGGTATAACCTGTCTCTCTCTCAGCCCTCACTGGATCGTTGATTCCGGTGCTACTCACCATATTACTTCCCAGAAGCCCTCCAAATATCTCCATCTGGCTCACCCCCCGAGTATCACTGTGGCCAATGGTGACACCCTCCCAGTCTCTGGTGCTGCTGCCCTCCAACTTACCCCGGCACTTTCTCTTCTCTCGGTTCTTCACGTTCCGGGCTCTCCTTTCAATTTGCTATCCGTTAGTCGCCGGACAAACGACCTTGACTGTTCAATAATTTTTTCTCCTTCTTCCTTTCTTATGCAGGATCGTCGCAGCCGAAGTATCATTGGTAGGGGGCAGCTGGTGAATGGGCTTTACCTCCTGGATACTCAACCCACTCTTCTATCCGCCGTCTCGTCTGTTGACTGGCACCGTCGCCTTGGCCATGCTCCTCTTCCGATTCTCAAGCGGGCTCTTCCTGATGTTCCATTATAGGAGTTTTCTTGTGAATCATGTATCTACGACAAACACCACCGTTCTGTTTTTCCCCTACTTGTACCCGGAGTAGTACTCCGTTATCATTAGTTCATTCTGATGTATGGGGTCCTTACAAGGTCCCTAGTATCTATGGTTATCGATATTTTGTCACTTTTATAGATGACTACTCGCGTACTACATGACTCTATTTAATGCATGATCGTACTGAACTTCCATCTGTCTTTCGTGCCTTTGTTACTGAAGTCCGTACGCAGTTCGCCACCCCCCTCAAAATCCTCCGCACGGATAATGCTCGCGAATATACAGGGCGCGTCTTCTCCTCCATCTGCACCGAGTTTGGCATTATCCATCAAACTTCGTGTGCCTATACCCCTCAACAAAATGGGGTGGCCGAACGCAAGAATCGTCATTTACTCGATGTTGCTCGCTCCTCATGTTTCAAATGCAGGTTCCAATCGACTATTGGAATTTCGCCGTCTCCACAGCCTGTCATCTCATTAACCGGCTCCCTTCTTCTGTTCTTGATTTTGCCGTTCCTCTCGACCTCCTCTATCCTACAACCAAACCCACCTCTCTACCTCCACGGGTCTTTGGGTGCGTCTGTTATGTTCATTTTCTTGGCCCTCCATTAGACAAACTCGCTACTCGTGCGACCAAATATATGTTTGTGGGATACTCCCGTACTCAAAAGGGGTATGTTTGCTACTCCCCTTCCACTAGCCGGACGGTTGTCTCCGCGGATGTCACCTTCTGCGAAGACCAGCCCTTTCACTCACCCTCCTCCTCCCCGAGTTCCTCTCCTGCTCTGCCTCGCCCTGTGGTTCCCATGGCACCTTCCTTTTTACCCTCCTCCTCTCTTCCTGCTCCCAAAGTTCCTCCGCCCGTTATTCGTGTCTATACTCGTCGCAGCTCCAAGGATGGTTCCCTGCCTCAGCTCCCTGCTCCCAGTGACACTCCGGCACCGGCGGATTCTGCTCCTGCTTCTACGGCTCATCCCCTCGCCAACTACGTCTCTCTCCACCGGCTCGCTCCCCCTCTCTACGCCTTTGCCTCTTCTCTGTCCTCGATTTCTATTCCTAACACTGTGCAGGAGGCGCTTCGACACCCCGGCTGGCGGGCGGCCATGGAGGATGAAATGAGGGCTCTTTGGGCTAATCAGACTTGGGATCTCGTGTCCCTTCCTGCTGGACAACACTGTGTCAGCTGCAAGTGGGTCTTTGTTGTCAAACATACCGCGGATGGGTCTGTTGAGCGTCTGATGGCCCGCCTCGTGGCCCGGGGTTTTACTCAGCAACACGGCCTTGATTACGAGGAAACTTTCTCTCTCGTGGCCAAATTGAACACGGTCCGGGTTCTTCTTTCCTTGGCTGTGCATCGTCATTGGCCTCTCTATCAGCTGGATGTGAAGAACGCCTTTCTCAATGGTGATCTCCAGGAAACTGTTTATATGCATCAACCACCCGGGTTTGATACCACGGGGGAGTCTCGGGTGTGTCATCTTCGAAAATCAATTTATGGTCTCAAACAGTCCCCGCGTGCCTGGTTTGACAAATTCAGCAAGGTGGTCCGCGATATTGGCTTTACTAGGAGTTCGGCTGACTTCTCTCTCTTCACTCGACACCAGCCAACCGGAACTGTGATTCTACTTGTCTATGTTGACGATATCCTCATCACTGAAGATGACACTACAGGAATACAACATACCAAACAACAATTGAACTCCGCCTTTCAGACCAAAGATCTTGGTAACCTACGGTATTTTCTTGGGCTTGAGGTTGCACGACGGCCTGATGGCCTTGTATTATCTCAAAGGAAGTATTGTATGGATCTTCTTCATGATGCTGGTTATTCGGGATGCAAACCTACAGATACTCCAATGGATGCTAATCACAGGCTCTCGGCCCATAGTTCTGACTCCGATGAGCTACTTACAAATCCGGAATACTACAGACGCCTGGTTGGGAAACTGATCTACCTCACAGTTACTCGATCTCCTTTGCCCAGCCGACATCTCCTTTGCCGTAGGAGTCGTGAGCCGATTTATGCATGCTCCTAGGACATCTCATCTTCAAGCTGTCGAGCGCATTCTTCGGTACCTCAAGAACGCTCCAGGACAAGGGCTTCTGTACAAGCCATCCACATCACTATCCCTCGTTGCATACTCGGACGCTGACTATGCAGGATCTGTTGATGATAGGCGCTCTACATCTGGTTTCTGTACCTACTTTGGTGGTCATCTCATAACCTGGCGTAGCAAGAAACAGAATGTGGTTGCTAGATCTTCTGCTGAAGCTGAGTACCGGGCCATGGCTTCGGTAGTGTCCGAGTTAACATGGCTTGAGAGTCTTCTGGGAGATTTGGGTGTCCGTCTCTCATCACCGGCGATCCTATTTTGTGATAGTCAAGCAGCAATACATATTGCCAAGAACCCGGTATTTCACGAACGCACAAAACATATTGAAGTTGACTTCCACTTTATTCGGGAAAAAGTTCAGTCAAAGAAGGTAGACCTGGAGCATGTTTCTGCTACAAATCAAGTTGCCGATATTCTAACCAAAGCTCTCTCCAGACCGTTATACTACCAGTTTTTATCCAAGCTTGGCGCCTACGATTTGTACGCTCCAGCTTGCGGGGGAGTGTTAGAAAAGACCGTGTAAAGGCTCATTTATAAGGCCCATTTATTTCTTTTTTTAGTCCCACATCTTGGATTGGGATCTTCTCTCCTTACTCTCTTTCTATATAAATGTATTCATACTTGTAATTATGCATTCATTAAGTATATACAAGGTTGGAGGTTTCTCTATTTCTACACATACTAATGTTTGGGGACCTGTCTCGTTGCCTCAATTTCTGGATGTCATTGGTTTATTACGTTTATTGACTATTTTTCTCGCACTACTTGAGTTTTTTTGATGAAAAATAAGAATGAAGTATTTTCTATTTTTAAAAAATTTCATAAAATGTTTGATACTCAATTCTCTACGAGACAACTGCTATCAAAATTTTCTGTAGTGATAATGGTCGGGAGTATATCAAGTCTCACTTTGAACACTTTCTTATTGATCATGACATTCTCCATCAAACATCATGTGTTCACTCATCTCAGAATGACGTCGCTGGGGAAAAATGTCACCTTATAGGAGTTGCTCGGTGGTCAATATTCACTATGAATCTCCCTAAATTCTATTGGGGTGATGTTGTTCTCACAACTGCCAACCTCATCAACCGTCTGTCATCTCAGGTATTGAGACACCAAACCCCTCTTATCATCTTAAGGTTACCACGACCTCTCTCCAACCAAAAACTTTTGGTTGTGTGCTTTGCTCACATACACTCTCCGGGACAATCTAAGTTTGACCCTCATTCTCTCAAGTGTGTATTCCTTGACTATTCTCCTACTCAGAAATGGTGTTATTGTTATTATCCCCCGACTAAAGGATCTTTGTCACACAAAAATATTACATTTTGTGAATCTGAGTTTTATTATGTGGCCTCACTTAGGGGAGTGGTACGATCCCGAGGAGGAGATGGGTCCGGTCGGTCTGAGGGAGAGCGAGAGAGGGAGGGGAGGTAGAGAGAGAGAGAGATAGAGAGAGAGAATTAGGGTTAGAGAAGAGGAGAGAGAAAACACAATTTCATTCCCGGATGAAAACAATACAAGGCTTACGCGTCCTCTTATAGTGACGAGGAGCCAACATAAAAGGGAAATATTCTAAAATAGGAAGTACTGAAATACTTAAATTGACACACGCAAACAAAACAACAAATTAGCGTCATAAGCAAATACGGTAACAGATTAATTAATTAATCGCCGCGGGAATTGTGGGCCCATCCGCTATACGCGTCCGGCGCGTGTAAAATTTCCAAGGTGGTCCGTCGTCGTGCAACTTCGTAACAATGCCGCCATATGGGAAATGTGTTTTGTCCTCAAGGCAGAAATCGGGAAACTTGCGGCGGAAATCATCCCGGGGCAACCACGTTGCGTCCGAGCCTGGCCGGCCGGTCCAGGACACAAGGACTTCGTCCGATGTGCGGTCTCCTGGGATGCGACATCTCTGATCGAGGACTGAGGCGGGGTAGTAGGGTGCCTCCCCTGCGAGGTCGACGTCGGCCGGAATTTGATATGTGGGAGTGTGGTCGCCCACAATGCAACGTAGTTGTGAGACATGGAAGATCGGATAAATGCGGCTCCCAGCTGGAAAGCGAAGACGGTAGGCGACCGCCCCTATGCGGGTGAGGAGCTCGAAAGGCCCGAAGAAACGAGGAGCCAGTTTCGGGCAGGGCCGACGGGCCACCAAAAGCTGTCAGTAGGGGTGGAGTTTGACGAACACCCTCCAACCTCAAAAGAGAGGTCTCGACGTTTCTTGTTGGTGAAGGAGACCATCTTCTGTTGGGCCCGCCGCAAGTGGTGCTTCAAATGATCCAGGATGCTATCTCTGTCACAGAGAGCGGTGACCAAGCTCTCCACCTGGCACTCCCCTGGAAGGTGGCAGACGATCGACGGAGGCGGGTGGCCATAAACAGCCTCGAATGGCGTGGTGTCAACCGTCTAATGGTATGCAGTATTGTACGAGTATTCGGCCCACCCGAGCCACTTGGTCCAACTGCGAGGCTGCTCTCCCACGAAGCAGCGGATGTACGTCTCTAAACCCCGGTTGAGGACCTCTGATTGGCCGTCTGTCTGCGGGCGGTAGGTTGTGCTCATGCGGAGACAGGTTCTCTGTAAGCGGAACAGCGTGGTCCAGAACGTACTAAGGAAGAGCGGATCGCGGTCGCTGACGATCGACCGAGGAAACTCATGGAGGCGTACGACCCCCTGGACGAAACTGTCAGCGACTGTGGTCGTCGTGTCTGGATGGCGCATGGGAAGAAAATGAGCATACTTCGAGAGCCGGACCACTGCCACCAGGATGTTGTCGTACCCATGAGATCGAGGTAGCCGTATTATGAAATCCATGGCGACGTCGTCCCAAATGCGATCTGGAATTGGAAGGGGCTGAAGCAGGCCACCGAGAAACATGGACTCATACTTGTCTTTCTGGCAGGTGAGGCAGGAGGCCACAAAGGCCTTGACATGTCGGAACATATGAGGCCAATAAAGGGAGGCGGCCAGCCGTTGGTGCGTCCGATAAGCTCCGACGTGTCCCCCCATAGGTGAAGCATGGAACTCGTTCAACAACAGAGGAATACTCGGGGAGGAGGGGGCGAGTACGAGGCGGCCCTTATAGAGTAAGCGACTGTCAACCAAGGAGTATGGTGGGTGGCTTGTGGCATCCGCGAGAAGTGCTATCTGTATCTTGTTGAGCGCCGGGTCGGCTTCTACTTCCCGTTGGAGGGTATCCGCATCTTCCCACACTGGTCGGGAAATGGCTGCGAGGATGTGGTTGCGCGAGAGGGCATCAACCGTGCAATTGGTCTGGCCTGGCTGGAACTCGATGCTGAAGTCATAGCCGAGAAGCTTGGCCACCCATACTTGTTGAGTGGGTGTAGCGATCTTCTGTTGTAGGAGGTAGTGAAGGCTGTGGTGGTCGGTGCGGACCATGAACCGCCGGCCCAGTAGGTATGGTCGCCAATGTTGCATAGCGAGGACGAGGCCCATGAGCTCGTTCTCATAGCCAAACGACTGCAGATTGTGTCTGAAAAAGTGTGGCTGAAATAGGACACCGGGCGACCGACCTGCATCAAAACGGCTCCAACACCGACGCCTGTTGCGTCTCATTCTACGAGGAAGGGCTGTGAAAAATCCGGCATAGCCAACACCGGAGCTCGAACTAAGGCCTGTTGTAGCGCGGTAAAAGCGGCGGAAGCCGTGGCCGACCACTCGAAGGGCCCTTCTGCCGACTTTTTCAGAAGCTGGGTGAGGGGTCGGGCCAGCGTGCCGTACCCCTGAATGAACCGGCGGTAGTACCCTGTTAGTCACAAGAATCCACGAACATCACGGAGTGACGATGATGTCGGCCACTGGAGGACCGCCTCGATCTTGTCGCTATCCCTAGCGACTCCTGTTGCCGAGATGGTGTGTCCCAAGTAGCACACCTCGGAAACCCTAAAGGAACACTTCGTTGGGTGGAGCTTCAGGCGGTGGCGTTATAGAGTTGCCAATGTATGTCGGACGTGCTGGAGATGCTCCTGCCAAGAAAAACTGTAGACCAATATGTCATTAAAAAAACGAGAACGTGCTGACGAAGTACTGGGCGAAATATATCGTTCATCGTGGCCTGAAAGGTGACTGGTGCGTTGGTTAGGCCGAAAGGAATAACTAGGAACTCATAGTGGCTGTCATGTGTCCGTAAGGCCATCTTGGCTACATCGGCCGGCCGAACGCGAATCTGGTTGTAGCCGGCACGGAGGTCCAGCTTGGTGAAGACGGTCGCGCCATGGAGCTCATCCAAAAGCTCCTGAATCACCGGAATCCGGTACTTGTCTGGAACGATGGCTTTATTGAGCTCCCGATAGTCTACGCAGAAACGCCAACTGCTGTCTTTTTTGCGGACCAACATGACCGGGCTGGAGAAGGGGCTGACACTGGGGCGAATGAGGCCCCCCATCAACATGCCGCAGACCAGTCTTTCGATCTCGTCCTTTTGTACGTGCCCGTAGCGGTATGGACGGACCGAGACTGTCGTCACGCCAGGCTGAAGAGGTATGGCATGATCGTGCGGCCGAGCTGGTGGCAGCTCGGTTGGTGGAGCAAAGATGTCTGCAAACTCTGACAGGAGGGCCTGAAGGTCCGGAGGCGGTGCTGAGACTGGTGCAGCGGCGTCCGAGATGGGCACAACAGGGCCGAAAAATCGACGTCTGCAGTACGCCGAATGGCATAGGCGGAGACCGGGGAGCGAAGAAGAGCGGCGTCTCCCACAAGGCATCACTCCCAATCGTCCCGGAGGAACCACATCGTCATAGAGCTCCAGTTGACTCGCACGTTGCCGAGCATGCAGAGCCACACTACTGCCAAAATGGCATCGATCCCGCCAAGCCCGAACACGTAGAAGTCCGTCATCATTGAGTTGGGACCTACTGAGAGCGAAGCGGCCAGACAGCGGCCCTGGATCGAGCGGCGACGACCATTGCCCAGACAAACCGTGAAATCTGGAGAAGGTTCTGTTGGAAGACCTAGTTGCTGGACCAGATGAGATGAAAGAAAATTATGGCTCGCTCCGCTGTCCACCATGATGACTATGTGGCAGTCGCACAACTTGCCTGCCAACTTCATGTTTTGAAGGCCAGAAATGTTGCCCACGAAAAAACAAGGAAGCTCCAAGTGGTGAAGGTCTGCGTCATCGGCGCCCTCGGTGGTGTCCTCGGCAGTGATCTCGAGGTCTTCAAAATCTGCTAAAGTAATCTCTGGCTCGAAGTCGCCAATGATGACATGAAACTCTTTGACCGCACAGACGTGGGTCGGGGAGTAGGGCTGGCGACAGCGGAAACAGAGCCCCTTGCGGCGGAGAATATCGAAATCGCGGTTGGAGATTCGTTGTGGTGGGGTCGGGCGGCCGACGGGGGGAGAGGACCTTGGGTTTCTGGAGTAGTGGTTTTCCAAGCCCGGCCGCCTGGCGGAAGCCCACTAGAAATCGGTGGTGGCCGAGGAGACAAATCAGCGTCCACAAGGCGGGCCACGTCGAGAGCCTCGAAAATTGTCCGGGGGTGGTGGGTGCAGAGCCGGGACCGTATGTTGTGGCGAAGGCCCTGTATGAAGAAGCCAAGATAGTGGTCTGGTGGTAGGCCCGGAACATGAGTGACGAGGTCCACGAACTCATCGATGCAGTCCTCCATCGTACCGGATTGTCGCACCCCGCATAATCTTTCGATGGCAGAGCTAGAATAACAGGTGTCGTAGCGGCGAATCATTTCCTGCTTGATTTCCGGCCATGACATGCACGGATTGGTCTGGCGGAGCCAACAGGCCCAGTGGAGGGCGGAGCCGTTGAGTCCCACGACGGCGGTAGAGACCTTGTCCTGCTCGGGGGTGTGGGGGAGATCAAAGTATTGTTCCGCCTTGGCGATCCACCCAATCGGATCAACCCCGACGAAGGTTGGAAGATCCAAGGTAAGGGTTGGTCGGCCAAAAAAACCAAGGGGGGAAGCGTCCCCAATGTGCGTTGGAGGTGCCGCCCCTAGGATGGACGTGCCGCCCCTAGGATGGACGTGCTAGCGGCTGGTTGCGCGGAGCCACTGACGGGGGGGCAGCTGACGGCTGTAATGCATCAAGCTTGGCGTGTATGGCGAGCAGGGAGGTCTGTTAGGAGGCCACGATGGTCTCTTGTGTGCTAACATGACGAAGGAGGGCCTCGTTGGCATCCTCTGATGGAGCCTCGGCGGTGGAACGAGTGTTTGGGGCCATGGAAGTGGCGGCGCGACAGGGCGGCCCTGGTTCTCTAGCGGCAACAGAGGGAGGAGGGCTGGAGCCGCAGAGGGAGCGCCGGCAGTGCGGGATGCGTCCTGGAGCGCGGTGCGGCACGCAATCGGGGCGGACGAAGCGTGCGTCGGGCGGAAGACGGACGACGGCTGGAGCGGATGACGGCTGTTTGCGGGCGAAAGGTGCAGGTCGGACCAGTTTGGTATGATCCCGGGGAGGAGATGGCTCCGGTAGGCCTGAGGGGGAGCAGGAGAGGGAGGGGAGGTAGAGAGAGAGATAAAAGAGATAATTAGGGTGAGAGATGAGAGGGAAAACACAATTTCATTCCAAGATGAAAACAATACAAGGCTTACGCGTTCTCTTATAGTGACGAGGAGCGAACAAAAAAGGGAAATATTCTAAAATAGGAAGTTCGAAAATACTTAAATTGACACACGCAAACAAAGCAACAAATTAACGCATAAGCAAATACGGTAACCAATTAATTAATTAGTCGCCGTGGGAATTGTGGGCCCATCCGCTACACGCGTCCGACGCGTGTAAACTTTCCAAGGTAACTCGTCGTCGTGCAACTCTGTAACAGGGAGCCTGCACCTATAGAAGATGTGAGCTACTCTATTATATCTTTACTAATCCCCCACCATACTTCATCTCTTTGCGTACTTCGACTCATGACGAGATTCCCAATCAGAGGGATCCTTCTCGTAAAGACAGAGTAGAAGTCCTCTCCACGAAGAGGAATCTCTTCACGCCCAATGAATACTCTGTATTTGAAGACCTCGCCACGAAGAGGAATCCTTTTCACGCCCAATGTAGAATTGAAAATTGAAGTTTATATTGACACAGATTGGGTAGGATCCGTTGAGGATAAACGATCTACATCTGGGTATTACTTATTTATTGTTGGGGGTAGTAACTAAAAGAGGATGAGTAACTTAATCCTACTGTATTAGTGATAACACTCTTACTAGTTGGATGGGATCGTAACTTCTCTTGTTAGACCACTACAGAGTGCTTTAAGCTCTGTTTGGAATATTTGTGGTATTTGAGCAGTGGCGTTATGGAACTTTTGTGGTAAATAGTGGTTGCAATTTATATGCGTTTGGAGCTTTCATGGCAGCTTTTTTTTTGCTTCTACTTTCTGAGATTTAGACATTCACCACCACTAAAGTTTAACTGCACTTGCGTGACTTTGTTAGCGTTTTGACCCAAAACATCATTTTGACAAAATCACATTTGTAGCCTCACCTATCCAAACACTGCCTGCGTTCACAGATGACATCCCTCTCCCAGCCTTTGATTTTTCAGTTGTCTGAGTTATTTTAATAGTAATTTCTCTTGTTAAAACCTTAAAATTCCAAAGATTCATATAAAGTTTCAGTAGAAATAAATGGAATAATGTTTTATATATTCTCGTAATTGTTATGCCCTTTCCTCTTACATTGCTCCCCTATTTATACACTTAGGAGGGGAGCCAGAAAACTACGATGGAGATGCGTGACTAATTACAAAAGGAGGGAAGATGCTAAATGCACACCATTATGTGCTAAATGCACACCAACACTCTCACTCAAGATGGACGAAAGATATCTATCAAGCTCATCTTGTTACATAACCTAGATATGTCCAGTGAGATGAGTCTTTTAGTTAGACATTCGACTACTTGCTCCTTTCAGTCCTTTGTAACGACATGTCTCAACTTCAGTATTCTACTATCCAACTTCTCCTTGATAAAAAATCAGTTGATTTGAATATGATTTGTTCTGTCATGTTGAACATGGTTATTTGCAATGCTAATAGATGACTTGCTGTCACACTGTAATGTCATTTGTCTTCTCTGGTGCATCTGAAATTCGACCAACAGGGTGTTCAACCATAACATCTCTCCCACACCTGAGGTCATGGCCCTGTACTCTGTCTCGGTTGTAGATCTTGCAACTACAGTCTGCTTCTTCCTCCTCCAGGAGACTAGATTGCCCCTACAAACATGCAATATCCTGATGTGAACCTTCTGTCATCAGCACAACAAGCACGGTCAGAATCACAATAGCCCTCGATAGTTAGATGTCCATTCTTCCGTAAGATCAACCCCTTTCCCGTGAACTCTTCAAGTACCTTAGTATCTGATATGTGACATCCACGTGACCCTCCCTTGGGTCATACATTTATCGTGACACTACACTCACGACAAAAGATATGTCGGGACGGTTGTGGCTTAGATAGATCAGGCGGCCTACCAACCTCTGGTACCTTTCTTTATCAACTGATTTTCCTGCCTCAGCGCTGATCTTGGAATTTTGATCAATGGGAGCAATTACAGGTCTGCATCTCAACATACCTGACTCCTTGATCAGATCCAACACATATTTCTTTTGAGATAGAATGATCCTCTCCGCACCGCGAGCTACCTCAATCCCAAGGAAGTATCTTAGCTACTCCAAGTATTTTACTTAGAACTCCTTTCCCAATCTCCTTTTAGCTGAGCAATTCTGCTCTCATCATCACCAGTAATAATCATATTGTCCACATACACAACAAGTATTGTAGTGTGAACCCATGTTTCTTGAAGAACACCATATGATCAGCATTTGTCTGCTGATATCCCATGTCAATCATGGCTCTTTTAAACCTGTCAAACCAGGCTCGAGGAGACTGCTTTAGCCCATAGAGGGACTTCTTGAGTCTACACACCTTAGCCGTTGTTTGTTTCGTGCCGAAGCCTGACAGTTTCTCCATGTACATTTCTTCCATCAAATCCCCGTGAAGAAATGCATTTTTTACGTCAAGCTGGTGTAGTTTTCATCATCCATTTGCCGCTAAGGATATCAGTGTCTGCACCGTGCTCATCTTTGCGACTGATGCAAAGGTCTCATCATTGTCAATGTCATAAGTCTGGCTGTATCCCTTTGCAACCAGTCGAGATTTGTAGCGTTCAACTTGCCTTTCTGTGTTTTTTTTTCACCGTGAAAACTCACTTGCATCCAACTACTTTTTCCCTTGTGGTAGAGATACTAGATCCCAAGTGTTATTCTTCTCCAGTGCCCTAAGTTCTAGCATTGCAGCTTTTCATTGTGGATTCCCCTTAGCGATTTGCCAACACGTAGGAATAGAGAGTGTCCAACGATGCAATGAATGCTTCATGCATAAGTGATGTATACGAGTAAGAAATAAATTGGTCAATATCACAACGAAAGCCATACCGATCATATGAGACTCCCGCATTTTTGCGAGAACTCCTCCTTACTGGTATGGTGGTGAGAGTAGTGGGGAGAAGGGATGTGGGACTATATCACCTCTGGGTTCTGGGATTGAGGTGGACGAGGTAGGTGTCTCAGGAGTCGGAGCATGCAGGGACAAGGGGCTTAACACAAGTGACATTGTCTGCATTGTAGCCTTTGTAGGTACTGTAACTTCACTTTATCGTCTTCTTCTTGCATATACTCTTAGCTCCTCCTGAGCTTGAGGTCCACCTTCCGCAGATTCATTCTTCTCCCCCTGATCTTGAGTTCCAATTTTTGCAGATTCATTTTCCTCATATGCATTCATCTCCACACCCTTTTGTACGAGAGGATAGGGGATACTCCTTATTCACCTCTCAATACTGCAATTATCTTCCACCTTTTGTCTCACTATGTCTATAATGAGCGAGTCCCCGAAAGATGTGTCAGCTGGGGAAAAGTAATATGGCTCGTGTTCTCTAAATGTGATATCCATACTAACGAGTAATTTTCTCTCCACTGAACTCCAACATACATACCCATTTTGGGTAGCTGAATACCCACAAAGACACATTTCAAAGCCCTCGGATCCAGCTTTCCTACATTTGGTTTATTATCTTGAACAAAACACACACAACCAAAGGTCTTGAGGGGTAGAATGCCATTACTCTTTCCTCGCGGCATCTCCACCGGAGACTTCCAATCTAATACTCGTGAGGGCATCCGATTGATCAAATAAGCCGTTGTTAGAATAGCCCGCCCCCACAAGTATTTTGGCACTTTCATTGATATTATCATACTCCGGGTTACCTCCAGAAGATGTTCTTCCGTTCGGCTACACCATTCTGCTATGTTGTATATGGACAAGTGATTTGATGTTGGATTTCTTGTGACGACAAGTACTCCTCAAATGCTAAATTAATGTACTCAGTCCCATTGTCAGATATCAATACTTTTACAATCGCACCGTATTGAGTTTGAATCACCTTGTGGAAATCCTTGAAGTAGACAAACATATCACTTTTTTTTCATTAAATAGAGTCAGGTCACACGTGAGAAACAGTAAATGAAAGACACAAAATATCAAAATCCATTTATAGTGGGCGTGGGGCATGGTCCTCAAACATCAAAATGTATCAGATTAAATGAATGAGAATTCCTACTTCCATAACTAGAATAAGAATTTCTGGTATGTTTTCCTAGTTTGCACGCATCACATGCAAGTTTTTCTTGATTTGCCTTTTTAAATAGAAGGGGATACATCTGACTCAAAACAACAAAAGAAGGATGACACATACGTCGATGACGACTATGTCCTCCACACACTTTCCAACTTCTGCAACTTCTTCAATGATGGTTGAAAGAGCCGATTCCATGTTTTCTCTATTCAAGTACCACATGCCACTATGTCATGTGTCAGTCCCAAGTCTTCTGCCAGTTGATGTGATCCAAGGTGGGGGTGTAGTTTTGAACGACAAAATAATTGTGACCTATTTAAAATAAATGTGGCGCGAAGGTACCCGCGGGATAATTTCCAACGAAATAAACGGTCAAGGCGTCGCACACGAACGTAAAGCTACCACACGAGCATGATAACGTAGCAAATCACAATTCCACATGCATAATATTCAAGAGGGTGACAACACGGATATGGAAATTAACGAAAATTAAGAGATATGATTAGTAGGGCAAGCTCATAATAATTACTATTCATTTCCACATGTAAGCATAAAATTTACTAGCGTTCGCAAGCGAGGAGATGAGAGGTATACCAAGGGGAAAAGGTAATGGCCGGCTGGAGGTTGCCGGAAATACGGGAGGCTGGCCGTGGAAGAGTCACTGGGAGCAGGCCGGAGCTCTGGCGGCTGTAGCAAGCACTGGAACAGGGGAGAGCCGGCTGGTAGCAAGGAGAAATGCCCGAGACACACTGAATCCACCGGAGGAGGGAGCTGGGGCCGACGACAGTACCCTAGGAGGGCTCTGGCGAGTTCAACAGCGACTGGAGCAGCTTCAGGCAGTGAAAACGGCGGCGGACGGAGCTTCAGTAGATGACCTCGTCGGGGAAGACGACTGGCGGTGGCTTGAGCGACGAACAAGGCTTGGTAGGCTCTGGGACTGGCAGAGAAATGCTCGCCGGCTCTTGGGAAGGAGTCCAGAGGCGGCGTCGGAGCCTTGAAGGGGGGGGGGGGGGAGGTGGCGTCGAGCGATTCCAACGGGGGAAGACAGCGGGAGCTAGGTGGCGCTGGAGGGGAAACCGACGAAATCAAAATTGATTCGTCAGTTTCTATTTCCAGCTGACTCTATAGGAAGGGGGAGGAATGCTTTTTATAATAAGTGGGGTTAGGGTTTTGGAGGAGGAAAATGGGCCTTGGTGTTGGCTTTTGGGAGTGGGCTGGCTTTGAAATCAAAATAAATGTTATAATGAATAGATAATTATTATAAGCTTGCCCTAAGCTAATCTATCGCCTAAAATACCGGACCTATGCATTTAAGGTCTCGTTGGCCGGTCACACCAACGAGCCAAATAAAATTTTGCGCGAAAGCGTGCACGATACAAAATTACACAAAAACGCTAATACCATGCGCGTACAACTCAACACGACAAAATAAACCAAATGCGCCACAACATGCGCTACACAAATAAAACAGGTACAAATAAAAATAAAGATGCGTCGCGAGTTGCATCAATTCTCCCGGGGTTGAAAGAGCTCGACCCCGACGAGACTCGATGCGATCTGCAAGTAGAAAATTCCAGCGTCGATCGAAGAGATCCTGCATACTGTTTTGCTGATGCCATGGCTGCGACCCAAAACCTGCAGGTAACCTCTCATACCAAAAGCTCGCAATCCATTAGTCAAAATTTCATGCCAAATATCTAAATAAACAGTAACTATTAGAGCTTGCAGAGGATGACAGAGGCGGGGTGTGGGGTAAACAAGTGTGAGTAGGGAGAACAATAAGCAAGTGGAATCGGCCCGTGGAATCAGTAACTCATAACGCAGCATACTCTCGTCCGATAGACACCTACGAACGTCTGTTAGACCCGGATCGAATATCGTCCTAATTTCACCCGTCAACGTGCCACTCGAGTCACAAAATTTCAACGAAGGTCCAAATTTTACCGTCTAAAATTTTCCATAAAAACCCTTTGAAGCGGGTGTCCCGATGAGGAGTAAAAAATCTAAGTATTGTCTTGACTCTCTCGAGACTACTAAACCTAGAAGTGTCAGCACGCAAACGGTAGAGATGTGGTGCAACATGATGTCCTATATCCATAAAGAAGTGGTGCGAACAAAACGCGTGCTCGCCAAAAACAAAATCAATATTGGGTAGTGACTCGAGGGCCACAAGTGAGGGACCACCAAACACAATATCTGTGGGCTCAAGGGTGTGTGGCGGTAGTGTCCTAAGAACGTCAGGGCATAAGACGAACGAGTCTATGTCACCAGAGCTAAGGGCCTCATCACTAACCAACTCCTCTAGGTGAAGAGAGTGTTGATGTGGTATCCGAGGTGAGTGACACACCCCTAATAACTCCTCCCTAGAGCGGGGCCACAGGAAACAACTCGACGACTGAAGGATGTGAGTCAGTGGGGGCAATTGGGCACACCATGTCAACCGGGAGGAAGGGATACGAGGGAAACTCATCTTCCTGGAGCAGGGGCTCGGGAAGAACATCCTCGATCGAAGTGGGTCCTAAAACGGAGACAGTTGGAGACACGACTTCAGTCGGGGTGGTAAAAATAGGAAGAAGCTCTTCTTCCTGGAGCAAGGGCTCAGGAAGAACCTACTCGACTAAAGGGAGTGTTGTAGTGGAGACACGTGGAGTCACAACATCAGTCGGGTGATAAAGATAGGAGAAAAATTTTCTTCCTGAAGCAAGGGCTCAGGAAGAACCTCCTCGACTGAAGGGAGTGTTGTAGTGGAGACACGTGGAGTCACGACATCAGTTGGGGTGATAAAGATAAGAGAAAAATTTTCTTCCTGGAGCAAGGACTCCGAAAGAATCTCCTCGACTGAAGTTGGCGTCACAGTGGAGGTGTGTCGAGCTAAATTGCTCGTCGTGAAACTGAGCATATGTGGAGGACTATCGAAACACCTAACCTCGAGTTCCATTATGTGATATAAAGTGGGGAGATATGCAGGAGCAGCATAATACGTGCGAGTTGTCACCTCCAAGTTGTAAACTGAGGTGCACAACCCACGCAGATTCTGTCAGACGTCAGCAGTGACACACTCAACATCTTTCATCAAAGCTTTAATGTCTGCATCTAAATCACTCATCATTTTTTTAAACGAAAATTTTCTAAACTTAGAAATTTGAAAACGACCGACGCTCGGCTATCTCACGTTAGGAATGAGATATCCCAGCAACCACACCAAACTGATGTGATCCAAGGTGGGGGTGTAGTTTTGAACGACAAAATAATTGCGACCTATTTAAAATAAATGTGGCGCGAAAGTACTCACTGGCTAATTTCCAACGAAATAAACGGTCAAGGCGTCGCACATGAACGTGAAGCTACCACACGAGCATGATAACGTCACAAATCACAATTCCACATGCATAATATTCAAAAGGGTGGCAACACATATATGGAAATTAACGGAAATTAAGAGATATGATTAGTAGGGCAAGCTCATAATAATTACTATTCATTTCCACATTGTTGAGATTATATTAGCCAGCATGACACGTGTGTGTGGGACCGCATGTTTGAGCTTTCCCCATCGCGTTCCAGGTCTGGGTGTTGACCCCGGTGGGCCCCCTTGTGTGGCGGAATATCCCCGCGGTCATGTGGTTGGGGTTAATCCCACACCGCCTGCAGACTTCTCCCCTTTGTGTTCATGTACCCCGCCACCCTTCATCTCAACACCTGGGTTTTGAGATGAACTAATGGGTTGGCGGGTTCTAACTTGGTATCAGAGGAGGTTGTCATGCTGCGGGGCTGTGTTGAGATTATATTAGCCAGCATGACACGTGTGTGTGGGACCGCATGTTTGGGCTTTCCCCATCGCGTTCCAGGTCTGGGTGTTGACCCGGGGGGCCCCCTTGTGTGGCGGAATATCCCCGCGGTCATGTGGTTGGGGTTAATCTCACACCGCCTGCAGACTTCTCCCCTTTGTGTTCATGTACCCCGCCACCCTTCATCTCAACACCTGGGTTTTTAGATGAACTAATGGGTTGGCGGGTTCTAACTCACATGTAAGCATAAAAATTACTAACGTTCACAAGCGAGGAGATGAGAGGTATACCATGGGGAAGAGGTAATGGCCGGCTGGAGGTTGCCTGAAATAAGGGAGGCTGGCCGTGGAAGAGTCACTGGGAGCAGGCCGGAGCTCTGGCGGCTGTAGCAAGCACTGGAACAGGGGAGAGCCGGCTGGAAGCATGGAGAAATGCCCGGGACGCTCTGAATCCACCGGAGGAGGCAGCTGGGGCCGACGACAGTGCCCTAGGAGGGCTCTGGCGAGTTCAACAACGACTGGAGCAGATTCAGGCAGTGAAAACGGCGGCGGACGGATCTTCAGGTGATGACCTCGTCAGGGAAGACGACTGGCGGTGGCTTGAGCGACGAACAAGGCTCGGTCGGCTCTGGGATTGGCAGAGAAATGCTCGCCGGCACTTGGGAAAGAGTCCAGCGACGGCGCCAGAGCCTTGGAAGGGGGGAAGAGGTGGCGTTGAGCGATTCCGACGGGGGAAGACAGCAGGAGCTAGGCGGCGCTGGAGGGGAAACCGACGAAATCAAAATTGATTCGTCAGTTTCTATTTCCAGCCAACTCTATAGGAAGGGGGAGGAATGCTTTTTATAATAAGTGGGGTTAGGGTTTTGGTGGAGGAAAATGGGCCTTGGTGTTGGTCTTTTGGGAGTGGGCTGGCTTTGAAATCAAAATAAATGCTATAATGAATAGATAATTATTATAAGCTTTCCTTAAGCTAATATATTGCCTAAAATACCAGACCTATGCATTTAAGGTCTCGTTAACCGGTCACACCAACGAGCCAAATAACAATTTGCGCGAAAGCGTGCGCGATACAAAATTACACAAAAACGCTAATACTGTGCGCGTACAACTGAACACGACAAAATAAACCAAATGCGCCACAACATGCGCTACACAAATAAAACAGGTACAAATAAAAATAAAGATGCGTCGCGGGTTGCATCACCGGTCTTATTCTCCTTGAAAATCACATTCATGATATCAAACAAAACATCACATTTTAGTTGGGATATGATAACACTAATGGATAAGAGATTCACAAGAAAGGAAAAAGCTTGCAAAACATTGGACAGTCAAAGTGTTGGTACATTTTACGGTACCCTTATCAATCACTGACTGAGTTGTTCCATCAACAGTTTGAATGCGCGCTGGGACGACTAGGGGAGTATACGAAAGGAATTCCCTAGTATCCCCAGTGGCATGTCGAGAAGCACCTGAATCGACTATCCAATATTTCGATCTAGTATTGGATATATATATGAGGGCAAGGGTTTCTTCAGTACCTGTAGTTGAATGAGCAAACGAGACAACGTTACCCCTTGATGAAGCTGGCATGAGTGCATCGTCAATCACTCGCTTCTGCTTTCTCCGCATCAGTTGGGAGTAAGCGTTCAATATCTCCCGCTCCTCTGAATTACTCATATCATCCCTACTTTCGTCTGCCTCGTCCTTGGTTATCATAAGATTTGCTCGGTAGCCTCCTCTTCCACCATCCTTGCGACCCCCACGACCGCGACCACGGTAGCCTCCTTTTCCTCGTCCACCTACATCCTGCCCATCCTGGGGCAAGCCAATCATAGGTGACCTACTTCGCCACAATTGTAACATTGTCGTGTCTCACTCTTGTTTCCCGTGTGCCCAGGATTGTATCCAGTGTGCCCAGGATTTCACCCCGGCTGGTGAAGTTCCACCAAACTGAAGACTAATTCGGCTCTCTTGTATCATAACTAATATTGTCTCATCCAGGATAGGAATCTTTGGCTGAGTGAACAACATTGCACTCCTTTGCTCAAATGTCAAGTTCAACCCCTCAAAAAGTGCATAGTCCCCCGTTGAGCATCTCGCTCTCCTTTTGCGCATTCAGGATCTTTGCAGCATGCGCCCGGTGAGAAATAATCATAGTCTGCACACAGTCGCTTCAGATTACTCCTGAATCGAACGATCTCCTTGGGTTATAGTCTCAATCTCTCGTTGATATGAAACACACACATGTTGTCGACTCCTGCATAGAGCATCTGTAACTTCCCCCAAACATCGCTTACAGTCTCTGTGCCATCCACTGTGATAGCAATAGTCGTCACCATTGAGTTTATAAGTCAGGTGTGTAACAGACTGTGTGTAGTCTTCCATTCATTGTACCCATCTGAGTCTCCTGACTCCCTCTTTTCTTAGTCAGATAGCCCTCCAGGTTCCTTGGGGAGAGTGCTCTTTTCACCCAACACGACTATGTTGTTGGTCCATCGAGCTTCAGCTTCACAGGGAGAAGATCCAGCTTTACCAGAGGCGGCGACGACTGAGCCAATCCCTCGCCCTTTGACATATGCAGAAACTCGAAGAACACTTTTAGATCCGCCTCCTCCATCTTGACAACCAATTTCTCCATGAGTAACCCACAAATTTGCTTTGACCATCGCGCCACACTAGATTCCACGCTCACCATAGAAACCCACTTGCTCCCGTAGCTGTCCCCACGACGATGTCGCTCCTTCAAGGCACTGTGTCAATCTGTCGCGCGCTACTCAGCTTCAGAAATCCCTGTCACGCGCTCCTTAGAAGCTGCACGCACTCCTCCTACCGTAGCTCTCTGCAATCTTGCGCACGCAGCAACTCCTTTTGTGCGCGCTCCTCCCTATCGTGATTAAGAATGGGCTATGTACGATGCGTGATGCGGCATTCTGGATGCGCGGCTTTCCGTGATCCTCCCTGCCGCGCGATGCGCGATCCTCCCTGCCGCAATGTGCGATGCTTCTCCTGCAATCCTCCCTGCTGTGTCGCTTCTCCCTGCCGCGATGTGCGATTCTTCTCCCTGCCGCGATGCTTCTCCCGTGATCCTCCCTGCTGCGTCGCTTCTCCATGTCGTGATGCGCGATTCTTCTCCCTGCCGCGATGCACGATCCTCCCTGCCGCAGGGCCGCGTGTATTTACTCTGCACTGGCCTCATACCACCACACTCCCGCTTGGATTTTCCTTTTCCGCACACCGCCAAGAAAGGAAAAGGAGGGTCGAAGGAAACCCTGTTGAAGTGATCACGGAAGAGGCGAGATTTCTTTCCAAACTAGTTCTGATACCAAGTAGAAATAAAAGAAATAAAGTTTTATTTATTCTCGTAATTGTTGTACCCTTTTCTCTTACATTACTCCCCTATTTATACACTTAGGATGGGAGCCAGAAAACTACACTGGAGATGTGGGACTAATTACAAAAGAAAGGAAGACGCTAAATGCACACCGTTCTGTGCTAAATGCTCACCATTCTATGCTAAATGCACACCAACAGTTTCAATTTTCCGTTCATTCATGCACTACTTCAGCTTCTTTAAACTCAGGATAATATTAGCCTGTTTTTGCTGCTTTAAGTTCTGCTTCCCTTTCACTATTGCTGATCTCGTTTATGTTCAAGCTAACCATGTCATCTGCCCTTAACTGTCGTTTTAGTCGACGTTGTTCAATATCGCTAGATCAAATTTACTTTAAATCGAGTCCAGTATGATAGATTCCAAATTCGAAGTTTCAAACATTCCTCACATTTTTTTACTCTATGCAATCAGATCTTGATCCCCATTTTATCATTTGGAATGGTTTTATTACTGGTTATTTGCAGAATCATACTTCTAATGCTATAATGGGAGTGCATCCTGATGTCAAATGCAGGCCATTCTTGATTCCTGGATTAGAGAACCAAGGCATATGTATTTCGCTCGCAACTGGCCTCTCTAACGGCGAAATCGTGGCCTCTTTTCGCCCTAAGATAGAGCTCCCCGGTGACGCCGCGCCTTCGCAAACTCCGGCATCGTCCTCACAGCCGATTTATTCGGCGGGGAAACTGGGTTCCCACGTGAACATCAAGATGATTAACGGCACGAGTTTTCAAACCATTCATGCGGTCAGCAGTTATGTAAGCGAAGTGAGGATGTCGAAGTCTGCGATTATATGCCCCGAGCGGAATAATTCCCTGTTTGCTTTCGGTGACGAGTCAACTCACGGTGTGTGCCTGTGGAACTTGCCATCCTTCAATGTTCATTCTCGGCATCGGCCTCATCTGCATCCTATCCTTGACCTGAAGTATTCGAGCTACGGTAGCTCCGGTCTTCTCGGCTGCTTAAGCGAGAGCAAATTACAGGTTTTCACATTTTTTTAAATCCACAGCATTTTTTTGTTATTTCTGATTCTTAATACTTCTCACACAGCTTTTCTAATGCTATTATTTCTTTTGTATTCATTGGTAATTTTGATGCTTCTATTGGCATGATGTATATGATTTTCCTGTCATTTGTGAATTCATGTAGATCAGCGATGTTCTATGGTTCTGAGTGTTGGGCATTGAATTGTGCACGAGCAAGAAATAGAAATTGCAGAGTTGAGAATGCTTAGGTGAATGTGTGGACACACAAGACCTGATAAAATTAGGAATGAATGTTGTAGGGATAAGACAGGAGTAGCACCAATTGCAAAGATGTGAGAAGCTCGACTAAGATGGTTTGGACACTTACAAAGGAGATCATTAGAGGCACCCGTTAGGCATTGTGAGAGTCTAGTCAATAAGCATGTTAAACGAGGGAGGGATAGACCAATAAAGACTTGGAATGAAACTATTTGGAAAGATTAGGGGTGAGCATGAAAAGCTGCAAACCGCAAAAACCGTCCGCACTGCAAAAACCGTACCAATTTTTAAATCACACCGCGTAGTTTAGGTGCGGTGCGATTTTAAACTTTTACAAACCGAGCGCGGTTCGGTGCGGTGCGGTTTTTGGATTTTGAAAATCGCAAAAACCGCATCGCACCAAATATTTTGTGTATTTAATTTTTTATAATCATGTGACGTCACATTTAAGTATATTAAGTAAGAGTTGATATATTTATACGATATATTACCGTCAGAGTTATTATAATTAAGTGAGATATTTTGCGGAATCATCTCTTTCACAGACACTATAGTGGAATAAAGGCTTGAGTGTTGTATCTTTTACACACACAGACAACTTGGATATCAATTAGAACAGTCTCTTAGTTTTAATAATCCAAATTAAAATAAAATATTGCATAAAAAGTGTTGATATATAAGAATGAATGAATCTTCTGCAACAAAGTTTAGTGTGAAAATATTTGTCTACAAAACATGATATTCACAAAATATTATATAGTTCATAAGTTAGTATGACATCTCCAAAATGAAAGATAAATAACTGCATCAAAATTTATGAAAATGAAATCATCTGTTGTAAGAAAATGATGTAATTTAATACAATAAAGAGAGAAAAATAGTAAAACACAAAAGAACTCATAAATTATCAAACAACATTCATAGTTATGATGCTTACATGTAGTCTATGTAAAATACATGTTAAAAACCTCACCGAAACCGCAATCGCACCGCAAAAAAACCGCACTGAACCGAAACCGCACTGAACCGAAACTGCACCACATAATTTCGGTGCGGTGCGGTTTTGCTCGGGCAAAAACCGAGCCCTTACGGTGCGGTTGCGGTTTTGATCGAATGCTACTATGAGATGCAACATGAAAAAGTGTGTTTACTCGTTTAATCTCAACTATTTGGTACGTCGGTGGTGGCCATGAAGATGGTGGTTATGAATTGTCGTTCGCAAACGCCTGACCTCTCCTAAGGAACTCCATTCACTTTTGTGTTCAAAATTAGTTCTTTTTCTTGATGTTGGTCATAATCATTGTAATGTCAATTCGCCAGAGCAAAAAATTCATTCCAAACAAAACCTTAGGTTAATTGAGTCTGCTTATGAGTGTGTGTTCTTTGATGACGGTCCAGTTTCGCTATAAATCGTCATTCAGAAGCCGCGAAAGTGTTTATCAGCATCACATGTTTTTGAGTTTTTCAGCGACAAAGCAATTGTGACCCCGGGCTGTTGAGCTATCTCCCTAGTTTCTCGCTTCTGAGGTTCATTCCTTCTCAATTTTGGTTCTCATTGCCGAGTTCCACTTCCGACGAGTTCTCTTCGGAGAAGTGACGGCATGAAGCTGATCTATCGAGCTGAAATCTCGTTTCTCTTCTTGTCTTCATAAAAGACCATCAAATGATCTCGGTCGTCCAATCTCATTATCATTTTAATTTAAATGCATTACTTTAGTTTGAATTCAAGCATTTAAATCGCTCGTGGGTCTTGCTTCAAATACTATATCACTCCTAATGCATTATCACATGGGGGAAGCCCGTGCACCGCCACTTTGCGTTCACACGGGGCGGAGCCCATGTGCGCCCGAAGCATCCATGGGCGGATGGAGCCCGTTCGTAACCAAGAGTAGTTGGGCACTTGCACTACCAATTGTATAAATGTATATTCTAGAGGCTTAGGTTGGTACTGCAGCTGTACCCCTGCAGATGTCTGATTCTGCTCCCCCCATAGTCTTTATCACAATTAATGAAAGGAAATTAATTATAATTTCTAACATTAGCATATAAAGTTTACAAATCAGCATATCTTGTGGGGCAATGCAAATATTTTTGAGCCAATTTGCACCCTAAACAATTATCAAGATGCAGACTTTTTTTTTTCTTGCATGAAGAAAAAAATGGTTCAGAATTAGATATTCCAACTACCACTCTCCAGTCTCCCCTCCCCTTCCTCTCTTCTTGTTTGACTTGCTCTTATAGCATGTGCTTATTCCTGTTTGTTGACTAAGATTCCGTTTGGGAGGACTTATTTTCACCGGTCAAGCGGTTACGAACGCATGAACCGGACCTTAATGTTCATGCGTTCGTAACCGCTTGACCGGTGAAAATAAGTCCCCCCAAACGGAACCTAATGCTCACTTATATTCACTGGTCAAGCGGTTATGACCGCATGAAAAGGTCCGGTTCATGCAGTCGTAATCGCTTGACTGATGAAAATAAGTCCCCCCAAACGCAGCCTAAGGCTCTGTTTGGCACTGTGGCGGCGGTCATGAACTTTAGGGTTAAATTGTCATTTGTTAACGCTCACTTAAGGAACTGCATCCACTTTTATGTTCAAACGAATGATGTTTGTTAGGTGATCTTTAATGAATGACAGTTTAATCCATGCGTTTACGACCGTCACCACCGTGTCAAACGGAGCCTAAATGATGGAAGTATTTACAAAATAGGATATTTTTTTTCTATAAAAATGTCAATTATGTATCTACTATATGTAAATGTATGTGTATTTTTGATTATATCAACTCTTTTAATGGAATATTTAATGTAGGAAAGAATGTGGGATTGCTTGACCCTAGATCTGAAATATATTTTTTTAAAAAAAATATTAATTACCCAAACCTCCTATGAGAGTTAGCATAATTACAGGTTGCACCCCCAACATGCATGCATAGAAATACCCACTGAGCTTTCTTACTTCAGGCACCATCATGGGGTTATTTTTGTGCATGCATATTATAAAATGTAAATTTTTATAATATGTGCAGCCTGTAATATTGTAAATTTATAGGGGTGGTCCTAATAAATGGCTCTTTTAGAAAATAATAATTTTTTAAAAGATTTATCATTTGATTGGAGGCATGTATAAGTCAAATTTAATTCTTGTTCAATTAATGAAGATGTGTGAAATTATATTTATAGTTTAAATTTATGAATTAGATGATGAAGATATAAGAAATAGTCATGAACATAAAATAGAATTAAAATATTAATTAGATAATTGAGATCTAATTTATGCGGTCGTAACCGTTTTGACCGGTGAAAATAAGTCTTTCCAAACAAATTGGAGTTCCACCACTAAAATAATTTATAGGTTAACATAATTAATAAAAATAATTATATATAACAATTAAAATATCGTTATATATATTTTTATTGATATTCGTAGGCCATACATTTATGCACATTAACAAAGTAGGGTGTATAGAATCTATATGAAAATATGTATTATCAAATTTAATATTTTTGGAGTATTATCAAATTTGGAGTATTACCAAATTTAATATTTTTGTGCCGAAATTTTATAATAATTTATTGCAAGTTTTATTATTTTGCATTTATTATATTTCAGAAAAATTCTGCTAACAAAGTTTGCTGCCAATGATTTTTTCTTGAGGGAGGATTTTTTTGGTTCCGGACTCTGTTTTCAAATCCGTGTCCAAAATTACGGCGATGCTCCCACTTAATGGAAAGAAACAAAATACTTGATTGCATGTAAAATCATGCATGATCTCCATGAATATCAAGAGTGATCTCCGAAGGGATCACTCACGACCTCCGTGGAGATCACCGACGACCTTTGTGGAGATCACACATGGTCTCCACGAAAATCACGTGCAATCTCCATGGAGATCGCACACGATCTTCCCTGAGATCAAAAATCATCTCCAAGGAGATCACGGGGATCACGCAAGATCTCCACGGAGATCAAGAGTGATCTCTGTACAACCCCGTATTCGCGAAGAGTGGACCCTAAATGAGGCGTGCTTAGTTTTTAAGCTTTTTGAGTATTTTGAACTCTCGGTGGCCAATTTTGGCTCTAGCTTGGAAATCTACTAGTAGGGGGAGGAGAAATGAGCCTCCCCCAGCGGTCCCACAGTTGGAGTGTGAGAGCGGCAGGTTGGTAGGCACCCGCCAGGGCCAATTGGGTGTGGAGGCGGGATCAGCAGGCCCTCCCCCTCCCCCTTTTTCCCCTCAGGTCGGCGAGACCAGCCCCAGCCCGGCGGGTAGGCCGGGCAAGACCGGCCCTCGGGCCGGGTCTCGCCCCGCCCCGCGGCAGCCAGGCGAGACCGACCCCCAGGCCGGGTCTCGCCAAGCCCGGCGGGTAGGCCGGGCGAGACCGGCCCCCAGGCCGGGTCTCGCCCCGCCCCGCGGGCGGCCAGGCGAGACCGGCCCCCAGGCCGGGTCTCGCCGAGCCCGGAGGGTAGGCCGGGCGAGACCGGCCCTCGGGCCGGGTCTCGCCCCGCCCCGCGGGCAGCCAGGCGAGACCGCCCCCCAAGCCGGGTCCCGCCAAGCCCGGCGGGTAGGCCGGGCGAGACCGGCCCCCAGGCCGGGTCTCGCCCCGCCCCGCGGGCGGCCAGGCGAGACCTGCCCCCAGGCCGGGTCTCGCCCAGCCCCGCGACAGCCAGGCGAGACCGGTCCCCAGGCCGGGTCTCGCCCAGCCCGGCGGGTAGGCCGGGCGAGACCGGCCCCCAGGCCGGGTCTCGCCCCGTCCCGCAGGGTGGGTCCCCTATTTGCTTTAGGTGACGCGTTTTTCCTTCTCTATCCCCCGGCGTGGCGGTTTCCTATTGGCCCAAGGCTTTTTGGGCGTGAGGGTATTTCGGTCTTTTTACCCCCAGGACTTGGAAAAACTATAAATAGACCCCCTTGGGTGCCTTGGAGAGGGACTTCTTTTGAGCTTCCTCCTCCCTTAGCTTCTTCTTGGTAGAGTAGAGAGAGCTCTTCAAGGCACCCTAGCTCGAGCATTGGCTAGGGAGGGGAAGTGCTCAGGTAGCCTTCCGGGTGTGAGGTGGGACCTCTGCGCTAGAGCCGAGGGTCTGTTCATAGTCTCCTAAGTCTCCGGTCCGTGACGTTCTCTCGAGTGTAGTAGGTGTGAGGTCACCCCTTTCAGGGACCCCGAACTCCACAGAGGTCAATTTTGGCTTCAACACTTTTGGTGCGGTGAGCGTGGAGAGTGACCAGCACAGAAGATCTCAGGAGAGTGTCATGACGGGAGGTCAGGGAGGTAGTGATGATCTCGGCGAGCTCCCTAGCTCAGGACCCTTTGTGGGGAGGCAAGAGTTCATGGCCTCCATCCAGGGTATCATGGAGATGCTGCGAAGCATTGCTCCTCAGGGTGGCAGCTCCACCCGACCCCCAGGAGCTAGCTCCCCCCTCGACGAGTCGACTCCCAGGGGTCTAGGCGAGATGACCCCAGCGGGGGGAGAAGGAAGTGCACCAGGAAGAAGGCCCGGGAAGGAGAGGATGGGAGATGGGGTCGAGCGAGACCTCACCGGCCGGGAGCTGTTCTCCAGCCCGGCGAGTGCCGACCTCCCAGGCGAGCAGGTCGCGCGAGTGGAGGTGGCGAGACCGCCCCTTAGGGGGTCACCCTTCAGTGAGCTGATCATCTCAGCTCCCGTTCCCGAGGGGTTCAGAGAGCCAGACATGGCTTACTATACGGGGAAGGATGATCCCGTCCAGCATCTGCAGTGGTTCGAGGATGCCGTCTCCATCAGGCCGATGACGGATGCCTTCAAGTGTCGCCTCTTTGCGATCACGCTGAAGGAGAAGGCAAGGGACTGGTTCCATCAACTCCCTCCGAGGTCGATCTATGGGTTCGAGGACTTGAGCCGAAGCTTCCAGCTCCGCTTCTCCACCTCCAAGAAGCGGAAGAGGAGTCCTGAGTCCATCTTCCTGATAAGGCAGGGGGCCGAGGAGTCGCTGGCCCGTTACGTTGACCGGTTCCAAGAGGAGATCCTGGAGGTCCAGGAGATGTCAGGGTATGCTCTCCAGATGGCCTTCACCGTTGGGCTGAAGGAGGGCTTCTTCAAGATGAGCTTGACACGGAAGGTCCCCCTTTCCTTCGAGGAGCTGATGGAAAGGGCGGCAGAGGAGATTGCCATGGAGGCGGCCAACCCGGCATTTGTCAAGAAGTTGGCAAGGCTAACAGAGGCGGAGTCGAAGGAGCAAGGAGGCTCGAGACCTCAGGAAGGAAGAAGAAGAGAAGAGCGGAGAGCTCAGGAGGGTCCGGAACCAGGTTGGAGGCAGCAGGGAGGACCCGCTCAGGGCCCGGGAAGAGGTTACGCCCAAGATGGGAGAAACTTCCATGGGGGCCAAGGAAGGTTCAACTTCCAGAGGCAAGCCCCTCGGCAGCTCCTCCCCCCACCATAGCAAGCGATGGAGATTGGTCGAAGGGAGAGGAGGAACCACCAGGGAAGGCAAAGGGTCAGGGTAGAGTTGTCGTACTGTGACTTCCACCAGGTGGAGGGGCACGCCACAGCCACCTGCACCGAGTTCCTGGAAGTGAGAGGGGCGAGAGGCCCTGCCCAGCTGTAGCCACCAGTGCGGGTTGAAGAGGTTCTGCCCAGAGAAGGGGGAGATGATGTGTGTGAGGACCGGGTCGATGTCGGACCCCGAGGTGGTATAGCGGTGATCCACGGTGGAGTGGGGGTTGAGGCCACTCAGAAGGCAAGCCTCCATGTCATGTACCGAAGGAGCGTCGCCTCAACCTCCCAGACCCCGCCCCAGGAGGAGAAGATCACCTTCTCGGTAAAGGACCTGCCGGATCATGAGGATCCGTTTTGCGATGCGCTGGTCATCCAGACAGCCATCGAGGGCTACAGCGTCTCTCGAATCTTGGTTGACAACGGGAGCTCCGTCAACGTCGTTTTCAGGAAGGCGTTTGATGAGATGAAGGTAGAGCCAAGGAGGGTGTTGGCCTCGCACGGACCCCTGTTCGGATTCTCAGGAGAAAGAAAGCAGGTCGAAGGTGGAGTAGGACTCCAAGTAAAGTTGGGAGGGGCCTCAAGGAACTGCCGGTTCGTCATTGTTGACGCTCCAAGCAGCTACAACGCCATCTTCGGAAGGCCCCTCATCAGCGCCTTTCGTTGCGTGCCATCTTCCTTCCACCAATGCATCAAGTTCAGCTCCGGAGGGATCCAGGTCAGAGTCAAGGGGGACTCCAGGATGGCAAGGCAGTGCTACGTCACGGCTGTCAACACCATCTCTTGGTTGGCCCAGGCAGAGGAGATGGAGAAGGTCATGGAGAGCTTGAGCAAGATGGAAGTGCCCGAGGAAAAGGAAGCGGAAGACGGCCGTCATGCCCAGGCCCCATGAGGGTGCCTCGCCTTGCGGTAGTTTTTTCATTTTTCTTGTCTTGTAATAAGTGCTACCCCCGACCAGCTGAGTCAGAGGGATTATGTAACCCATCTATTTCTCCCCGTTTTAGGATGCAAGATTTGGTAAGGATTGATTGAGATGCTTAGTTCTTTTGCTCCGAGACGGTCCCGCTGCCCATGCTCTCACTAGCTGGGCAGGGCCGGTGGTACCTCTCGTTGATGCCTAGTTGTCTCACCTCGAGATGGATTCCGCTGCCAGGCTCTCATCTAGCTGGCAGGGCAGGTTGATCTCTCGGAGGGTGGGAAGGTCTCACCTTGGGATGGATTCCGCTGCCAGGCTCTCACCTAGCTGGCAGGGCAGGTTGATCTCTCGGAGGGTGGGAAGGTCTCACCTCGAGATGGATTCCGTTGTCAGGCTCTCACCTAGCTGGCAGGGCAGGTTGATCTCTCGGAGGGTGGGGTAGGTCTCACCTCGGGATGGATTCCGCTATCAGGCTCTCATCTAGCTGTCAGGGCAGGTTGATCTCTCGGAGGGTGGGGTAGGTCTCACCTCGGGATGGATTCCGCTGCCAGGCTCTCACCTAGCTGGCAGGGCAGGTTGATCTCTCGTGGAAGCCAAGTCCTTTGCTCCGAGATGGATTCCGCTGCCAGACTCTCATCTAGCTGACAGGGCAGGTTGATCTCTCGTGGAAGCCAAGCCCTTAGCTCCGAGATGGATTCCGCTGCCAGGCTCTCATCTAGCTGGCAGGGAAAGTTGATCTCTCGGAGGGTGGGAAGGCCTCACCTCGGGATGGATTCCGCTGCCAGGCTCTCACCTAGCTGGCAGGGCAGGTTGATCTCTCGGAGGGTGGGAAGGTCTCACCTCGAGATGGATTCCGCTGCCAGGCTCTCACCTAGCTGGCAGGGCAGGTTGATCTCTCGGAGGGTGGGAAGGTCTCACCTCGAGATGGATTCCGCTGCCAGGCTCTCACCTAGCTGGCAGGGCAGGTTGATCTCTCGGAGGGTGGGGTAGGTCTCACCTCGGGATGGATTCCGCTGCCAGGCTCTCATCTAGCTGGCATGGCAGGTTGATCTCTCGGAGGGTGGGGTAGGTCTCACCTCGGGATGGATTCCGCTGCCAGGCTCTCACCTAGCTGGCAGGGCAGGTTGATCTCTCGTGGAAGCCAAGTCCTTTGCTCCGAGATGGATTCCGCTGCCAGGCTCTCATCTAGCTGGCAGGGCAGGTTGATCTCTCGTGGAAGCCAAGCCCTTAGCTCCGAGATGGATTCCGCTGCCAGGCTCTCATATAGCTGGCAGGGCAGGTTGATCTCTCGGAGGGTGGGAAGGTCTCACCTCGAGATGGATTCCGCTGACAGGCTCTCACCTAGCTGGCATGACAGGTTGACCTCTCGGAGGGTGGGAAGGTCTCACCTCGAGATGGATTCCGCTGCTAGGCTCTCACCTAGCTGGCAGGGCAGATTGATCTCTCGGAGGGTGGGGTAGTTCTCACCTCGGGATGGATTCCGCTGCCAGGCTCTCATCTAGCTGGCAGGGCAGGTTGATCTCTCGGAGGGTGGTGTAGGTCTCACCTCGGGATGGATTCCGCTGCCAGACTCTCACCTAGCTGGCAGGGCAGGTTGATCTCTCGTGGAAGCCAAGTCCTTTGCTCCGAGATGGATTCCGCTGCCAGGCTCTCATCTAGCTGGCAGGGCAGGTTGATCTATCGTGGAAGCCAAGCCCTTAGCTCCGAGATGGATTCCGCTGCCAGACTCTCATCTAGCGGGCAGGGCAGGTTGATATCTCGTGGAAGCCAAGCCCTTAGCTCCGAGATGGATTCCGCTGCCAGACTCTCATCTAGCTGGCAGGGCAGGTTGATCTCTCGTGGAAGCCAAGTCCTTTGCTCCGAGATGGATTCCATTATCAGGCTCTCACTAGCTGACAAAGCTGGTTGATCTCTCGTGGGAGCCAAGTTTGTTACCCAGAGAAGCTCTCGCCACCCAGGCTCCCATAGCTGGCATGGCAGGTTGACCCCTCTGGGGGTGGTGAAGTGTTTTTTACCCAGAGGAGATCTCGCCACCCAGGCTCCCATAGCTGGCATGGCAGGTTGACCCCGCGGGAAAGTTATACTCAGCGAATACGTTGGGGTTGGACATTTCTTTCCGAGCTTGTACCAATCTCGAAAAGAGCGGGGATTGTGTACAACCCCGTATTCGCGAAGAGTGGACCCTAAATGAGGCGTGCTTAGTTTTTAAGCTTTTTGAGTATTTTGAACTCTCGGTGGCCAATTTTGGCTCTAGCTTGGAAATCTACTAGTATGGGGAGGAGAAATGGGCCTCCCCCAGCGGCCCCTCAGTTGGAGTGTGAGAGCGGCAGGTTGGTAGGCACCCGCCAGGGCCAATTGGGTGTGGAGGCGGGATCAGCAGGCCCTCCCCCTCCCCCTTTTTCCCCTCAGGCCGGCGAGACCAGCCCCGAGCCCGGCGGGTAGGCCGGGCGAGACCGGCCCTCGGGCCGGGTCTCGCCCCGCCCCGCGGGCAGCCAGGCGAGACCGGCCCCCAGGCCGGGTCTCGCCAAGCCCGGCGGGTAGGCCGGGCGAGACCGGCCCCCAGGCCGGGTCTCGCCCCGCCCCGCGGGCGGCCAGGCGAGACCGGCCCCCAGGCCGGGTCTCGCCGAGCCCGGAGGGTAGGCCGGGCGAGACCGGCCCTCGGGCCGGGACTCGCCCCGCCCCGTGGGCAGCCAGGCGAGACCGGCCCCCAAGCCGGGTCCCGCCAAGCCCGGCGGGTAGGCCGGGCGAGACCGGCCCCCAGGCCGGGTCTCGCCCCGCCCCGCGGGCGGCCAGGCGAGACCGGCCCCCAGGCTGGGTCTCGCCCAGCACCGCGGCAGCCAGGCGAGACCGGTCCCCAGGCCGGGTCTCGCCCAGCCCGGCGGGTAGGCCGGGCGAGACCGGCCCCCAGGCCGGGTCTCGCCCCGTCCCGCAGGGTGGGTCCCCTATTTGCTTTAGGTGACGCGTTTTTCCTTCTCTACCCCCCAGCGTGGCGGTTTCCTATTGGCCCAACGCTTTTTGGGCGTGAGGGTATTTCGGTCTTTTTACCCCCCAGGACTTGGAAAACTATAAATAGACCCCCTTGGTGCCTTGGAGAGGGACTTCTTTTGAGCTTCCTCATCCCTTAGTTTCTTCTTGGTATAGTAGAGAGAGCTCTTCAAGGCACCCTAGCTCGAGCATTGGCTAGGGAGGGGAAGTGCTCAGGTAGCCTTCCGGGTGTGAGGTGGGACCTCCGCGCTAGAGCCGAGGGTCTGTTCATAGTCTCTTAAGTCTCCGGTCTGTGACGTTCTCTCGAGTGTAGTAGGTGTGAGGTCACCCCTTTCAGGGACCCCGAACTCCACAGAGGTCAATTTTGGCTTCAACAATCTCCACATTCTCCGTGGAGATCACTCTTGATCTCGGTGGATTATCATGCGAATGATTTTGGAAAAAATAAATTTGGCGTGTCTGAAGCACACACCTCTGTGTTTTGCATGATCCATTTTCCGCATTAAATCACATTTGTTGACATTAAAAAAAGAATTACAAAATAAATCACAAAATATTAATGTTGGTATTTTACAATCATTTTAAGTATCAAATTGTTTATATTCCAATTATTCCTGAAAATAATACGGAAGTCTGTGCTCAGGACGCGTAATAAAAATTCTCAATGCACAACCCCTGACACAGATTTGTGTCCGGGGCTCAGAAGATGTTGACATGTGTAAATAGTTAGACCATATTTATTCAGGTTTATATCTCTCTTTGTTTATCTCTCTTCCAGATGTCTTCCTCGCCATTGTTGCTCCAAAAAGGAAGAGTTATCTTCCTCGCGACAATCAATTTGTTTTCGAGATAATCAAGATATATCTGAGATAATACATTTGCCTCTGAGATAATAGACTCGTGTCTGAGATAATCTAGTTGTATCAGCGATTTTTAACATGTTCCCACAATTTTGCCGAAATCTAAACACCTTTATACCAAGGTTGTCAGGATCGCGATCCACATCATAAGATCTTACGATGCAAATTTTGTAAATCGATATAGATTTTGTAAAGCGATCCCGATCCGACTCTACTATCAGATCTGATCCTACCTCGAAACGATCTCATCTACGATCTCGATCCGACCCAACTATCAGATCTGATCCACCTGTCAACATCTAGTGAGCCCCAGGGACACAGATCCTTGAAAGGGGGATCTCCTTTCAAAACAAACCTAATTCTTCTTGCATGCCGCCGGCCAGCTCAACCACGACGCTCTGATCATTTTCTCCACCGTCGGTTTCTAAGATTTATTACACTGTCTGTGTTGCCTCTCTGGCAGGCCTGCACATAAAGACCCCGGTCCCGGTCCTGGACCGGTCCTGGGCAGGACCGGTCTTTTGGGACACCGGTCCCGGACCGGTCCTGCCCAAACTGGTCCCGGTCCGGGACCGGTTTTTCCTTTGAAAACCGGGACCATCTGGGACCGGAAGGACCGATCCTAACCGGTCCTAACCGGTCCCAGACCGGGACCGGTTAATTAAATTAATTATTTTAATTATTTTTTATATATTATTATATTTCAATTTTAATAATTTAATTAAATAACATATTAACATGTAATAATTTGAAATGCAAAATTGTAAAGTAAATAAATTTTTTTATTAAATTTGAAATAAAACTACAAAATCAAAATACAAATTACAAATTATAATACAAAATCAAAATACGAACATTTTTATTAAATTTGAAATTATATTACAAAATACAAATTCAAAATTTTGAGTTGAGCATTTGACTTGTCTTCAACTTCGGAGTCACGTTTGATTTTGATCTCGTCTTCAACTTCAACGTCATTATTCTGCGGCGCTCCCCAGATTTAAGTTATTAAGCTCGTCTTCAACTTCAGACTCACTGTCTTCAATTGACGAGACGTGTTGTCTCCTCCTCAAAGCGTCCAAATGGTCCTTGTAGCAAATGCAAATCTCCAAAGATTCTTCGGTCAAACGGGTCTTTCGCTCGTTCAGAATCCTGCCACTCAAAAAAAATGCAGACTCCGAAGCTACCGTACTAGCTTGAATGGTTAGTAAATCACGGGCCATTAAGGCCAAAATAGGATAATTATTACATTTAATTTTCCACCATTTTAAAATATCAAAATTTTCTATTTCGTACGCGGTCATAAAATCTTGAAACTGTATTTTGCTATATAAACCTAATTCGTTTAAAGTACTCGAAGTTCGTTGTTTTTTCTTCGAAGCTAATTCTAAAAATCTATTTTTTAAAATATCTTTTGTTCGAGGGGCGGTGGATTCCTCGCGAGGTCGCAATCCATATAGTTGATCGTAATAATTATATAGGCGAGTAAAATCAGAATTAAATTTTGAAACACTAACGTTGTGAAAATCACTAGAAGATTAGTTTAACTCTAAATTTCGATTAATTTCCTCTATAAAATTTTCAACCCCGTCTACACCCATTAAAGGGTTTAAAGCCGCACCACAAGAAAACATAGGTGGCATATGCGTATAATATTTTAAAAAATTTTCCTTCATTAGTAATATTAACGGACGCCACATTGGGTTAATTTTGTAAGTTTTAAACGTTTCAGTAATTAATAAAAAAATTTCAATAACAAGCGAACTAGTAGGATAATAAACGGCAGATAAAGAAGTTGTTGCCCGGTAAAAATTTTCTAATAAATTTACGTAATCTTCGATTATAGCCCAATCTGACGCATCTAAATCATGTGATTCTTCTACACTATTATAAAATTCTATCAATAACGATTTCTGTGACATAGCCCGTTTTAACATTTTGTACGTGGAATTCCATCGTACCGGCATATCATAAGATGAACCCAAAAATTTTTTACCCTGTGCTATAACAAATTTTTTGAAATCTTGTTTTCGTCGTTTTGAACTATAAATAACTCGTAACATAGTACATATTTTAATAACATATTTTTTCATAAAAGTTAAACTATCTTGCACAATTAAATTAAGAACGTGACATACGTAATGTGTATGAAAAAAAATACCATCTAGCATAGGTTCCAAATCCTTAATCAAATATTTAATAGCCATTGTACAACCCCGTGTCCGGCGAGCAAGGCCGCCAAAGCCCAGACAGATCGGGCTAAGGGCAGTAGGCGAGCTCGGCAGTGGTGATGTCGAGCCCGAGCTCGGCATTCGTCGATCATAGACCGGCGATCGTCGACCGGAGATCAACTTTTGTCCACCCAGAGCTCGACATCTGCCGAGCTAGCCCCAGCTCGCGACCTCGCAGTGGAGCTCGGCAGCAGTAGGCGAGCAAGACCTGCCGAGGTGATCAAAGCCGCCTGCTCGCCTGGATGAATGAGGTACTTATTACTGTTTTGCCCCCGCAGGTCTGCCCATAGCCCTTCAAAACAGCGGAGTTTGGCTGTTGGCAGACCCGGGAAAGAGTTTTTTTGGTAATTTCAGGTTAGTTCTTTTGGTTATTGGCAGTCCAGATATTGAAAACTATAAATAGGACCCAAGGGGTACCCCAGAAGGCAGGTTCTCCCGTGCTCTTCTGCTCCAGTTTTCAAGTGCTTTCTGAGAGTACCTTAGCTCGGCTTCTGGCTAAGGAGGGGAAGCGCTCTGAGATCTTCCGGGTTTGTGGTGGGACCTCCCCCGCCGAGCCCTTGGGTCTGTTTCACCTTGTCTTCTTTGTTGTTTTACTTGCAGGAGCGAAGTAGGTGCGAGACCGCCCCTTCCTCAAGGGCGAACTCCACAGGAGATCGAGGAATCGGTTTCAACATTTTGGTGCGGTGAGCGTGGACAGTGGTCAGTGCAGAAAAGCTTCAGCGAGTTCAATGACAGGAGGACAAGGATCTGACAGGCAAAACTCGCCACATCCCCCGCCGAGCCCGTGGGTCTGTATCACCTTGTCTTCTTTGTTGTTTTACTTGCAGTAGCGAAGTAGGCGCGAGACCGCCCCTTCCCAAGGGCGAACTCCACAGGAGATCGAGGAATAGGTTTCAACAGCCATATTATTATTCGAGGCGTTATCAAACGGAATACTTAAAATTTTATCTTTTATTTTAAAATCTCTAATACACTTAATAATCACCTGATAAATAGCTTTACCGGTGTCCGGATATTCAAAACCTTCAAAACAAATTATACGTTTATTTAATTTCCAACTATCGGGATCGACCCAGTGACAAGTTATGCAAATATAAGAAAGTCCGTCAACTAAACCGCTAGTCCAAACGTCGCTCGTTAAACTAACTCGACCGTCGAATGTTTCAAAATAATTTTGTAAATATAATTTTGATTGCAGGTAAGCTTGTAAAACATCACGTCGAGTTGTAGTACGACTTACCTGTTGATATTTTGGTTGGAGTGCTTCGTGTATGTAAGACGTCATTTCGTCGTTGTCGTAGTGGTTGAACGGAAGTTCGCTTTTGATGACATTCTCCATTTGTCGCTCCCGTTGCCGAGCTTGGTCATACGTCCAAATGTGCCCGGTCGTCGAAATTTGAGCTTGGTTGGCCTCCGACGGGGCTTGTTTGGAAAGACACAATTTTTTGTGTCGGGCGAGGGTTGTGTTGCTACTGTTAGCGGCCATAAGTTTCGCGCAAAGTTTGCACTTCGCCTTAATTTCGCCGCCGATCCGCACTTTATCGAAGTTATCTCATACCGCTGCTTTATGCCGGTGCTCAACGATCTCATGATCGACGGATGCTGAGGAGGACGTCGGCATGGAGGAGGAAGCCATATAACACGAATATGAGTGAGAGAGAAAGTGAGAGAGATAGTGAGAGAGATAGTGAGAGAGAGAAAGTAAAAGAAAAATGAGAGAGGGGGGGGGGGGGGAATTTAAATAAATTTTTTTTAAAAAAAAATTTAAAATAAAAGAGCCAAACGGCTCTTTTAATAGAGCCTGCCACGTTAACGGCTCTATTAAAAGAGCCGTTCGGCTCTATTAAAAGAGCTCTATTAACGGCTCTATTAAAAGAGCCGTTAACGGCTCTATTAAAAGCCGTTAAGCTCTATTAAGCTCTTTTAATAGAGCCGTTAATGGCTCTATTAAAAGAGCCTTAACGGCTCTTTTAGCCGGTCCCGACCGGTCCCGACCGGTCCCGGACCGGGACCGGAAAAGACGGTCTGTCTTACTGGTCCCGGTCTGGCACCGGTTTTTACCCTTAAAAGAGGGACTGCTAGGGACCACTGGACCGGACCGGTCCTAACTGGGACCGGTCTCTGTCCGGTCCGGTCCCAACCGGACCGGTTGGGACCGGTTTTTATGTGCAACTCTACTCTCTGGCTTGCTTCTGTTCGAACACAGCCACGCCGGCCGACTTTAATTTCACAGTTGACATTTCTAGTTTTTCCCGGTTCAAATTGTATAAGCTTCGCAATACTCTTCTTCAAATTATATGTATCGCTACCATTTAATTTCTTACAGAAGAACGAGTGACTACGGCCAGCCGCAATAGTATCTTATTGTGGTAGTACACGGGGTCCACTGTGCCCGGCGCGATATTATTCGGACCACGACATTGTCCCGAGTGTTATACTTCGCTCTTCCCTCATTTTGCGGTGTGCACGGGTTTGCCAGCACTAGAAGAAAAAAACAAATTATTAAAAGTGAAATTTTTTAATAAACAAATTATTAAAAGTGAGCGTTTCGGTGCTCCGTTTTGGGCAAACGCCGCCGGAAGGCGGGTTACTCCGGCGGCGTTTGCTCCGTTTCCATAAGAAACGCCCCAAAAAGCTCCGTTTGGAGCAGCCACCTCCCCCCCCTCCGTTTCGAAACTCCGTTTCCACCCGCCGGATCCACCCGCCACCGCCGAAACAATGAAGCCATAGTATAGAACTATGGATATATAAAAATGGAGAAGCAGAAATCTCAAGTTTGTTGAAAAATCAAGAAAATTGTTTGGTAGAACTAATTTGAAGTTGTTCAAAACGGAACGGAAGAGTAATATATATTAGACGTTTGGTAAAGTAGTGTTGCGGTGGCACTATAAAATTCAATCACGAAGGCTTTATTTTTGCTAAGTTGAGTTTGAACAAAAGCACCGCCTTCCTAGAATGGAGCGGTTTTTCGGACCAATCTCCATTCCGAAATAGAGCCTATATCTCGTGAAAGTCTTTGGTTGTCCTGTGGAGGAAGCTGTGGGGAGAATGCAAGGCAAGTGAAAACTAAAAACCTAAGGGTGTTGTAAAATTCGGTACAAACGTAGGCAAAATTATAAATCAACACCGGTAACATGAACACAAAACACAACCACATGATTTAATAATGAAAATATAAATGTAAATACACGAGAGAATTGACCGTCCGATGAAAAACGCACGAATGTGCCGGACACGCACAATCTGCAAGAGAGTAGTAGATCTGAACTGCAATCCAGCTAGCGGACGCACAAGGTTCACTGGAACCATCAACGTCGAATTTCAACGTTCAACCACATCACCACAGGAGAACAACGCCACCACCGGAAGACAACACCGCCGATGCTAACTGCACTAATGCACGCCGTCAACAACACGTCTCTTCACTTCAAAGAACGTCCCCTACAACGCCGGCAACAAACTCCAGCAATACCCTCTCCCAACATCGGCAGCTACCTGCTCCAAGACCGGCGACAATACCGAAGGCCGACGGCCCCTCCAGGTGCACGAGCGAGAGATAGGAAAGAAGAGAGAGAGGCGGAGGGTGTGCTTCTCCTGTAAGCTACATGCAGCTTATCTCTCCAAATTGCTACAGGCGGCTCTCAACTAGGGGAGGACCCACCTTGGGGCAAGCGTTGGCAGTCACCCACATTCATTTTTTTTTTTAAAATGATAGTATTAGTTACGGTTTAAAACAGTGGCTAATAGTTTTTCATGAATTGTATTAGCCACGGATTAAGCCGTGGCTAATAGTTCTTCACTTAATAGTATTTGTCAGGACTTAAAACCATGGCTAATAGTTCTTCACGTTTTTTATCTCTTCTTTTGCAAATCCTCCTCTGAGTTGTTCATTTATCGTGAAATTCTTTCTAAACATGAATGTTCGAAAATGAGTCCTGTACCAAGATTATGCACATCTTTTTGTCATTGTATGCACGACTTTTATATATTTTTATGATATTAATGTACTTTTATCATATTATTTTATTAATATTTTTTGTAATTTTTTTTGTACGCTCATATTAGAAAAAGTTTATGGATCGGTCAATGCTCTCATCTCCAAACCTTCATGCGGCTTCCTATTAATCTAACGGTGGTGGATGGTTTTATTTTTCATAGATAGAATTAAAAAGGAAATCGATTTAGGCTCCGTTTAGACTTAAAAGCGGTTTAAAAAGGAAATCAATTTAATCTCTCTCCCTCTTATTTGGCAACTCATGACAACCAAAACAAAGAAAAACAATTATTATTATTTTTTCTCCATGATTTAGTCATCTCAGCATATATCCAGGGAAAGAATTAAATTTCAAATCTGGATCCGCACTGAATCGGATCCGAATCAAACCAACAAATGGAAGAGCGAACCCATCTAGTAGTCACGCTCAATCATTCCTTGTGTCCAGGGTACCCAGACCAAAAAACTTGTGTGTAGAATGTATTGTTTGGCATGACAATGATTGTTAATAATATATGTATTTATTGTATTTATTGGTTTTAGATTAGTCTCACACTGTCTGTGGTGTTTCCTCCTCTTCTCCTATATGTAGACCTCATGAGTCCTCTTTTTACACATGAATACAAACACTTTTGTTATTTCTAACATGGTATCAGAGCGGGGTTCTCCTTAATTTTTTTCCGCGCTTGCACCCTGCTCATGCGCTCTGTCTGCGACCTGTCCGCACGACCTGAGCCTCCTGCCTGAGCCCCTGCGATCTGCCGCGACCTGAGCCCCTGCGATCTGCTCAGTTCACCAGCACCTTGCCGCCAGCTTGCCTGCCAGCCTGCACCTTGTGACCTGCTCAGTCCGCAACATCTTCCCGTTGCTACATGCTCAGTCTACTACGACCTGCTCAGTCCGCCCGACAAACCTCCCTTGTCGTTAATGGGGAGGAGTTTCAGCTTGAGCTCGATCAGAGTATCAACTGTCTGGGTGTTAGTGAGGGCTGCAACAGAGAGGATGTCAGAGATGTACTTCTGATGAGAGATAGACCGATCATGCCTTGTTCACTCGCACTTCTGCTCAGTGATGTGTCATCCTCCTTCTCTATGTGGATGAATGATTATCATTGGCGATGACCATGCCACCATTGCCTCTCTTCAACAGCACCTCTGCAACCAGTTCAAAATGAGGGACATGAGACCCCTCTGCTACTTCCTTGGGCTAGAAATCTGCCAATCCAGACGTGGCATTCTGGTCTTCCAATAGAAGTACATCTCTGGCATTCTCTCTGTTGCAGCTCTCACTGACACCCGGGTAGTTGATACTCCGATCGAGCTCAATCTGAAACTCCTCCCCACTGACGGCGAACCTCTTCCAGATGTCTCCCGCTTTCGGCACCTCGTAGGGATGTTGGTCTATCACACCATGACTAGGCCTGACATTGCCTATGCTGTTACCTTTGTTAGTCAGTTTGTCCAAGCTCCGTGCTCAGTTCACTATGTCCCAGTCCTCCAGATTCTTTGCTATCTGCACACCTCCATCACTCGGTCTCTATTTCTCTCCGTCACTTCTACACTCACCCTCAGAGTATTCTCAGATACTGACTGGGCAAGGGATGTTACAACTCGTCACTTCAATACTGGTTTTTGTGTCTTTCTCGGTGACTCTCTTATATCCTGTCATAGAAAGAAACATGACTCCATTGCGCGCTCCAGCACTGAGGCCGAGTATCGTGTCATGACTTCCACCACTGCTGAGATCGTTTGACTTCACCGTCTGCTCTGTGATCTTGGTTTATCAATTTCCGGAATCACTCTTTTATTCTAAGATAATAGAAGTGTTATACAAATTGGCTCGAACTCGATGTTTCATGAACGGACGAAACACATCAAAATTGATTGTCACTTCACTCGCCAAGAGTTCCTCGCCAACACCATCTCTCTACCGTTCATTACCTCTGGAGAACAAATAGCGGATTTCCTCATCAAGTCCCTCAAATCAGCTAGATTCTGATATCTTATTAGCAAACTCTCGATTCATGATCCACCGTGGGTTTGATGGGAGATGTTAATAATATATATATATTAATTGTATTTATTGGTTTTACATTAGTCCCACACCGCCTGTGATGTTTCCACCTTCTCCTCTTCTCTTGTTTGTATGCCCTATGACTCCTCCTTTTACACATGAATACAAATACTTTTGTTACTTCTAACAATGATAATGACCAGCACCAAGAAAAGAAAACTAGTTTTGAACATATCAGTGATCGAAATTTCTTTGGCGAGGGAGGTCTGGGGAAGTTCACGAATGACGGTTCATGACAACCACTGCTTTGAATCAACAAATAGCCCGAGCGCGATTTATCTCCAGGGTACAATTTTTCGTCTGGCGCGATTTTTTCGCCAGACTGTGAAATTTTTTAACCGACCTCTTTTTTTCGCCTAAGATTACTTTTTAGGAAATTGCGGAATTCAATATTTTTTTACTATTATTAGCAATATCACTATTTAGAACATTTTATGATATGAAAATAAAATTAAGATAATGAGACAATAAATGACATGATTTTATTTCATACGAAATTGATTACAAAATACAATGTATCTCTATAAAGCTAGAGATTGAGGATATGAAGAATATAAACTACTTTTGATTTCACCGATTCTTCTACCAAGAACCGCCCAGCTATAGCATATTTCTCCCTAGATCTTGCTCCTAGCTCCCCTAGATTTCACCAAGATCTAGTCGCTGCACACAAGACAACGAAAACTCCATAAGTCACACAAGGACGTAGAGGCCACGCACAAGGCGGTGATTTCCTCTTAAGCCACACAAGGACATAGACACCACGCACAAGACGGTGATTTCTCTACCAAATACAAATATGATATGATAAGTTACAAAATAGAAATTCAGAGTAAAAACTCCCTCAAAATAAAACTCTGAAGACGACGTCGAATCCATGCAAATATTGCCTGAGATGCTGCGCACGAACCATCTCTTCTTCGCTCTTAAACATTCTTGGGAAAGTGAGAGTTTTCTCAAGGCTGAAACTCTCTGTATGGAATGCACGAGAAATGATACTTCAGGTATTGAATTTCTTTTTCTCCACAGAAGAATTCGGCCTTTTTATATTTTTTGAGATATCGCCCGACGATAGTGGCTATCGCCCTGCGATAGTGGCTATCGCCCTCTAGCGATATCATTTCTGGCCGCCACGTGTTCCATGATTCTGAGATTTCTGTGGGATGATTTGATCGTGGGGCTATTGCCGACGATATCAGATATCTCCTGGCGATACCTCCAAATAGTGCATTTGGTGGCTGGATCGTGTGGAACATGGCATTCGTCACGCTGACGTCATTTTCGCTATCGCCTGGCGATAGTGATTATCGCCAATGATATCGCCTTTTTACTTTTGCGATCCAAACCTTTTCTAGATTATAGATGACTTAGTTCTCATTCCAGCATGGGGTGACACCTTCCGTAACTCTTTTCGGATTGAAAGTTATGACTGTTTGAAGTTTAGTACACAAAACTCGTCCTTTTGTTTTTTTTAAAGTATACACACCTTTGGATCATGCCCATGACTGAGAACTTATCTCCTCATTCAACTTGTACAACCTGCACACAATAAACACACAAAATACTAGATCAAATATATAACACCTCCGTCCGTCACATGAAATATAATAAAGGGTCCGGTCGGGACCCCACACCATATTCCACAAACAGACAGCGAGATTACATGTTAATATAAAAAACTACATGCATCCTAACTCAGAGCATTCTATTAGAAGCTTCAGGGGTTAAGAATTTGAACTCAAGTACAACAGTAATGTCCAATATATAAACACAAGAATGTTTATTACAAAAATATACAAAAGTTACTATCGCCCATCAATAGTCACTGTCGCCCAACGACAGTCAACAGTAACTTAAAACTGTTCTGGCCTTAAATTTACTCTTTGCATTGTGTGGATTACAGACATCGGCATGCATGTCGGTCACACATGAAAGTAATAAAACATCGCTTGGCCTTCGAGGGCCGACATAACTTCCGGGGCTTTAGCCCGCTACTTCTCGCTCGGTTCTCCAGCACCTACACAGAGACAATCCACCACAAGGATGACAAACAAGACAACGGTCAACATTAAGCTGACTAATTTATAACAACCATATCCTTTTCCCGGGGTAGTGATATTCATTTCCTGCAGGTATAGTATTATCACAAGGACATATATCACAAGAACGTGCACTTACACACTGTTTAACATATCACAAACGAATGCCTCAATGACCAGTGGCGGATCTAGGGATGCAAGTTGAGTTGAGTCGGCTCGAAAAAAAACTCGACTCGAGCTCGAGCATGTCGAGCTCGTGCTCGAGCTCGTCGAGGTCGAGCCTGATTTCGAGTCGAGCTTGAGCCTAAGTAACCCTGTTCACGAGCTCGCAAGCCGGCTCCCAAGCTTTTTTTAATTAAATAATATATATTATTAGTATTAAATATTTTAATATATTATAAACACATGAATGTTTATAATAGCGGAAGCTTCAGGGGTTAAGAATTGGAACTCAAGTACAATGGTAATGTCCACTATATAAACACATGAATGTTTATTACAAAAATACACAAAAGTTACTATCACCCAACGAGAGTCATTGTCGCCCAACGATAGTCAACAGTAACTTAAAACTGTTCTGGCCTTACATTTACTTTTTGCAAGATGTGGATTACAAATATCGGCAGTAGGTCGACCACACATAAAAGTAATAAAACTTCTCTTGGCCTTCGAGGGCCGGCATAGCTTCCAGGGCTTTAGCCCGCTGCTTCCCGCTCGGCTCTCCATCACCTGCACAGGGACAATCCACCACAAGTATGTCCACAAGACAACGGTCAGCATTAAGCTGTCCAATTTATAACGACCATACCCCTTTCCCAGAGCATTGGCATTCCTTCCCTGCAGGTATAATATTATCACAAGGACATATATCAAAAAGAACGTGCACTCACGCACAGTTTAATATATCACAAACGAATGCCTCAACAGTCAAACGTTCCGTGCACTCAGGGCATATTTTTGGTGTACCTATTGTCAGGGTTCCACCACCATTCAGAGGTTCCCAGACATAACAGTTAACTTTGAGCATTTATAATCTTTACGACCCCCGGCCTGAGACTTTAGTATTAACGGCGTACAACCTAAGACTCTCATTATGCGAACCTAACGAACGCCAATATCATAAACACTCGAGTTAGACAACCATAACATGGATACGGTTTAGTCATTGCTCGTTGCTCAAATCGTCAATTCAATGTTTAGTTTGACGCGGGTCGACTTCCCCTTGTCCGTTCGGCTCATTGGCCTTTAGGAGCTTGCAGCTCATAGATTAACCTCACAGTCTCCCAGAGACAAGCTTTATAATCAAAAAAGTATCGGGCAGCTATCGCCTGCGATACTCATTGTCGCCAGGAGTTAACAACATAATTCACTTTCTGTACCAGACCCAGCAAAAACCCTGTAGTAACCTGCAGTGTTAGAAACACTGGACTTTTACAGCGCACAACCCAAATAGCTCACCAAGAGCTATCGTCGTTGGCGATGCTCACTATCGCCCGGAGATATCCAACAGATCTTAAAACCATGGAATTTTGTGGTATTTTTCTAGAGTGCAACTCCAGTACTTCATGCTACTCGCAAGTCACAGGTACAATCCCGCAGACCCCGTAAACTACTCGTTTATACTCGGAGTCTTCTCTGGCACACAAAATAAAACATCATCAATCCAGACCAACCAGTCTAGATGAGCTTCACATAACATGCCTATTCTGTACTGCGATTTTCGGATCTATATGCAAAACTAAACCCGGTGATACTATGTATCGACCCGCCGGAATCTCCTTGATTGTCCACCTTTTGGTTTGAGATTCCATGCATATGTCAAAAGAAGGACTTCACTTGTCCAAGAAGGAAGATCGTTACCCTTATTATCTTCTTCTGAGCTATGGCGAGGCTTTTCTACGTTGATGGAAAGGAGCACGCCGCTCTTCTATTCTCGGATCTAGCATCGGATCTGACCTCCGATTATAGAATCTCCTTCAGCACTCACAAAGATCAGCCCAACTCTTCTTTATCTCCTTCTTCCAAGAACACAAAAGGAAATGAAGAGAGAGAGAGAGAGATGAGAAGAGAATGACTTCTCATTCTAACACACCTCTGCATAAGTAACTTCGGGCTCAATCCCAGCCACATGCTTAATACATCAAGAGAAACGAGTGGCTGCAAAATCAGCTGAAAAGTTAAAGTAGCTGTTATCGTCGCTCGAGATCGATGTCGCCTTGCGACATCGACTTCAGCCGCTTGACTCCAGTCAACCACCGCTCTTTGGCCGCTTAATAGCCATCTGACACGTGTCCATGTCACGTGGCACTATCGCCTGACGATATCCACTGTCGCCTACGCGACATCAAGCCAATAGTTCACTCAACGCTTTCAGGCGTTGAGTGTGTTGAACTCATTCGACGTTGTGAAGTTGAGTACATTGCGCTCACTCAACGCTTTCTCGTTATCGCCAAGGCGATACCCACTGTCGCCCGGCGTTATCGAAGCTAGTAGCTCACTCAACGCTTTGAGCCATCGTGGACGTTGAGTTCATTCAACGCTTCAAGGCATTGAGAGCGTTGAGAGCTGGGCTATCGCCGCGCAATACCCACTAATGTCACGCGATAGTCTCTTATTCAACGATTTGTTGAAAAGCGTTGAGTGTGCTTAGTTCACTCAACGCTTTATGCTGTCGAGACTTATTGTTATCGCCCTGGCGATAGCGACCAAAAGTTCTGCTGTCAAATTTGATGTGTTACAAAATACATTATGGTATTTGTTATTCTCAAATCAAGAAATGCAGAATCCATGTTCCAACTAGGTCTACCATGAGCCTTGATCAGCAACAAACTTCATAATTCATGAGTAAAAAAAATTATATTTTTTCATCAAAAATTGAACCTGGAAACACGCCCATAAATAATTCCGCTCCGATTAATAAAGGCTTCGTTTGGTGCGATGATGACAGTCGTGAACGTGGGCATGAACCATCGCTCATGAACGTACGAACTCACCTAAAAAATTCATACATTTTATGCTCAAAACTACTTTATATTCTTGATGGCGGTCGTAACATTTGTCTTGCCAAACATACATCCTATGATAATGACATTTTTGACCAAACTCATAAGAGCAAATAAAACGTGTCAAACGAAGACACGGCCAGATACGGCAAGGGAACGGCGAACCATTGCCACCATGGATATCCAAACCTTGACAAGAAGCTATGGCTGTTCAACAATTTCCATTTTTCCGGCAACTACAGTCACCGCCGCCGCCCGCGGCTCTCCCATAGCTTGTCCAACAATTGGCCGCCGGCAATCAATTTTTTAAGGAAGAAAAAAACTGTCGGCGATGTAGTGCAGAGACGCATCTCAGGTCATGCTGATGCAGACGACGACCGCCCAACCCCTTCTTGTCCTCTATTGGATATATATATTATAAATAGATATATAAATAATTATTCGAAACAAAACAAAAATAAAATTGCAATTTATACCACGTATGAAAATAATTAAATAATTTGTATACTATTCAGAGAGGCACTGATATTTTCTTGGCCGAGGGGGACCCATTCATGATATAAATAATCGAGTGTTATTAGCACTACACTTTTGGATATTCAGACTATATTTACTTCTAATTTTTCGCGACATTTGAAAATACTCCTTGTACATGCATTTTTAGGAAAAGTGCTCACCACGTGTTGAGCACTTTTCCAAAAAATGCATGTATAAAACATATTTCTAAAAGGCGCGAAATCTGAGCGTATTTCCTAATGTGCGTCTTGTACATGCATTTTTAGGAAAAATGTTCAACACGAAAGTTGTAGTTCTCATCTAGATCTACAACTTTCTTGTTGAACATTTTTCCTAAAAATGCATGTACAATGAGTATTTTCAAAAGACACGAAAAAATAGGAGTAAATATATTGCGAATATCCAAAATTGTAGTGCTAATAACACTCGCCTATAAATATCCATTTTTTCTTAAAATTAGTTGTCATGTCATTATCATTTCCTCGGTACAACATTCTAAGATAGAGTGGTGTTACGTCCAAATAATAATTTTCTGCGCTACCTGCTCCCAGAGGAAGGAGCGCGAGTAGCGTAGGAGCCGTTCGATGAGTTTTAAAGAACGGGTTCTGCTTCTTTTTTTTATTATTGTAAATCCAAATGTTGGATTTAAGGCTGGACGACTTGGATCTCACCCGCTCCCAAAAGATGGAACGCTACCCGTATGGAACAATTACTAGTTATGTACACATCAATTTTGACTATAGGCGCACGAATTTTCATCTAAACAGTAGTGTTTTGGTGGATTGGCTCCGCTCAAAGTATTCTATAAATACCACATCTATGTATGGAATGAATATTTATAGTACTTTCAGCGTAGAGCATGACCCTAGTATGACACGAACCTGTTAACCTATTCCGAGTCGGCCTCGACACGTGCAGACATATTATTGAATAAACCTAACAATCTACTCTTATGTCCGCCGTGAACCCAGACTTCGGATAGAGGGTGGTTTGTGCAAAGTTCAACCAACTGTGAATCATACACAACCGTGTCCAGCACCTGTTTCAAACAAAATTAGACTTAAGCACAGAATAGTATGCACACATAAGTAAAACGAAACTCAGCTGCAACACAAAATAGTCTCAGGTACAATAAGGCACAGACCCAAAACGTCTGATGTCCCAAACAAACAGAGAGTTAATAGTCCAATCAAACAGTGCATAAAATAAGAGCTAAACAATGCTCTGAACAGAAGTAGCAAAAGATAAACTACAAAGACTCTAAAACTCATCATCCAAAAGATCATCCTGATCTGGATCTCAGTCAACCAGTGCTCCTCCTATCCCAGCAACCCCTGCAATTTCAACAGAGAATTTCATTTCAGAATGAATTCTATCCTTTGCAAATTTGCAAATATCTAGTTCTTACAAAAAAGAACTTAGTATTAAAATATTTTAATTTGGTTGGGAGGACACGTTCACAAAGTATTATAGTTTAATACTAAGTTCTTTTTTTTGTATTAATGTGGTGTCACGGTTACTATATGGACTGTCACGGTTACTGTCATATATGGACTGTCACGGTTACTGTCCTATATGGACACCACAGCTATATCTGTGATCCTATATGGACTGTCACGGTTACTGTCCTTCTAAAGTTAATTGGAACTCATCAAGTTTGGAATGGAACCAATCTTCAGACGAAGAGTCAAGACCAAGTCAGATTGTGTTATCAAGTTTGGAATAACACTCCTCCAAGGCAAAAGCTGAATCCAGGTGAAGTTATTAACATCAAGTTTGGAATGAAACAACTTATTAGATCCGAACTCAGCAACCAAGAGCATCAACGGAACACAACATGCTTGTTTTGACAAAGGAAATCAGAATAATCAGAACTTTCGGACAAAGGTTGAACTGAATCACCTATTGTTGAACTAAGGTCGAACTAAATCGCCTTTAGTCTCATTTCTCTCATAGTTTTGATTAGATGACCTTTTGGCATTCCTTTCGTCAATGGATCAGTCAGGTTATCCTTTGAACGTATATCGATCAAAGTGATAATTCCTTGTTCTTTCAGATAATTCAACAAGGCATTCAGTTGTATATGTCTCCTCTTAGTATTATAGAGAGTATTCTTAACGACTTGAACTGCTGCTTGATTATCACAATACAAGCTCAACGAGTTGACTTGTAACTTAGACAAGGGAATGTCTAAAATCGAATTCCTGATCTAATCTGCCTCTTCACCGGCCAAGGCTAAGGAAAACAACTCGGCTTCCATAGACGACAATGTTATACAGGTCTGTCTTTTGGATTTCCAAGTGATAGCAGCTCCACCCAAAGTGAATATATATCCACTGGTGGACTTGCTGTTCCCGACTTCTGAACATCATGACGCATCAGAATGTCCCTCCACAGAAGGTGGGTAACCAGTGTAGCACAGAGCATGATATTTAGTACCTTTCAGGTACCTCAATAGCATATCTAGGGCTTCCTAATGCTCTTTGTCTGGATTACTGGTAAAACGACTCAGCATGCTAACAGAAAAAAGCAATGTCTGCTCTAGTACAACTTGTGGCATACATGAGACTACAAATTATTTTGGAATATTTGACTTGATCAATGTTGGTCTCTACGTTAGGACTCAACTTCACATTATGATCAAATGGCGTCTGAATCGGCCTACATTTATCATATCCCTAGGTAGAAAGAAGTTGCTCAATATAATGAGCATGACTAAGAGTAACTCGACCCTTATCAACTCTAACCTTCATACCAACAGGGTATCCACAGGACCAAGGTCCTTCATGTCAAAAACTTCTGCCAGAGTGGATTTAGTATCCCTAACTACAACAAGATTAGACCCCAAAATCAACATGTCATCTACATATAAGCATATGATGACTGTCAGATTCAACAATGAGCGGTGATAAAGGCATTTGTCTGAGAGACTGGACTGAAATCTGAGGCTCTTTACCACCTAGTCAAATTTCATGTGCCACATCTTAGGCGCTTGTTTAAGCTCATAGATTGATTTATCCATTTTGCACACTTTATCTTTTAGATCTTTTTGCACATAACCTTCAGGTTGTGCCATGTAGATCTCTTCATCAAGCTCTCCATTTAAGAAGGCTGTTTTCACATCCATCTGATGAATTATAAAGTTCTCGATAGATGTTAAGGCAAATAGAATCCTGATAGTCGACAGGTGACACACAGGTGAATAAACATTAAAGTAGTATATTCCCCCCTGTTGTTTATAACTTTTAGCTATGAGACGCGCTTTATACCTGACTATAGACCCATCACTATGTAGTTTCTTATTCAACACTCACTTGCATCCTATGACTTTAGCGCATTTCGGCAAGTTGACTAGATGCCAAGTATTGTTATGTAACAGCGAGTCCATCTCATCATCAATGGCTTCTGCCCACATCAACGAATCTCTAGATCGCATTGCCTCCTGGTAGGAGAATGGATCATCCTCTAAATGGTAGGTGACGAAATTCTCACCAAAGTTCTTAGGGATTCTCTCTCTTGTAGATGCTCTAAGTGGAACAGTTTCCACCTCTAGAGGTTGGAGAGCAGTATCAGAAGGGCCATCTACAGGTTCTACGATAGATTCTTAAATCATATCATTAGACCCGGAAACAGACAACCCATGATCCTTGACAAACTTATCTTCAAAGAATATGACGTCTCTAAACTCTATTACGATATTCGTGGATAGATCGAGAAATCTGTCGGCTGCACTATCTTCTGCACTACCTAGATATACGCATGTTGTCATCCCAGGTCCCACCTTAGGCCTCTTAAGGTCTTGTATACGCACATAAGCAATACAACCCCAAGTCTTTAGAGTATCGTATCTACAAGGATGACCGTGTCATAGCTCATACGGGGTAGCGGTGAGCTGAGAATGAGGCACTCTATTCAGAATGTGATTTGCAGCACGAACAGCTTCTCCCCAAAAGGAATTAGGCATGCCAGCTGTTAAGAGCATAGAGTTCAACATTTCTGTCAAAGTTTTATTCTTACGCTCGGCAACACCATTTGACTGGGGTGAGTAAGGAGCTGTGGTTTCAAGAATTATTCCCTCAGAGGTACAGAATTCCTTGAACGCAGAAACAGTATATTCTCCTCCTCGACCACTTCTAAATCTCTTAATTTTCAGGTTCAATGATTTTCTACACGAGATTTAAAGATCTTAAACGTCTCAAAGGCTTCGTCTTTCGATTTTAATAGTTACACATGATAATATCTTGAAAAATCGTCTATGAATGTAATCAGATACTTCCTTCCCCCTCTAGTGACATGGCTACGAAAATCACAGAGGTCTGAATGTATCAACTCAAGAAGTTTCGTGCTCCTAGAAACCGATTTGAATGACTTTCTAGTGATTTTGGTTTGAGCACACACCTCACACTTGTCAAATCGAATCGACAGATCTAATGGAATGTTATGACTCTTCGCTAGATCTAGCATTTTTCTATAGTTCACGTGTCCAAGTCTGTTATGTAACAACTTAGGATCAATAAGGTTCGAACTTATTTGGTTAATGCTATCGTTGTTTAATCTAAGTCTATACATTCCTTTGATCAGATACGCACACCCAAAATAATGTGAATTTACCGTTAAGGTCATTCTACCGTTTTGAGTTGTGAAGGACATCACAGCCTTATCTAACAGACTCATAGAAATCAAAATTTTTTAGTTAAAGATGACACTACTTTAGCATTATGCAGAAAAAGAGTTTTACCGACTGTCCCAGCATGGGTCACCTCGGTCTCTCCCCCATTGCAGTTCTCCACCTTCTCGTGGACTGCCTTGACCTCAGCAAGTAACCCTCTGTCATTCGTCATATGACAGGTAGCACCGCTATCAAGCCACCACTCAGAGGACGAACTGCGGTGACTGCTCCCGATCATAGCCACGAAGGACTTGGGATCTGAGGCATCAGCCAGCATGTTCGCCACATTTTGCGGGGCATCCTCCTTTTTCTTTTTAGGAGCCCTGCACTCAGCCGTCCAGTGTCCCCACTTGCCGCAGTTTTGGCACTTTCCCCTCTTCTTTTTGAAAGAGGGCTTTTTAGGCGCCAACTATGCAGAGGCTTCACATTTGGGTGCTGGTGTCTTCCTTCGAGGCTTGCTGGGTCGAGAAACGAAGTTGACAGCCTGTGAGAACTGACCAAAAAAATCTGACGAACTTAAATTGCAGGGATGAACATGGGATGGAAAAATCTAGTGAATTTGACTTGCAGGGAAGAACATGGGATGGAGAAATGAGAAGCCCTATCGAGTGCATTCACTAGATTTTTCCATCCCATGTTCATCCCTGCAATTTAAGTTCGTCAGATTTCTCTAGGTCGCCCTGAAGTCCCGTTCGCCTGAAAGTCCAATTCGCCCAAAACTCCATTTCCATCCAGATCGTCACTGGAGGTATACGTTTCAACACATTTTCAACAAATTTTCAATAGATTTTCTCCAATCCTTAATAGGTTTTTGTTAGTGTTTGTGCATTACTCAAGCAATATTTCATGTTTGTGTGTGATTTAGTAGCCAGTAAATGTTATTATTTCAATGATGTGCAGGTTAAAATGAATTAGAAGCACACATTATTGTTAATGAGTTACTCATCTAAATGCAGTCAAGTAGATGTTAGAATGCATTCTATGACTGACATTATATTTCATAGTAAAGTTGAATTGATTGAATGAGCTCGCAATGTTGCCAAAAAATTAAGTTTTGTTGCGTTTGTTCATAGGGCGGATAAGCTTGATGGTAGGTGTAAGTCAAGAGTTTTTCTAGGTTGCGATAGAGGAGGTTTTGCTCGTGTTCATTCAATTGCTGGTGTGTGAGGATTGTCCCCTGTCTCCAATAATCATGACATGACAGAGATATCATGATGTCATTGTGCGAGTGTGGGACATGAATTACAGAAGTTGGAAACAAAGAACAAGTAGAAAAAATAATTAATTTCACAAATCCATGACAATGTATGCTTAATTTTTGATTATTAGACATACACATTTACGTTGCTAATCGTGATTACTAATTGTTATTGTTGAGGGTCACCCGGCTTTCCCCCGGTCCGTAGAATCGGACCGCCTTAGCGAATGACGTCGCTTCGTTTCGGCCAGCTATATCACTAATTTAGCAAAAAATCAAAAGTACCCCCAAGCGGTCTGGGCAGCCCGGTCATGGCCGCCGGCGTGCGCACGTGCACACCGCTCGCCCGTGACCACGAGGCGCACGCCCAAGGGGCGTGCACGCCCGCGCTTATGGGGTGCTCGCTGCGCGCGCACGCCGTGCCCGTCTTGGTGTGACGTACTCGTGCTCGGATCGGCTGTGTCTGCGCATGCTTCTCCTTGCACGATCGCTTTGACCCGCCGACCCGACTCAAAATTTTTTAAGGAGAACACATCAGTTATATTAATATTTTGGGTGCAGATAAGTGAACATTAAAGGTTTAATAGACAATCGTCATTAATATTGATCACCAAACAATATCTAGGTAAAAAAGTAAAATTTTAATGTTTTATTTCATATTGTACATAATCTTATATTTTATAATTTCATTTTAATGTTGGATGATGGAAAGGGAGCGAAAATTGAGTTTTGAAGATCTTTTAAGTCATGTAGATTATTAAAAAAAATTAGATTTGAATTTTGACCACAATCAAAAACTAATTTGATTTCTAGCAATTTTTAACACATTTTTTCTTGCACGAGACTGTTTAACATAAAATTTTGTTATCTCAAAATACCTCTTTCGAAATTTCTTAATTTTTAGTGAAATAGACAATTTTTTTATAATTAGTGTCCATAGCCTATTGGTGTGTACATAGTCGAATTAGATTGTACATGAATTTTTGGCTATCTATAGTCAAAATTGATGTGTGTGTAACATCACTTTTTTTTTTATTTATGATTGTTATATGCACATTTACTTTGAACATATGCAGATTATTTTATTAATTAGGAATTCAAAAAGAAATTATCTAAAATTACTTCATAAAAATTCATGGTAAATACATAAGTATTAGTCATGATTTTATGTTGCGACAAAAAAATACTATAAGATAATTTACCAAACATTAATTCTCATACTTTATTAATTTATATCACGAATAATTTGATCACATTATGGTTTAAGGCTGTCTAAATTATTTTTATATACATTAGAGATTAAGAACATGACGGACGTGAGACATATAACGTACATTAATTTTCTAATTGTGATTCAATCGTAAAGTTGGATTCTTTCATTTTTGATATCCAAAAAGCAGAAGAGTGTTCACTAGCCAAGAAATGATCCTTGACTAGGTTACCATGTTGAAGAAGAAGTGGAGAATGTAACTAAAGTGAAATTGTCATAAGATAATGCCTTGATAGAAGTCGAGGTGTATGATGTTCAGAAGTTATGGGTAGAGACGCAGTTCTAGTTGCCGAGGTAGACAAACGTATTATGGAGAATGAAGATAAAACCGATCGACATTGACAAGATGCGCAAATATTAGAGAAGACTGCATTAGAAATGCTTTTAAAGGTATAATAAGAAGTAGGCCAAGTTACAATAAGTTTTCTTACTCAAGAGTAGTTAGGCACATTTACAGTAGTTATATTGGAAATTATTGCCACTAATTATGATGTGGATTGAAGCAATCTCCTTAATAATGATACAAGTGTTTAGACCATTATGTTGAATACCCCCTAGAGGTACGACACGGCTTGCGTGTTGTTATAATGTACCTTTTGTATGGTCAAAAGGGTTTCATTAGAAGCTTTGATGAAAGGTGTATTGTAGGCACAACTTCCTTAGTGAGATATTTGTTAGTGAGGCCTACCTAGTTGTGGTGACATCTATCTAGATGTTGTGAGATTCATGGGGTTGACCATAATCACACACCATTGATCTCCACCTCAAAAGTAGTGGGATAATGGGGTTGATCGAACGCGATGATCGCGCCCAATCCCCCGCGCGCCGATCCTATCACGCTTAGTGGGCAAACCTCCGCGAGCCTCGCCCTGCCGGAGGCGGGCGGCCGGCCTCCTCTCTGGACGCCGGCCGTTCACCCTCTCTCGCAGCGCTGGCCCAAACCGCGGCCGAGGGAGCGGTCACCCGGGCCGCTGGCTGCGGCCGAGGGAGCGGCGCCCGAGCAGCTCTTTCCCTCGGCCGCCGGCCGCGATCGAGGGAGCGGCTACCGCTTCCTTGGGCCGCCGGCCGCTGCCGAGGGAGCGGAGCCCGAGCCGCTCCCTCCTTCGGCCATCGGTCGCGGCTGAGGGAGCGGCGCCCGGGCCGCTCCCTCCTTCGGCCGCCCGGGCCGCTCCCTACCTTGGCCGCCGGCTGCGGCCGAGGGAGCGGCCACCCGTGCCGCCCCCTTGCTTGGCCGCCGGTGCAGCCGAGGGAGGGGCCGCCCGGGCCGCCCCCTGCCTGGGCAGCCGGCGCGGCCGAGGCAGCGGTCGCTCGAGGTTGCCCACTCCCTCGGCCGCCGGCGCAGGGCCAAAGGGGACAGCAGCGCCGACTGCTCCTCCCCGGCTGCCGTCGGCGGTCCTCCCCTCGCCGGCGCACTCGGCAAGAGTTCGTCGGCCGCCCGTGGAGTTCCACCTCCGTCGTCCGATCAGTTGGGGACGTTCTCGGCCGTCTGATTCGCGCGTAACCACTCACTAACCACCAAGTTAGTATGAGAATTTAATCCGTAAATTTAATTGTTTCTTTTGGCGTGCAAACAACGATATTAATACGCACCCCTAAACTATGGGAAAATATCAATATTGGGTGGTTACGGTATGCGGCTAGCCGCATAACCACCGTAACCACCTCCTAGAGCCTATAAAAGAAGTCTCAGGTCTCATCATTTCTCACCTTTTTCCTCCGAGTCTTCTTCTTCCTCTGGTCGAAGCTCTGCCGAATTCCTCCCACGAACAGCACATGAGCCGCACTCAAGCCGCACCCGAGCCACCAACAAACCAAGTAAAATCCGCCCAACGAAGCCCAATCTCTTAAGTTCCAAGTGGGCCCGAAGCCGCAAGTCCAGGCGCTCCACTCCACGTTCAGAATCAGCAAGGCACTAAGTGAAGCCCACCAACGCAAAGTGCAATTTCTAACAACTCCTGGCGCGATGGTCTGTCGTCTGCCGCGTGTCAAGTGCTCACCCCAAAGCTGTAACGAGAGGTGGTCTGTCACCCCGACTTCACAAACAAGTTGTAACATCCAAGAAATAGTGGACTTTTACCAACACAAATCCGCTCACGTGATTTTTTACCCAGTTGAGGGGTTTTTCCACCTTAAAACTGTGTGTACAATCGACCTACTTTATTAATTGTGTGCGCACTCGACTGTTCCAAGAGCTAAGACGGTCCAGGTTATTCTGGTCCAACCGGGACGTCGAGTTAGACCGAAACAGTTTGGCACCGTCTGTGGGAACGTACTTCCCAGCATCCTCCAGAAGGTAGAACTTTCAACCAACAGTTTCCAAGGAACAGCTTCAATGATAAAGAGAAGCACTAGTACAGTTCAAGCATCCTTCCTTGGAGGACGCACTGAACCAGCCCACTCCCATTCACTCATGGATGTGCCACTCGAGGCAGAAACTGTTCTCGCCCCAGTAACAACATTGGAAGGACGAGTTAAACAGATGGAGGATCAGCAAACTGAGATGCTCGCTCTGCTCAGAAACATGTGAGCTCCTCCAGCTCAGTTGCCTGCATCAACCAATCCCCGGCCTCCGCCAAGCCATGGACTAGCATGAGAAGCCTCATGAAGAGGAGAATTAGAAGAACTCTCATATGTCACTAGTTCCACTCGCCCGGTCCTCAGAGCAACCGAAGTCGGTCGACGCGACCAAGTCCTGGAAGAAGAACCCCGCTTACCGTCGCTCGAAAGATTCACTCGGGAAGAGATACTGGAGGTGATCGCCGAGGAGTACAGACAGGCTGGCCAGCAGGATATTCTCATCCGTCGACCACTTCACCGAGGCTCTCCACTAGCACCCCCGATTTTGGCTCATCCAATCCCTCATAGCTTCAAACTGCTGAATATCGAAACCATCGCCGGATCTCCGATTTTTCCTACCTAGGTACTCTCAGTGAACCAACAAAAAGATGTCCACGAATAGAAGAAATGCAAGCAAGACACCCCCATAGCCTTCAGGAACGAGGATCTTGTGGGGATCCGAACACCCCACCAAGATCCTCTGGTAATCTGTGCAGGGATGAACAACCCCTGCTATAATGTCAAACGAATACTCGTCGACAACGGGAGTTCGGTCGACGTCTTATTCCTCTCTGCCAGTCAGAACATGAAGCTTACTAGCCAACACCTCACTCCGACATCAGGGCCTGTGTATGGTTTTGTTATAATGTACCTTTTGTATGGTGAAAAGAGTTTCATTAGAAGCTTTGATGAAAGGTGTATTGTAGGCACAACTTCCTTAGTGAGATATTTGTTAGTGAGGCCTACCTAGTTGTGGTGACATCTATCTAGATGTTGCGAGATTCATGGGGTTGATCATAACCACACACCATTGATCTTCACCTCAAAAGTAGTGGATCATGGGGTTGATCGCACGCGCAATGACCGCGTCCGATCTCCCACGCGCCGATCCTATCACGCGTAGTGGGCAAACCGCCGCGAGCCACGCCCTGCCGGCGGCGGGCTGCCGGCCTCCTCTCCGGTCGCCGGTCGCCCACCCTCTCTCGCAGTGTCGGCCCAAACCGCGGCCGAGGGAGCGGCCACCCGGGCCGCTGGCCGCGGCCGAGGGAGCGGCGCCCGGGCAGCTCTTTCCCTCGACCGTCGGCCGCGGCCGAGGGAGCGGCACCCTGGCCACTCCCTCCATCGGCTGTCGGCCGCGACCGAGGGAGTGGCGCCCGGGCCGCTCCATCCTTCGGCCATCGGGCGCGGCCAAGGGAGCGGCCGCCCGGGCCGCTGCCTAACTTGGCCGCCGGCCGCAGCCAAGGGAGCGGCCGCCCGTGCTGCCCCCTCGCTCGGCCGCCGACGCGGCCTAGGGAGCGCCCGCCCGGGCCGCCCCCTCCCTGAGCCGCCGATGCGGCCGAGGGAGCGACCGGCTGAGGTTTCCCACTACCTCGGCCGCCGGCGCAGGGCCAAAGGTGACGACCGCGCCGGCTGCTCCTCCCCTGCCGCTGTCGGCAGTCCTCCCCTTGCCGGCGAACTCGGCGAGATTTCCCCGCCCGCCCGTGGAGTTCCACCTCCATCGTTCGATCAGTTGGGGATATTCCCGGCCGTCCGATTCGCGCGTAACCATCCACTAAAAACAAGGTTAGTATGAGAATTTAATTAGTAAATTTAATTATTTATTTTGGAGTGCAAACAACGGTATTAATACATACCCCTAAACTATAGGAAAATATTAATATTGGGTGGTTACGGTATGCGGATAGCTGCATAACCACCGTAACCACCTCCAGGAGCCTATAAAAGTTGTCTCGGGCCTCCTCATTTCTCACATTTTTCCTCTGAGTCTTCTTCTTTCTATGGTGAAAGCTCTGCCGAATTCCTCCCACGACCAGCACCTGAGCCGCACTCAAGCTACACCTGAGCCACGAGCGAGCCAAGAAAAAGCCGCCCAACGAAGCCCGATCTCTCAAGTTCCAAGTGGCCCTGCAGCCGCAAGTCCAGGCGCTCCTCTCCACGCTAAGAATCAACAAGGCAATAAGTGAAGCCCACCAACGCAAAGTGGAATTTGTAACAACTCCCGGCGCGACGGTATGTCGTCTGCCGCGTGTCAAGTGTTCTCTCACTCCAAAGCTGTAACAAGAGGTGGTCTGACACCCCGAGTTCACAAACAAGTTGTAACATCCAGAAAATAGTGGACTTTTACCGGCACAGATCCGGTCATGTGATTTTTTACCCAGTTGAAGGGTTTTTCCACGTTAAAACTGTGTGTGTACAATCGACCTACTTTATTGACTGTGTGTGCGCTCGACCGTTTCGAGAGCTAAGATGGTCCAGGTTATTCCGGTCCAACCGGGATGTCGAGTTAGACCGTAACAGTTTGTCGCTGTCTGTGGGAACATACTTCCCAGCATCCTCCAGAAGGTAGAACTTTCAACCCAACAGTTTCCAAGGAACAACTTCAATGACAAAGAGAAGCGCCAGTACAGTTCAAGCATCCGTCATTGGAGGACGCACTGAACCAGCTCACTCCCATTCACTCATGGATGTGCCCCTCGAGGCAGAAACTGTTCTCGCCACAGTAACAACATTGGAAGGACAAGTTAAACAGATGGAGGAGAAGCAAACTGAGATGCCCGCTCTGCTCAGAAACATGTGAGCTCCTCCAGCTCAGCCGCCTGCATCGGCCAATCCCCCGCCTCCGCCAAGCCATGGACTAGCAAGAGAAGCCTCATGAAGAGGAGCGTTAGAAGAACTCTCTGATGTAACTAGTTCCACTCGCCCGATCCTCAGAGCAACCGAAGTCGGTCGACGTGACCAAGTCCTGGAAGAAGAACCCCGCTTACCGTCGCCCGAAAGATTCACTCGGGAAGAGATACGAGAGGTGATCTCCGAGGAGTACAGACAAGCTGGCCGACGAGATATTCTCATCCGTCGACCACTTCACCGAGGCTTTCCACTAGCACCCCCAATTTTGGCTCATACAATCCCTCATGGATTCAAACTGCCGAATATCGAAACCATTGTCGGATCTCTGATTTTTCCTACCTAGGTACTCTCAGTGAACCAGCAAAAAGACGTCCACGAATAGAAGAAATGCAAGCAAGACACCCCCATAGTCTCTAGGGACGAGGATCTTGAGGGGATCCGAACACCCCACCAAGATCCTCTGATGATCTGTGCGGGGATCGACAACCCCTGCTATAATGTCAAATGAATACTCATCGACAACGGGAGTTTGGTCGATGTCTTATTCCTCTCTGCCCTTCAGAACATGAAGCTTACTAGCCAACACCTCACTCCGACAACAGGGCCTGTGTATGGTTTTGATAATCATCCAGTCTAAGTGCAGGGGATGATAACCCTGCCAGTCACCATGGGAGAGTTCCCGAGGCAAGCCACACACGAAATCCAGTTCGTCGTGGTTAGAGCTGTCACTTAAAACCGAAAACCGCAAACCGAACCAGAACTGAATCGAAACCGCAAAGAACTTGACCGAATCGTTCGCAAATTATTCGGGTTCTGGTTTGAATTTTGGAACTGTGAACAACATTGGTCTGCATGTGGTTCTAACATTTTATTATCTGCAACGGAACCAGAACCGTAACATACAAGTCTCAAGCGGTTTCAAAAATTTTATACCCGATCCGAACCTGACTGAAATAAAACCAAACCGCAACCCGTTTATTATTATTATTATTATTATTATTATGTTGTTGTTGTTATTATTATTTTATAATTTATCTATAATATTTATGCTTACAATCACGAGTGAAGCTAGTGCAGTTTGAATCCAAACCGTAATCGCACTAAAAGGATTGATTTTAGACCGAACAAAACTTCACCGCATAAAAATCGTGTGATATGATTTGACATTGGTGTAGTTTGGAGTTAATTTTTGCAATACAGTTTTTATTTTTATACAGTTATATAATGTATTTTCAATTTTACTTACATATTTTTTTGAAATATTTTTGTTGCGGCCAAACTCGGCGTCCCAGTCGGACCATATTAACTTGGACGTCTTAGCCCACAGAGCGGTCGAGCGCATGCACAGTTACAGAGAAAGAAAATCAGACAAGACAATTTTTTTACCTAGAAAACTCGTCAACTGAGTGAAAAAACACGTGGTCGGATTTGTGCCGACCAAACTTCCACTAGATCTGAGTGCTGTTACGAGGCTTTTTCAATAACTCGAGGGCGACAGGCCGCCTCACGTTACAGTTATTAGGGAGAGAGACAACCTGGAGGGTGACATGCCATCGCTCACAGGGCTAATTATTTTCTCGTGTGTTGCGAGGAGCGATGGGCTCGTTGTATTCTGGAGTCTTCTAACAATTCTTGGAGGCGAGAGCAGCTTATTGTACTCATTCTGATGCCTGGTGCTTTGAAGCTCAGAGGCGCGCTCAGCGTGTCTTATCCTCTGCTTCTTGTCTCTGATTGTCTTTTGGAGAAGTGTGGTTCAGTTGTCTTATATGTAGATTGAGTGCTTTGCTCTGGAGCACGTGGGGAGCTTGTTGGCAAAGAGCGCGCTGAGCGCTTGCTGGAGGAGAGCGCGTGAAGCGCTAGACGGTACAGAGCAGTTGCGGGTAAAGAAAGAGAGCGTAGGGCGTTTGTAGAAGGGGAGCGCATGAGGCGCTTGTCTGAGGAGAGTGTGTGGAATGCTGGGGGGGACCCGCATAAAGGAGCGATGTGTGAGAGAGCGCGCGGGAGTGCGCGGGGGAGAGGCATGTGCATGTACGCACGAGGGAGAGGACGCGCGAGGGAGAGGCGCGCGCGAGAGCGCGCAAGGAAGCGATGAGCGGGAGAGCGTGCAAGGAGGCGACGCGCGCGGGCGCGCGCAAAAGAAATATGCGTGCGAGAGCGTGCAAAGAGAAATATGCGCGAGAGCACGCAAGGTGGGGGCGCGTGCGGGAGCACGCAAGGGAGAAATGCGCGCGAGAGCGCGCAAAGAGGTGGCGCGCGCAAGAGCGCGCAAGGGAGAAATGTGTGTGAGAGCGCTCAAGGAGGCGGCGCGCAAGGAAGAAATACGCACGCGAGCGCGCAAGTCGGCGACGTGCGCGGGAGCGCGTAAGGGAGAAATGCGCGCGAGAGCGCGCAAGGAAGAGGGGTGGAGGAGAGAGAAATTCCTGGCGGAGAAGATAAAGATCTTCGAAGGAGGCTTTGAAGATGAAGGAGGTTTTCAAAGAATGCTTGAAGATCTTCGAGGGGGGAGAAAGAAATGAAGAAGATAAGGAGAGATAAAATTCGTTGGAGGATTTTCCGAAGGAGAGAATGAGCATTAAAGGGGGATCATAGGCTCTATTTATAGGATTCATCGGTGGTTATGGAGGTTACGCGGTTATCCGCAGCCCATAACCACCATGATCGTTATTAACAGGCTGGAATATTAATTATTTTTATAACATTTGGTGGGATTATGACTTAATATGTGTATTAATCTTATTATACGCAGACTGCTCTATTTGTAGTCACACATTTCCCCCACAACGGTAGATCATGCGGGAGGTTACGGGGGTGGTTACACATATAACCGATGGCGGCGATCGCGAGAGCGTGATCAGACGACGGAGAATACTTATGATGGACGATGGGCGGCGGCAGCGGCGACGGGGAATATTGCTCGTCGGCGAAGGTCACGCTCGACCGGAGGAATACAATCGGCTGCCAACGGAATCCGACCGGCCGAGGGGAAGGCAATATCACCGCTAAATAGGGCCTACAAAGGAGGACGGGCGGCCAAATGGCCGCCCATTTCGAGCCAAAGCAAGGCCGCCCCTGATGAGGGGCGGTGAGCAAGCACGGGCGGCGGAATCGCCGGCCATTCTGGGAGAAACAAAGCCGCCCCTGTGAGGTGCGACAACCAAGTACGGGCGGCAAAATTGCCGTCCGTTCTGGGAAAAACAAGGGCCTCCCCTTTGAGGGGTGGCAGCCAGGACTGGCGGCAAAATTGCCACCCGTTCTGGGCAAAACATGGGCCGCCCATGCTAGGGGCGGCGTACAGTGCCGGCGGCAAAGTTGCCACCCGTTCTAGGCAAAACAGGGCCGCCCCTGTGAGTAGCGGCGACCAGTGCCGGCGGCAAAGTTGCCGCCCGTTCTGGGCCAAACAAGGGCCTCCCCTGTGAGGGGCGGCGGCCAGTTCTGCCGGCAAAGTTGCCGCCCGTTCTGGGCGAAACAAGGGCCGCCCCTGTGAGGTTCGGCGGCCAGTACGGGCTGCAAAGTTGCCGCCCGTTCTTGGTGAAACACGGCCCGCCCCTACTAAGGGCGGCGACTCTGACGAGCGACAAGGCGGTGGCCCGCCTCCTACGGCAGAGGGCCAGACGGCCAAGGAAGAAGGCCGCGCACTGCGCGCGGCCTGGCTCTGCGCGCGTAGGTGCGCTCTTCACAGAGCGTGAGCGACCGGGGCCGCGCACTGCCCAGGGCGTGAGCGGCCCAGGGCGCGCGCTTCCCAAGGCGCGCTTCTCATGCTTACCATGGCACATGTAGGTGCACGCTTTCCAGGGTGAGAGCAGGTGCACGCTTCCCATGGTGCACACATGTATGCACTTGGTCGGAAGCTCAGTGCGGGTCGGGGCGCCCGTGTGCGTGGCCTTTATGGCTGAGTGGTTGCTTGCATATACCCTTAGCGGTTGCGCTGGTCGGGCCGGGTATAACGTCCCCGCGCCCCAGCATGTACTCTAATTTCCACCTGGTCCGGTTCCGGTTACCGGGCTGCACCCCAATCCCTCTCCCTCCACAGGCGGGTTGTTGGTGGCCACAACCTCCCTTTGATGAGCGAACTCGACAGTTAAGCTGGGCCGTATGAGGACTTCCCAGGAGGTCACCCATCCCAGTACTACTCTCGCCCAAGCACGCTTAACTATGAAGTTCCTTCACTTCTCGGTTGTAACACCCCAAATCTCAATTTGGGTTCATGTTGGGTGACACAGCCTGGGACACGGGCATGTCCCAGGGCGTGTCGTGCTCGAGTTGAGCAGCCTCTCAAGTGCTCGACGAAATGCACTCGAGAAGTTCTTGAGAGGGAACACGCCCTGCGACACGGGCATGTCAGGGGGCGTGTCTTCCTCTGGTCGACAAACTGCACTCAACGATCGTCGAGCACTAAGTTGAGTTGAGTACACGGCCTATGACACGGACGTGTCACAGGGCCGTGTCCTTCTCGGGTTCAGCCAGCAATGCGTGTGTTGATGGACACGGGTGTGTCCTGGGACACACGTCCTGCGACACGGGCGTGTCACAGGCCGTGTCCCGCTCGGGTTGAGTTGGTGGTGTAGGATGTGACACGGGCGTGTAGGATGTGACACGGGCGTGTCACATGGTCGGGTACTGTTCTGGATTTGAGTCGGTTGTGTGTCGCTTAAGGGACACGACCTGTGACATCGGCATGTCAGGCCATGTTCAGCCTATTTCTAGGCAAATCAAGGCCGTTCATTTCCTTCATCCTGGATCCAAGGGTTCATGCCCTTCCCTGCTACTTATAAGGCCGAGAATGAGGGGAAAGCTCATTCATTTTTTCCATTTCTCTTTCTTCTCAAAGAGATAAGGAAAGAGAGAGAGAGAGAGAAAGGAAAGGGAGAAGGTAGATGGCTGTCGGAGAAGCTTCAGCGGGTTGATTCGAGAGCTGAGTGCGTATTTGTGGAGGCAAAGCCGTGGCGGTGATTTCCATCCGGCTAGTTCATGGCTCTAAAGTGATCGTCAAGGGTAACGATCTCCTTCTTGGACAATCGAAGTCCTTTCTTTATGCATATGCATGTAATCCTCCACCAAGAGGTGGAAAGCATAAGTGATTCCAAGTTGAGTCTGCATCTAGAGCCTAAAGTGTGTAGTACAGCATAGGCATGCTGTGTGAATCCCATCCGGATGGTTAGTCAGGATTGGTGATGGTTATGTGTGAACCAGAGAAGACTCTGTATATTGTGTGGATGCTTGTGAATTGTGAATACCTAGAAAGCTCAGGATGAGCTCTTGACTTGTGTGTGTTGAATTGGAAAGCAGCTCTACGAGAGTTGTGTTGTGGGAGGTTGATTGGTGGCAAGACTTGTTGCACCACAATGGTGGGTCGATCTGAAGGTTTGTGGGAGATCGATTGGTGGTAAGACTTGTTGCACCACAATGGTGGGTCGATCTGAAGGCTTATGGGAGATCGATTGGTGGTAAGGCTCGCTGCACCACAATGGTGGGTCGATCGGAATGCTTGTGGATTGATGGGTGGTAAGACTTGTTGCACCACAATGGTGGGTCGATCTAAGTGCTGGTGGGAGGTCGATTGGTGGCATGGCTTACTGCACCACAATGGTGGGTCGATCTAAATGCTCGAGGTTGCCGTGAGGTTAGTACCTTTGAGTGGGATGGACGGAATGTCACCAGTATGCGTATTGGTGGACTAGGACTGGCCAACCAACATGTTAAAAACCTCTGCTCGGTGGTGGTGCCAAGGAGTCCGGCCCACCGTAATGTGCCCTGAGTGCACGGAGCGTCTGGTGGAAATGAGCGCTTGTAAGATTGTGTAATGCTTGTTGTGTTATAGATGTGATTGTCGCTGTTTGGGACAGCTCTTTAATGAAATCGCGTTTCGAAGAGCAGCTCCTAGAGCTCTTTTCCGGAAGCACCCTCCACCCGCGTTCAGCGGTCGACAAATCGCGCCTGAAATCGCTGTTATTTCTTGTCGATCAAGCCCGCAAATCCCGAACCCTAGCAGCGTCCCTCCTCCACCGCTTCCCCCTTCCATTTTCGACGCCGACGACGGGATATCTCTCGATCCCGAGCGAGGTAACCCTGGACTCGACCTCTACGAACGCCGCTCTTCGCTCCGACGACTCGGCGATAGGCGATTCCTTTGCTCCTCGCTGGACGGACGCGATTCTCATCCGCTCCTCGCTGGGTTCGATGAACACGATCGTTCTGGGCTTGACAAACGCGATAGTCTTTCAGCGCCTCGTTGGGCTTGACGAACGCCATTCACGATCGTTCTGCTTCTGCATCCTCGCACTTCTCCTCCCCAACAACGCGACACACCGGAGCTGAAGATTGATCCAGGTTTATAGATCATTCTCCTTCATATTTTGTATGTGTTTTTGTGTGTTTGTGTGATTTTTTGGGGATTTGTATGTGTGTGGTATGTGTGAGATTTTTTTGTGTTTGGTTTTTTTGTTCAATTTTGTGTATATAACTTTAGGGCTAGGATTTTGATTAATAATTATTATTTTAATTTTATTAGTTTATAGCATAATGGTAAAACCAAAGGAAGGAGTAATCGTAGCGAGTTGGGAGTCAGGTGAAGTGATGTTATTTTGTGATCTCTGCATAAAAGAGATTGGTTTGGGGAATCGGCCCACCACCCACTTTAGCAAAGAAGGGTGGAAAAATTTGATTGCGGGATTTAAAGAACGAACCGGGAAAAGCCACGATCGATTGCAAATGAAAAATAAATGGGATCATTTGAAGAAGGATTGGAAGTTATGGAAGGAGCTGAAACATGGCGAGACTGGTTTAGGTTGGGATTCAGAGAAGAGAACTATTGCTGCATCAGAAGAATGGTGGGCATAGGAGATTAAGGTCAGAACAAATTCATGTTTGATTTCATAAAATTAGTTTTTATTTTGACAGATTTTAATATTGATATATTTGTTATAACAGGTTGTTCCAGCGGCGAAAAAATTTTGATACGAAGGTATTGCACCTGAGTTGGAGAAGAAATTGAACACTATGTTTAGTCAGGTTGTCGCAACTGGAGAAGACTCATGGGCTTCTTCAATTGGGAGTTTGCCACCGGATGTGGGGAGGATCCAGTTGGAAGATTATGATGTAATAGATAACATGGAAAACAATCAAGGTGATCCTGAAGATATAGGAGGTGCTTCAACACCTCCTGGGAATGTGTCTTCCTCGGCAAGTAAAAGAAGAAAAATCGAGAAGAATAAAGGAATGGCATTTTATTTGATGCAGATTTACATCAATCCACTCTAGCTGTGAAGCCTCCACCAGTTGTCACAGTCAAAGAAGTGGTGGAGTTGATTTCCAGTAGCTCAGATCTACGTGCAAACCTGGATCTATATTACTTTGCTCTCAACCACATCAGGGATAAGACCACTAGGGAGATCTTCATCAGTATCCCAGAAGATATGCAGGTTTGGTGGACTATGAAGGCGTACGAGAAGAGGGCTCAGTGATACGCCCGAAATAGATGTATATAATAACGCAAGTGCACGTGCCGTAACAAGTAATAAAGTGCGAGTGAGATCGTTCCCTCGGAGAAGTGATTAACCTAATGCTTGCAAGTACTAACTACACCGTTCTTTAAATCCAAACAAGATGAGTAAAATAATTTTGGAAGTAATGAAAAATTTTAATAAAGATTTAATCGAACTTAACTACGGAGATCCTTAGAAATTCTTTTACCGATTGGAGAAATTAGCCTTGCATTTCGGATTTCCTATGTGCGTCTAAATGGTGTGGAGAAATAGTATTAGTGGAAAGTGTTGAAGGAATTATCATGCAACGATTTTTATAGAAGAAATCCTCATCTCTCGAATCTCGGAAATCCCAACGTCCTAAATTCTCCTTGTTATCTCTAACTTAGGATGAATGAAGAATATTGATTATCATAAAAATCGAATTGCTAGCAAAAGGAGGGAGTCTCCTCCACTCCTCTAAACTACGGTGAACTAATGAGCGATTGCACTTCTCCTCTCTCGAATCTCGAAGTACAACGCAAAAGTGGAGATCTTTGGTTAAACGTTTTACACCACTCGTCTCTCGATTCTTGCAGTGCAATGAATTGACCTTCAAGCATATATTATGTCACTCATCTCTCGATTCTCGCGACGCAACACAAGATGAAGATCAAAGCCAAAAATCTCATAAGTAGATTCAAGAGTTCACAAGATAACAAATCATCCAACAAATCTCAACAAGCAAGAAAAATACATCATAAAAACACACATAGTACTCTCCTTACACAAGGCTTGAAGAATTTAGTTCATGGCAAGAGAAGCAACACACAAAATAAGACAGATCTTACAGCACATGATGGAAATGATTCAAAATAGTGCAGGAAATTGCTCTCCAAGTCGGCCTCAAACACTCCTTCTCCAAGATCCGGGTTGCCCTAGTTCTTCTTCTCCAAGTAATCTTCCAAGATGATGGCTCCAATATCTCCTCCTCGTCGTCATCGTCTGATGCAACCACAGTGGGGTCAACTCTGGATCGGTCCGAGGTCAGAAGATATCCCTCGTCGTCAAACTGTTCCATCATCCTGAAGTTCGGCTCCGAAACTGGAATCTTTGCCTTCTCCATAATCTTGCGCAGATTCGAGTGAATGTTCTCAAACTGTTCCTTCTCGTAGAGATGTTGACACCGCTGGTATGCTTTAATATATTCAATCTGCTCCATCATAGCATCAGGATCGGCACCACAATCTACCACTGGAATGTGAATATGAAAGGGATCAGCCGATGGTGGCTTAGTGGACCGATCAACTCCCATTAGTTTCAAAAATTCTTGCTTTTTGGGTGTTCCCGCGGCCACCTTAATATTCACTGCCACAACTGTCTCTGTGATGGGATGCCCAACTTGAGTCACCATATCATCATCACCTTGAGGCACCCCTGTCATCCGACAAAGCTCCGTAATCAAAACAGGATACCACAACTGCCTCACTTTCTCCTCGTTGACCTTTTGCTTTATAAGTGTAGAAATGAGTTCTCCCAGATTCAGTTTTATTCCCTTCAAGATGCTATAAATAAGAGCGGCCTTCTGTAATGTTAATGTATTCAGATGTCGTGTCGGCATAACCCCTGCGTTGATGAATAGGTGCCATACCTTGGCTTCACGATTTAAGCACGTTGCGCGTAGGGTTTTTCTTGACTGACTTGCCCACTCCGGCTCCGGTGTACAACAAACCATGGTCATCATTTCATCTAAAGAAACACTTGTCAGAATATTTGCATAGCCATCCTGAATATTATTGTCCAAGTCGAAGAGATCGTTGATTATTTTGGCCGAAAAGTCCACACTTTTTCCTCTAACAAACACCTTCTCCCCATTTGAGTCCCTAGCATTAGCATAGAATTCATACACCCATGGTAAGATTGCTTCAGTCCTAGGGTGACAAAATGATTCCCATTGGAGAGCCCTAATTTGATTGACATATTTCACACTCCAAGCCCTAGCTTCCATCTTGAAACCTCGCTCATAAATGAAGGGGATGGTCCTTAAGGTTTCAAAACGATGTTGAGCATTCTCAGTCAAAAATCGGACATTTTTCCTAGATGCCTCTTTGCCTTTTCCCTTATCTTTTCTCCTTGAGGCCATGGTCCAGACTATGCATAACAAACAAACAAAAGTTGAATCCAAAACGACTAGTAATAATCCTAGTTTCTCATATTAGCCTAGGGTTAGAATTTATACCTTAGGAATTTCCACTGGATTTGGGATTGTCACTGAGTCGAAATCTGGAGCCGCCGACTATGAAGTCTAGGGATGCGGCGTCACTGTTGTCGACTGCAGCGAAATGAAGCCGTCTGCTGAGATGTCGCCCGTCGCCGATCGGAAAGCCACCCTGGGTGTGGAGTGCCGCCTATCGCAAAAACACGGCGATGTTGAGCCACCGCCTACTTCCGGCTTCGATGGCGTCGCTCCCACCGCAAACCTTCTCTCCCGATAGCTAGGTCACCGATGGAGTCGCCGTCGCCGATCTCGCGCGGGGTGGAGGGGTTTTCGCCTGCTGTCGCACGGCGAGATGTTGTCACGCGGTGATCAGGAATTGACTGCTGTCGCACGGCGAGATGTTGTCGCGCGGCGTAGAGGGGTTTTCGCCGCCGCCTGCTGCCGCGATATGCCTCCGCGAAAGCGCTAGGGTTCGATAACGAGAATTTGGGGATGGGGCTGAGCCAGGCTTTAAATTTATTTGTTGGACAAGTTAAAGGCTGGGTTGAGCCGGCCAAACCCTCACAAACTGCACCAGTTCATCCGAACCGAAAATTTTGATTCTTTTAAATAGGCGGACAGCAGCAGATAAGTCGCAACAGATTTTTCAAGTCGTTGCAACAACTTTTTTTTCTGCATAATAAGCGGACAGTAGCAGAAATTTGGACTCTTCTCATTGCCCGCTTTTCTTAAATTTTGTTCACATTATTATTATTATTTTAGGCAGAGTTTTAGCAAGTTAATTAAAGTTATGCGCCTTCAAATCCTACATATTCTTTTTCTATACTTGATGAAACAAACGATTTTTTTTTATAATTAATTAATTTATTTATAATATAAACCTATATATATAATTAAATTAATATTGAATAGGATGGGTTGCCTCCCACCAAGCGCCTCGTTTAAAACGTCCCGGCCGGACGTCTTCGACTCAATATTTTTTTATTTTAAATGAATGAACGACACCAGTCGTTCATTATCACCGTTCCGATAAATTTTTAGACGCTCACCACTAACTTTAAATTCAGAATTGTCCTGCTCATTTTGTATGGTGATCGCGCCGTATGGATGGACTTCCTTGACTCGAAATGGTCCCGACCAGCGACTCTTAAGTTTTCCGGGAAAAAATTTTAGACGGGAGTTGAATAGTAGTACCAATTGCCCGGGTTTGAATTGTTTTCCGCTCAAACGTTGGTCGTGCCATTTCTTGGTCCGTTCCTTATAAATTCTCGCACTCTCATACGCATTCATCCTTAATTCCTCTAACTCATTGATTTGTAGAAGCCTCTTCTCACCTGCATTTTGAAAATCATAATTTAACTTCTCAATAGCCCAAAACGCTCGATGTTCTAATTCAAGGGGTAGATGACAAGCTTTCCCATATACTAGCCTATAAGGGGTTAGACCAATCGGGGTCTTATATGCAGTCCGGTAAGCCCATAAGGCATCATTAAGCTTTTGGGATCAATCCTTACAATTAAAGCCAACCGTCTTTGCAAGAATGGTTTTTATCTCCCGGTTAGACACTTCCGCTAGACCATTTATTTTAGGATGATACGCTAATGCTACTTTGTGAGTGACGCCATATTTCCTTAACAACGTAGCAAATGAATTGTTACAGAAGTGACTCCCTCCATCACTAATGATAGCCCTAGGGGTGCCAAAACGATTGAATATATAATTCTTTAAGAAGTGTAAAACCACCTTGGCATCATTCTTAGCGGTGGCTATGGCTTCGACCCATTTAGAAACGTAGTCTACCGCAAGAAGAATAAACATGTTACCGTTCGAGTTCACGAAAGGTCCCATAAAGTCTAATCCCCAAACATCAAAAAGTTCCAATTCTAAAATTGTGTTCAACGGCATAGACTCATTTTTCTTAATATTTTCATTTCTTTGGCACCGGTCGCATTGACTCACAAATCCTTTAGCATCTCGGAATAGAGTCGGCCAATAGAACCCCGCTCCTAAGACCTTCATCGTCGTTCTATCCCCCTTAAAGTGGCCTTCATAAGGTGAGTTGTGACATTTGTCCAACACGGCTCGCATTTCCTCCTCCGGGACGCAACGTCTAACAACCCCATCTGCTCCAATTCTGAACAAAAATGGCTCATCCCATAAATACGAGCGTACCTGATGCAAAAACCTCTTCTTTTGTTGATATGATAAGTCAGGTGGAAAGACTCTACTAACAATATAATTCACGTAGTCTGCATACCAAGGTATGCATTGTTCGGTCATGGCCAACACCCACTCATCAGGGAATCTTTCGTTAATCTCTGATCGCAATAGTGGATTAGAACACTCAATCCTAGAAAGATGATCCGCCACCGGATTATCTATCCCCTTCTGATCCTTAATTTCTAAATCAAACTCCTGCAGTAGCAACACCCATCGAATCAATCGTGGCTTAGCATTCTTCTTCTCCATAAGATAGCGAATAGCTGCGTGGTCGGTGAATGCTATCACTTTGGTGCAAAGAAGATAAGACCTAAACTTCTCAAAGGCAAACACAATAGCTAGTAGTTCCTTTTCGGTTGTGGTATAATTTATTTGTGCCTCTATTAGAGTCTTACTAGCGTATGCTATAGTTTGAAAGGCCTTCTCCCGCATTTGCCCCAAAACAGCCCCAACTGCGTAGTCGCTTGCATCACACATCAATACAAAGGGTTTTTCCCAATCGGGGGCCACTATAATCGGTGCCGTAATCAGCCGTGTCTTTAATTGAGTGAATGCATCCAAACATTCATCATTAAAGTCAAATTTCACTTCATTACCTAATAACTCACTTAAAGGCTTGGAGATTTTGGCAAAGTCTTTAACGAACCTTCGGTAGAATCCAACATGGCCTAAGAAATTTCTTAATGCTTTTACATTTTTGGGAGGAGGTAATTTTTCAATCACCTCAACCTTTGCCCTATCCACTTCCAGCCCGTCTCTAGATACACGGTGTCCAAGGACGATGCCTTCTTGTACCATAAAATGGCATTTTTCCCAATTGAGCACTAGGTTAGTCTCCACACAACGAGCAAGCACTCTCTCCAAACACAACAAGCAAGCATTGAATGTTTTTCCAAAGATGGAAAAATCATCCATGAAGACCTCTATGCCATAGTCAATAGGATTCATGTCTTGTTCTATAAGATCCGCCATTATTGCAATTATGCAACGTTGGAATGTGGCCGGCGCATTGCATAGCCCGAATGGCATCCTCCTAAATGCGAATATACCAAAGGGACACGTGAACGCTGTCTTTTCCTGATCGTCTGGATCAACCGTTATCTGATTGTAGCCAGAATATCCATCTAGAAAACAGTAAAACTCATTTCCGACCAATCTATCTAGAATCTGGTCTATGAATGGTAACGGGTAGTGATCCTTCCTCGTCGCTTTGTTTAATCTACGGTAGTCAATACAGATACGCCATCCTGTGATTGTTCTTGTGGGGACTAATTCGTTCTTGTCATTCATAACTACGGTCGTCCCTCCTTTCTTAGGTACACAGTGGATGGGTGACACCCATGAACTATCAGATATAGGGTAAATGATTCCTGCATCCAACCACTTAATGATCTCTTTTCTTACCACCTCCTTCATAGGAGGGCTAAGTCGGCGCTGAGGCTCGATGGACCCCTTACAAGATTCCTCTAAAAGGATCTTGTGCATACACAAGGAAGGACTAATGCCTCGGATATCGGCTATTGTCCACCCTATGGCTAACTTATATCTTTTCAAAACGACCAATAGTCTGTCGTGCTGCTCTGGTAGTAGTCTGGCATTCACTATTACCGGAAGTGTATCATTTTCTCCTAGATATGCATAGGACAAATGCTCGGGAAGCGGTTTTAACTCTAAGATGGGCAGGCAAACCGTAGAAGGTTTGTCTGCTAAAGACCGTTCAGTCATATCTAGGGGTTCCGCCCTATGAAATGACACCAAGCGATTCCCACACACTTGAAAGCACTCTTCACCTTCTCCTTCAGTAGATTCTACTTCTTCATGACTAACCTCATCAGATTGCACTTCCTCAACTTCTACCTCGTCCATCAAAATTCCTATATCCTCGTCTATACTCGAATCATTCCACTCACTATTTTGTTCATAGTCATAGAGTGAAATATTGTTTACCACCTCCATCTCATCTTCCTTCTCACTAGGGAATTTCATGGTCTTAAGAACGTTAAAAGTTATTTGTTCATCGTTGACTCTCATAGTCAACTCCCCTTTGTGGACATCTATTAAAGTTTTTCCGGTTGCTAAAAAGGGTCTGCCTACAATTAGAGGGATCTCCTTGTCTTCTTCCATATCCAAAACTACAAAGTCTGCAGGAAAGATGAACTTGTCAACTTTGACAAGAACATCCTCCACTATACCCTTAGGGAAAGTGAGCGATTTATCAGCTAGCTGTAATGTTAACGAAGTTTTAGAAATGTCCCCCATGCCCAGCTTCCGGTAGATTGAAAGTAGCATCAAATTTATACTTGCTCCAAGATCACACAAAGCTTTCCCTTCAAATTGGTATCCGATAGAGCATGGAATCGTGAAACTTTCTGGATCTTTCAGTTTGGGTGGAAGTTTCTTTTGCAGGATTACACTACACTCATGGGTCAGCGCCACAGTTTCATTCGTGCCAAATTTTCTCTTTTTATTTAAAATATCTTTCATAAATTTTACGTAACTGGGCATTTGCTCTAAGGCTTCAGCAAATGGGATATTAATTTGAAGTTTCTTAAATATTTCTATGAATTTCTGGAATTGGTGATCTAGTTTACTCTTCCTAAGTCTTTGAGGAAATGGTGGTGGTGGATAGGTAATTATTTTTTTATCCCTTGCGGGCACCTCTACGTTCTTCTCTTCTTTATTCTCTCCCACTTCTTCTAACTCTTCCTCCACGCTCTTAGTAGGTTCATGAATTTTATCACTCTTTACTTCATTTTGCACATTATCAGTTGCCACTGGATTATTATTATAACTGCTCACCAATTCTTTTCCACTCCGCAAAGTAACCGCCTTACAGTGTTGGTTGTCACCTTTTGGGTTAGGCGTTGTATCGGTTGGTAATGTTCCTAGAGGTGTAGTATTTAGTGCGGATGCAATTTGCCCCAATTGTGTTTCAATTAAGCGCATGGATCCTTCTAGACTAGAAAAACGGGCTTCATTATTCTTCATGGACTCTAAGATGACTTCATCGGATAGTTTCCACGAAGGTCCCGTTTGATTAGGATTGTGATATTGGTGAGGGTGACTAGAATTGTTGTTGAATAAGTGTGAAGGAGTAGACCCTGAATTATTCTTCCATGATAAATTGGGGTGGTTTCTCCACTCCGGATTATAATTATTCGAGTAGGTGTTATGACCTTGTTTGTACTGCCCTCCTATATAGTTAGCGTTTTCATTATGTCCTAAAAGTTGTTCAATGGTTAGAGTTGGACTAGCGGTGGAAGGAGGAGTAACAATACTATTAACCTGTGGGTGAAATTGACCTTGGTTTAACGTCAAGGCGTCTAACCTTTTATTTATTGAATTAAATTGGGATGTCATTTCAGCCGCAAACGAAGTTAATTGGTCCACTTGGTATAATCCAGCAGTAGAAGAAGATGACCCTTGCCGATCAACAAGTTGGTAATTATTAGAGGATAAATCCTCTAATATTGCATAGACATCTTCTGGGTATTTATTCATAAGTGACCCTCCCGCGGCTCCATCAACTTGAATCATGGTAGCCGTTTGGAGACCATTATAGAACGTCCAAACTTGTTGGTGGATAGCTAAGCCATGGTGGGGACACTTACGCAGTAGCTCTTTAAAACGTTCCCATGCGTCATAAAGGGTCTCGTTATTTCCTTGCATAAATGTTGATATGTCTCGCTTCAACTTAGCCGTTTTAGATGGGGGAAAGTATTTGGCTAAAAATTTTTCCATCAAGAATGCCCAAGTGGTAATAGATCCATTGGGTAGAGAATTTAGCCAATCCTTAGCCCTCCCCTCTAGCGAGAAAGGAAACAGACGTAATTTAATGGCTTCTTCTGAAACTCCATCAATCTTGAACGTATCACAGATTTCTATGAACGTTCTCAAATGAGAGTTAGGGTATTCATGATTAAAGCCACCAAATTTACTATTTTGAACGAGTTGCATGACCACAGAGTCAATTTTAAAATTATTGGCCTCTATTGCAGGCCTAGCTATACTAAATTGCAACCCTCCCTGTAGAGGCATGTTGTAATCACGACACGTTCTCCTTTGCTCAACATGGTGTCCATTATGTTCTACCTGACCTCCTAAATCCTGACCTTCCTGATGGTTATCGTATGGATTCATGGTTGAAGATTGGGTTTGTTCTAAACGAAAAGTCTTACGATTTCTCCTACACGTCCTTTCAATCTCTAAATTTAATGGCAATAACTCAATGGATCGATATCTGGACATGCACTAACAGAGCATAAAATAACAATAAAAGAACAACTACAAACAACTTAAAAATTCAACAAGATAAAAGTTTGACCTCCAAATACTAGGGTTTACTAATATTGCAAGAAAATAAATAATAGATTATTAATACCTCCCCGGCAACGGCGCCAAAAACTTGATACGCCCGAAATAGATGTATATAATAACGCAAGTGCACGTGCCGTAACAAGTAATAAAGTGTGAGTGAGATCGTTCCCTCGGAGAAGTGATTAACCTAATGCTTGCAAGTACTAGCTACACCATTCTTTAAATCCAAACAAGATGAGTAAAATAATTTTTGAAGTAATGAAAAATTTTAATAAAGATTTAATCTAACTTAACTACGGAGATCCTTAGAAATTCTTTTACCGATTGGAGAAATTAGCCTTGCATTTCGGATTTCCTATGTGCGTCTAAATGGTGTGGAGAAATAGTATTAGTGGAAAGTGTTGAAGGAATTATCATGCAACGATTTTTATAGAAGAAATCATCATCTCTCGAATCTCGGAAATCCCAACGTCCTAAATTCTCCTAGTTATCTCTAACTTAGGATGAATGAAGAATATTGATTATCATAAAAATCGAATTGCTAGCAAAAGGAGGGAGTCTTCTCCACTCCTCTAAACTACGGTGAACTAATGAGCGATTGCACTTCTCCTCTCTCGAATCTCGAAGTACAACGCAAAAAGTGGAGATCTTTGGTTAAACGTTTTACATCACTCGTCTCTCGATTCTTGCGGTGCAATGAATTGACCTTCAAGCATATATTATGTCACTCATCTCTCGATTCTCGCAACACAACACAAGATGAAGATCAAAGCCAAAAATCTCATAAGTAGATTCAAAAGTTCACAAGATAACAAATCATCCAACAAATCTCAACAAGGAAGAAACATACACCATAAAAACACGCATAGTACTCTCCTTACACAAGGCTTGGAGAATTTAGTTCATAACAAGAGAAGCAACACACAAAATAAGACAGATCTTACAGCACATGATGGAAAGGATTCAAGATAGTGCAGGAAATTGCTCTCCAAGTCGGCCCCAAACACTCCTTCTTTCTCCGAGATCCGGTTTACCCTAGTTCTTCTTCTCCAAGTAATCTCCTCCTTAATGATAATTAATTCTCACCATATGGTATGAGATTATACTCTTAAAAACGTACAGCCCTTTACCAAAAGTTGCATCTTTTCAATTTTCATTTTGGCGCAAAGTTCGAATTTAAAATTCGAAATCCGTCCAGCAGTTGTTGCAACAACTTTTTCAGGTTGTTGCAACAACCTGCGCAGTACAAAAATAATTCCAGCTTTGCTTCTCCGGATCGATTTCTTCAGCATTTCTAGCAAGAAAATAATGGAAAATTAGACATATTAATCACAAATAAAATAAGTATGAATTTATCCATATTTTTCCTTATTTAATCCATTTGCTTCCCAATACGGTGATTATTAAATCAAAATGACGAACTAGATAACTTCTTTTGGGAAGTTATCACTCAGTGATACGGGTATACCTCGATCTATATTTCCTTTTATGTTTTGCATGGAGAACACTATGCTGTTTTTGTTTACTTTTTGATGTTGTACCTCATGATGATTAATATTGGACCTCGAAACTATAATAGCTATTTTGTTACTATCTCTATATAGATTATGATAAATGTTCTGTGATGCTTTAAATGCATGTACGATAATGGAAGAGCATGACTCCTCCCATGAAGATTCTGGGGATTCAACAAGTCTTTTGCCGGAGCGGACACAATATAGAGAGTATTGTCGTGTAGTTATGTCATCGATCGAGAGGATGAATTATCATGTTCGAGACACACGCCCATGCATGTCATCTACCCAAACAGGTGTGAAATGGATCAAAGAGTTTCTAGAAGGACATCTAGATAGGATTCATGATGCATTTAAGATGTCGAAACGCATTTTCATAGATTTACTTCATAAACTGAAAGTAGATCATGAACTTCAAGGATCACAGCGGACGTCCTCACGAGAAGTCTTAGGGATTACATTGTATATCTTAGCACAACGAGGTTCCGTTAGATTAACGAAAGAATGGTTCCAGCACTCAACCAAAACAATTAGTAGATATTTTTCGAAAGGGCTTAGATCTCTTTTGTTACTCTCAATTGATGTTATAAAGCCTATTGACCGTCAATTCAAATATATTCTGGTTAAGATAAGGTATGATCCTCGTTACATGTCATTCTTTAAGGATTGTGTTGGTGTCATTGACGGTACACATGTTGATGCGAGGATACCCGTAGAAGATCAAGTACGATACATAGGACGTCATGGAACGACGACGCAAAATGTAATGACAGTCTATGATTTTAACATGTGTTTTTCAATTGCCCTGGCTGGATGGGAGGGATCTGCTCATGATAGTCGCATCTTCGCGCGCGCATTGGTAGACGATAGATTGCATTTTTCGCATCCCCTAAAAGGTATACTAATCAATATGTTTACATTTATTCAAATTTTTCGTATTTCATAATGTTTACCTGTTTAATAAACCAAATAAATGCATGTAAATATTACTTAATGGATGTTGGATACCCGTGAAAGATGGGTTATTTGAAGCCGTATCCAGAAACAAGATATCACTTGGCAGACTTTGTCCGTGGGAGTAGGCATGTACAAGGAATGCAAGAGCATTTTAATAAGGCGCATTCATCTCTTCGCAGTGTGATCGAGCGAATGTTTGGAATGTGAAAAAAAAGTGGCACATTTTGAGCAAAATGCCACAGTACAACTTCAAGAAACAGCGTTCCATAGTGCTAGCGATAATGACCTTACATAACTTCATTCGGAGACATCCGTCTCGCTGAGAACCAGAGTTTAATTCTTATGATGTTAATGAGTCTTCTTTCGTTCCCTCACACGATGAAGACCCTGCGGCAAAGGATGATATTGAAGGCGATATGTGGGATGCTGCTGGAGCAGAACATATGTCTACAGTATGAGATAGCATTGCCGAAGAAATATACAGTGCGCGCAGGTAAAAATTCGATCCATCTTTTACTAAAAATTTAAAGGATTTTAAATTATCAAAAGTTTGATTCATATCAAATTATTTTCGAACAGGTGATCGGAAGGATTGAAAAAAGCAGTCGCCGGATATTGGAAGACCTTTTTTTCTATTTTCTAGAACTATATAAAAGACTCCTATTATCAGTTATTTTTATATATTTATATATTTTAGTTTTTAAAAAAACAGCTTCCAAAAGTTGTTTCTCAAAACAGCTAAAAATAGAAAATCGCTCTTCAAAGCGCACTTCTGCACAGAACACCTAAACACTCAGCAACTTTTCAAAACTGCTCCCCAGAGATCTATTTTAAAACAGCTCTATCCGGACAGCAGCTTTTCAATCCGCCAGAGATGTCCCAAACAGACCCTTCAGAGACAGATTTAGCTGTGTCATGGCACACTGTAGAAGTCGAAACCCTAAACGACAGAGTCAAAACCCTGCAGGATTTGATATAGGATGTTGGGTGTGGCCCGCCATCTAAGTGTTGGATGGGGTGCCTCCCGGGTACGCCCGGGTTGGCTCCTGGCATGGGTGCGGGGGAACTACATGGTACGGTTCAGTGCAAGGGAGTCGGGTTGGCTTCGGGCATGTGTACGTAGAGTTCTGGGCAAGGTTTAAGTGCGAGGGAGCCATGCGAACAGTTTGACCGGTCCTGCCAAAAAATAATAACATATAGGAATTGGTAGCGCCCTTCCTAACACTCCGGAGTTTTGGGAGAGTTGGTAGGCGTCATTCCTAACAGTGGTATTAGAGTCAGGTTCGATCCTAATAGTGGTATCAGAAGCAAGGGCGAGGTCATGGGTTCAATCCCCCTGGATGGCGTTCCAGGGGGAGTTTGTTGGGTGTGGCCCGTCATCTAGGTGTTGGATGGGGTGCCTCCCGGCGCACACTGGTTGGCTCCTGACACGGGTGCAGGGGAACTCCATGGTACGGTTCAGTGCAAGTGAGTCGGGTTGGCTCCGGGGCATGTGTACATGGAGTTCCGGGCACGGTTTAAGTGCGAGGGAGTCATGCAAACAGTTTGACTGGTCCTGCCAAAAAATAATAATATAAAGGAATTGGTAGCATCCTTCCTAACACTTCGGAGTTTTGGGAGAGTTGGTAAGCGTCATTCCTAATAGTGGTATTAGAGTCAGGTTCGATCCTAATAGTGGTATCAGAGGCGAGGGGGAGGTCATGGGTTCAATCCCCCTGGATGGCGTTCCAGGGGGAGTTTGTTGGGTGTGGCCCGCCATCCAGGTGTTGGATGGGGTGCCTCCCGGGCACACCCTGGTTGGCTCCTGGCATGGGTACAGGGGAACTCCATGGTACGGTTCAGTGCGAGGGAGTCGGGTTGGCTATGGGTATGTGTACATGGAGTTCCGGGCACAGTTTAAGTGCGAGGGAGTCATGCGAACAGTTTGACCGGTCCTGCCAAAAAATAATAATATAAAGGAATTGGTATCGCCCTTCCTAACACTCCGGGGTTTTGGGAGAGTTGGTAGGCGTCATTCCTAACAGTGGTATCAGAGCGAGGTTTGATCCTAACAGTGGTATCAGAGGCGAGGGGGAGGTCATGGGTTCGGTTCCCCTGGTTGGCGTTCCAGGGATTGTTTGTTGGGTGTGGCCCGTCATCTAAGTGTTGGATGGGGTGCCTCCCGGGCGCACCTGGGTTGGCTCCTGACATAGGTGCAGAAGAACTTCATGGTACGGTTCATTGCAAGAGAGTCGGGTTGGCTCCTGGCATGTGTACATTGAGTTCCGGGCACGGTTTAAGTGCGAGGGAGACATCCGAACAGTTTGACCGGTCCTGCCAAAAAATAATAATATAAAGGAATTGGCTGCCTCCTTCCGAAAACTCCGGAGCTTTGGGAGAGTTGGTAGACGCCATTGCTTACAACATGCGAGTTAAATGAACGACGGAGGATGAGTGATGTAGGGGAGCCAACGAGAATGTCGAGCGCACGGGTTGACCGCCGAGGGGTTTTAGGGCCTGCGGGTAAATGTGATTTTGTGGAGGAATCTATTTGTTTCATGCCTAGCCTAAAGTGGTCTACATATAACTTTCAAAATATCAAAAAATGTTTAACTATATTATATAAAATAATTTTATTAATAATTTAAGTGTTAATTATCGGGACCTCCCTAGGTGTTTGTGTTATTATAGGTTTCAGCTTCTATCTTTTAAAATTACACTTACCTATCCTTTATATTTTATCAATTTAGAAAAAAGGTCTCTTCCTATAAAATTATGAATGAAAAATGATAAAATCCAATAAATAATTTTAGGATAATTCTATATTGTGACATTTTGCTTTAAAAATATAGATGAAAATTGATAAAATACATCAAATTATTTTATAATATTTTAATTTTACACTTTGTAACAACTTTACATTTATATTGAATATTGTCTGTTACATTTTATCTTTTTTAATGAATTTGAAATCATTATAAACAGATAATTATAATCAAAACATCACAAAATAATTTGGCTGATTTTACATCTTCCATCCATATTTCCACCGAAATGGGCATTTTTGTAAACTTGCAAAACTTAAAGGAAAGTTAAATATAATTTTGAAAGAAAGAGGGGTGCAATTTGTAATTATGCAAACTCCTATGGAATATCCCGGTAATTAACCCTTAATTTAATATAATTGATATTTTTTCAAAAAAAAAAATTTAATAATCGTGCATGAATTTTGTGTGCATCGTGCAATGACGAAAACACTTGCTCACAAGGAAACGTGTAATATGTAAAATGCAACTCATATTGGAAATGGTTTCATGAGAAGAATATATCATTACGTAACAACATGCCTATTTTGGGATTATTTCCATTCTTAACTATAGTTTAATGTATATCTTACATTCTCATGCTCTAGTTTATCCTAGTTTGTTAACAATACTCAAAGTGGCACATATTTCGTGCAATACTTGAATTGCTCACTACAAAGCACGAGGAAATGTTACTCTTTTAAGTTTTAAGAACAAGTTACTGAAGTTAAACCAGGGTTTTTTTTTAATTGGAATGATTATGGCTCTGTTTGGCGTGGTGGTGGCGGTCATGAACGCGGTGGTTAAGAATTGCCGTTCGTGAATAATTAAGGACGAACTCCATCCATTTTTATCTTCGGATTTTATGGCTTCGTTTGGCTTGGTGGTGGCGGTCATGAACGCGGTGGTTAAGAATTGTCGTTCGCGAATTAAACCAGGTTTTGCGCCTTTTAGAAATAGACTTTATACATGCATTTTTAAGAAAAGTGTTCAACACAAAAGTTGTATATCTCGTTGAGATATACAACTTTTTGTTGAACATTTTTCCTAAAAATGCATGTATAAAGCGTATTTCCAAAATGCGCAAAAAATTAGGAGAAAATGCGATGCGATCAGCCAAAACTGCGGTGCTAATAACAATCACCTTTTCTTTTCGTGTTGGTAGTCATGATAACCATTGTCTTGCAGAACATGTATTCTATGATAATGAATTTTTTGTCCAAACTCAGCAGAGCAAAAAAAATCTGCAAAAAAGAATTGAACCTATATTCGAAATAGTGAGAGGTGTTATTTATATGCCTCAAGTACTCTATGCTGATATGGGGATTCTCGAGTTCGTTGTTATATCACGCCTCCGCTCTTGGGGACGTCCATCTTGTGGTGAACCACATAAATCTTGTATTTTATGTGTCATTTACTCTCTTTTTTTAGAAGATGATGTGAGTGTGTAGTAACAATTACATAGGAGAAAGAGCTGGCCTAGATATATATATGTAGCACCAAGGAAATTCATTTAAGATGACGAGGGTTTAATATCAAACCCCGGGCTGTACTGAACAGAGACAAATGAAAAATGAAAATTAATTTACAATATTGAGCCAAAATGGGTGCAAATCGAGTCAGTTCGTATTGGTTCAGAATAGTTTCAACGAAAATCAAGAACTCATTCATCTGCTTATGTTCCACCATTTCGAAATCAGAATCGATCCATATATTCAAAATTTGGAATCATACCCGAACTGAGAAGTTCAGTTCGGCTCTACCCGACGACATAATTACTGTAAGTGTATATTCGGACGAATAACGGGCTCGGGGGCTTTGCGCGTTTAAACCCTAGGTTTAACCATATATATACCTAGCTGGGGGCAACGGAGAGCAAGTTCCACATACACTTTCCTCCGGATGTTTCGAGCGCCTTTCACATTCTCGAAACAGCTCCCTCTGGCGCTCGCTTGCGATTTCTAGGGTTCGCCTTCGTTCCCGATAGTTGCCGCCGTTCTCGTTTGCCTTTTCGCGACTGTTCTTCTCCGCCTCCTTCTCCCTTCGTTGACGGAGAACGAAGGAGTGAAGAACGACGTCGTCGCTCAATAAGCCGCCGACAAAGGGTTCGCCGTCGCGTTCGCTTTCGCGGAACAAAGGGTTTGCGGTTCTCTGCACCCAGTCGACGATCGCTCCTGGGCCTTTCGCGTCCCCTTGAAGCCGCCTGCTTGGGCTTGCCGTCGCGTTCGCCGCCGCTGAACAAGAGCTCGCCGTTGCGTCTTCCCCGTCGCGGAACCAGGGCTTGCGTTCGACGATCACCCGTTCGACGATCGCCTGACGTTCCCCGATCGTCGATCCCCGGTCGACGATCCACGGTCGACGATCCCCGGTCGACGATCCCCGGTCGACGATCCCCGGTCGACGATCCCCGGTCGACGATCCCCGGTCGACGATTCCAGTTCGACGATCGTCTTCCCGCTCGATGATCGTTTCCCTGTCGACGTTCGACGATCGTCCCCGGTCGACGTTCGACGATCGTCCAGCGCTCAACGTCTGCGCTTTCCCGTTCGACGATTGTTTTTCCCAGTCGTCGATCGCTCTCTCCCGATCGTCGATCGCCTCTTCCCTGCTGCATTGACTCTTTCGGCAAGGTTGCCGATCCAGTGGAGATCCTCTCTACTCTCTGTTTTTCCCGTCAAGATGAGGAACTCCAGTCTGTCCTCTCCTGTGCCCATGAACAAGCTTGAGAAGTTCACTGCCACAGAGTTCAATGATTGGAAGTTGAACACCCAGTTCGGGATGAAATACCTGAACGTATTCTACACCATCAAGTCTACTCGTGCTGACATTGCTGGGACTGAAGATGAGGCGCATTGGGTCGAAGATGAGGACTTCTGCAGGGATTACCTGCTGAATTGTCTCTCCTTCAGCCTAGCCAAGAACTACATCAAGATGCAGTCTGCTAAGGAGATCTGGGAAGCACTGGAGGAGCACTTCAAGCAGGAGGAGGACCTCTCCAAGGCTCATCTGGTGGACAAGTTCCACTCCTTCAGCTTCGACGAGGAGAAAGCCATTCTCCCTCAGATAGTTTTGTTGCGGGCACAATTGTGTATAAGTTGCCATCCCCGTGGTACAATTTCAAAACGGAGATGTACCGCAAGAAGATGCAGGTTGGTCTGAACGACCTCAAGCGTTTCATACGCATTGAGGATGAGAACAGGACGAAGCACGCCTTGGAAGCTGTTGGCAAGCAGAAAGCTGCTGCCAACATGATTTCAAGCTCTAAGCGTGCTCCTCCCCCTCACAAGACCAAACCGTCTCGTAGTAGCCCTCAGGTTGCAGGACCGAGTAGACCCTCTAAGAAATTTAAGGGTAAATGTTTTAACTGCAACAAGTGGGGACACTGCGCATCTGACTGCAAGTTACCAAGGAAAGAAAGAACTAAGGCACCACAAGAGGGCAACCAGGCGCATCTGGTTAGTCAAGCTGAGCCATCCGACTTTGTTGCCATGGTCGGACACGAGCAGGTCAGCACAGCGTGGTTCCTGGATTCTGGGGCAACGTGTCATGTTTGCAACAATGCTAATCTCTTGACAGGGCTGAAGAATGCCAAAGAATCAGTGACTGTAGCAGATGGAGGAACAGCTGATGTATTGAAGGTGGGGAACGCAACTCTGTTGCTCTCCTCAGGTAAGTCTTTACTTTTAAAAAACGTAAAATTTATTCCTTCTTTATCTGTTAACTTAGTGTATATTAGTTTGTTGTGTGATGCTGGTATGTCAATTACCTTTTGTAGCGGTAGAGTGACTCTGTCAGTTAACTCTCACTACTTTGGATGTGCTTACGTCCAAAATAGGATGTACCGTCTGAGTCTAGCAAATGAAGTAGTGCAACAAGTTCAATTGAATTTAGTTAGCCCTAGGACTCTACATGAGAGACTAGGACACGTAAACTACAGGAAAATGTTCCAAGTCGCTAGAACTCACAAGATCACATTAGACACTAAGTCTCCTCTTGGAAAATGTGAAGTGTGTGCTCAGACTAAGATCACTAGGAAACCTTTTGGCACGGTTACTAGGAGCACAACACCTCTTGAGCTTATACATTCCGATCTTTGTGACTTTAAGAGTTTTGTCACTAGAGGTGGAAGGAAGTATATGATCACGTTCATAGATGACTGCACAAGGTTTTGTCATATTTCGTTGCTTGAAACTAAAGACGAAGCGTTTGAAAAATTTTACCTTTTTAAAACCAGGGTAGAAAACCAATTAAGCATGAAAATAAAGAGATTTAGGAGTGATAGAGGAGGAGAATATATGTCCAGTGAGTTCAGATGCTTCCTTGCTTCACAGGGCATCATAGCAGAAACCACTGCTCCTTACTCCCCTCAATCTAACGGCATAACCGAGCGCAAGAATAGAACGTTAACAGAGATGTTAAACTCTATGCTGCTCACTGCAGGCATGCCTTCCGCTTATTGGGGAGAAGCAGTCTTGACTGCGAATCACATTCTGAATAAAGTTCCTCATGCTAAGTTAGAGGTTACACCCTACGAGCTTTGGTTTAAGCGACCCCTGTCTTTAACTAGACTTAAGACCTGGGGCTGTATAGCCTATGTCAGGGTTCCTGACCATAGACGGTCTAAGGTTGGACCTAGGACCAATACATGTGTCTACTTAGGTTGTGCTGAAGATAGTGCTGTAGATAGGTTCCTTGATATTTCTAATAATATCATAATAGAATCTAGGGATGCAGTGTTCTTCGATGATAAATTCCTCAAAGACAAGAACCTAACAATCCCAGGTATGCAAGCAACTATTACTGAGGAAGATCCTGAATCAGTACCGAGCACCTCCTATTCTGTTCCGGTAGATAACTCTGGCCTAGAGTCTAGGAGGACTTCAGTGAGAGAGAGAACCCCCAGAACCTTCGGTAGTGATTTTGTCACTTACCACGTTGCGGATGATCCATCTACCTTTAAGGAAGCGATGAGATCAAGGGATTCCCTACACTGGAAAGAAGTTATTAAGGATGAGATGAACTCTCTCCTTCAGAACGACACCTGGACGATAGTTGATAAGCCAACAGGGGCTAAAACTGTAGGGTGCAAGTGGGTTCTGAAAAGGAAGCTAAATCCCGATGGTAGCGTAGCTCAGTATAAAGCACGCCTGGTGGCTAAAGGTTTCACACAAGTAAGCGGAGTAGACTATTTTTATGTATACTCACCCGTGTGTCACTTAACAACCATTAGGGTTCTTCTTGCTATTTCGGCCTTTGAGAACTTTATTGTTCATCAAATGGATGTTAAGACTGCGTTCTTGAACGGAGATCTGACCGAAGAGATATACATGACTCAACCTGAAGGTTTCATTGTAGACGGTCACGAAAACAAGGTCTGTAAGCTTTTAAAATCGCTATACGGATTAAAACAAGCACCAAAATTATGGCATGAGAAGTTTGATTATACTGTAAAGAACATGGGATTCATGTCGAGTCTCTCGGATAAATGTCTTTACATACGTCATAGATCAGACAAAGTCGCCATAATATGCTTGTACGTGAGTGATATGCTGATTCTTGGTTCTGATCAATCCGTGGTGGATGACGTTAAGTCAGAACTAATGCAGACGTTTAACATTAAAGACCTCGGTGTAGTTGACACTATACTAGGTATGCAAGTGAGCTTTGGGAAACATGGCATTTCCCTAAGTCAAAGCCACTACATCCAGTCCATGTTGGACACGTGGGGATACAGTGAACGTAAAGCGGCTGAGACACCATACGATTATTCTAACCGCTTAAAGCCTAATGATGGAGCTGCGGTTCGACAGTTAGATTATTCTAAACTACTTGGTAGCCTCATGTACGCTATGGTCTGTACAAGACCTGACATAGCCTTTACGGTCGGCATGTTAAGTAGGTTCACTAGCAATCCTGGCCAAGACCATTGGGATGCCCTCGATAGGCTGATGCGATACTTAAAGCACACCCGACAGTATGCTTTATGTTATCGTGGTCATCCCCCAGTTCTGGAAGGATATTCTGATGCATCATGGTGCTCAGAAGTAAACGACAGCAAGTACACTAGTGGATTCCTCTTCACACTAGGAGGAGCAGTTGTAGCCTGGAAGTCCAAGAGACAGTCGTGCATTGCACTCTCATCTATGGAATCCGAACTCTATGCTCTAGCTTCAGCTGGTGAAGAAGCAGAGTGAATAAGAGATTTGGTGATGGACATTCCACTGTCGAGCCTGAAACTGAGTTCTGTTGCAGTTTACTGCGACAATCAGGCTACTAAAACGATTGCTACGAACACGCTGTTCAATAGCAAAAGAAGGCAACTACGGATGAAATAAGCCTGGTTGACCTCCCTTACGAGTCAAGGGATTGTGAACCTCGTTGATGTGAGGTCAAAAGATAATGTTGCAGACGCCCTTACTAAAGGATTAAATAGAGCTCTCACAATCAAAACATCGGGGGAAATTGGATTAAAGTTCATAGAAATATGAAACTTTCCTCCAACGTTTATATTTTGATACGTACGAGCCTATAACTGTCAACATTCAAGCATCTAAATAATAACAGACTGAAAACCCCAAATAACTTCTTGATGAAAACCCAAGATGGTTGGATGCTGGTTATTCCACACTTGATAACCTACCGTCCTCCCATTGTAAGTTGATTCAAGAGTTATTCAACTGGGAATTGAAAGTCGTTGTAATTGTTAACCTAAACATTATTGGTCACAGCACATTATTCCACATTTGATAATGTTGCACGTGATGTGTGCCCACATGTGTTGGTGAGGCACATAGTGATCCGTAATGAGTAAGGTAACATGACTAGTCCTAGTTAGACTGGATGAGATGCTGACAGAGTTACTTCACCGTTGCTAGAAGTGCTAAACTCATTTAGTAAGAGCTAGTTTACTTTAAATGTTACTGCATATATTTATGAATTCATAGAGTCTGACTCATGAAATTCCTTGCAGGCTACGATGGAGATTATGGAGGAGCTGTAGACCTGGACATAGATGACGATGATCTACTAGACGAGTAGAATCATCAAACGTTTAATTCATGTCTTTGTTTTGTAATAATTATTCAGACTATGGTTTTGGACAGCATCTGTGTGGTGGTTTGCCGTTGAGGCAAAACCTTTATTTTGTTTTATTAGTATGATCTGTCCTGAGTGTTTTGCTTAGTTTGGATTATTATTTTGTCTACACTCCAGCACCCCGAAACGTCACCGTTATTTGTCACGAATATAGGAGGAGATTGTAAGTGTATATTCGGACGAATAACGGGCTCGGGGGCTTTGCGCGTTTAAACCCTAGGTTTAACCATATATATACCTAGCTGGGGGCAACGGAGAGCAAGTTCCACATAGACTTTCCTCCGGATGTTTCGAGCGTCTTTCACAATTACAACTAAAAATGCTTATAAATTTACATTAAAGAAATCTTATTTTCGTACATTTTTTACCCAAATCTTATTTTTTTATATGTTTTGTATGTTCAACAATAAATCTATAAAATATTGATATTAACATAATTTTTGTTCCATTATATAGTGGTAATCAAATAAATTTTTCTTATTTTCACTTAATTAATATTTATAAAACAAGAATTAGACATTCAGTTCTCAATTCGATTCTCGGATACCCAATCTTTAAAATCCGAAGGTCGGCTTTTGTCTTTTCCAGGACCATACATACCCAAACCGAAAATCATTAGATCCGTCTTTAATTGATCGGCTCAGTTCGATTCCGGATCGATTCATGGTTCTCCGGTTCTTCTTGCACTGCCCTACATTAAAAGTACAAGTATTAATGCTGGCGACCATAATAACGGAGAAGATTAGGGATCCGTTTGGGGGGGGGACTTATTTTCACTGGTCAAGTGGTTACGGCCGCATGTATCGGACAATAATTGTAACCGCTTGATTGGTGAAAATAAGTCCTCCAAACGGAGCATACAACACCAACTAAGATTTTGCTTTTGAATAAATTTCTCTCATGTGAGGCCAATCAAAAGATGCCAAGTGTCCCCTAATGCAAGCTAGTGACCCATACACGTGCCCTTTAAGGTAAGGCATACTCACAAGCAATCATATATCCTCTCAACTAACCAACCAACTTCACTATTCATCTATAACTACATATCAAAACACATGAATTTAATTTACTAGACAATTGAGCCTTAAATTTAAAGCCTCATAAATCTTTCCTCCTTCAGTAAATTCCCCCATCCCTTTCTTCTACAAGCACCTTTTAGTCCCCCACATCAACCCCACTCTCTGCCAACCCTTACCAGCCCTTCCTCCTATTTATACCCTCAACATCAAGCTCTGATTACTCCAACCATTATAATCTTCACTTACCTCAATTCCCATGGCCCTCCTACAATTCTTCTTCTTCTTCTTCCTCATCCTTCCACAGTGTCTAATCAATGCCCAGCCCTCTCCTGGGTACTACCCCAGCACAAAACTAAGCCCCATCCATTTCTATCAAGCCTACAACAGTCAATGGGGACTTCAGCACCAATCCGTCGCCCAAGATCAATCCTCCCTCGCATTCTGGCTCGATAAATACTCTGGTGAGTTCCCCAAAACCAACATTTTCATGCCTCCCAATCGCTCCCCGAGACTGATTAATTTCAGTCGCCGTCGCAGGGAGCGGATTCAAGTCGAAAACGCCGTTTCGGAGCGGCTATTTCGCAGTTTCTGTCAAGCTTCAGAGTGGCTACACTGCTGGGGTGAACACAGCATTCTATGTGAGTCATGAATGGGAACTTTTGAATTTGGCAGAATTTATACCAAAAAAGTTTAAATTTTGCACCTTTGATGGAAAAACAATTAATACAAACAGCTTTCGAATAATGAGGAGTTCCCCGGATTCCACGACGAGGTGGACGTCGAGTTCTTGGGGACGATTCCGGGAAGGCCTTACACGCTGCAGACGAATGTGTATGTGATGGGGAGCGGCGACGGGCGGGTGATTGGGAGGGAGATGAAATTTCACCTGTGGTTTGATCCAACTGCTGACTTCCATAACTATGCAATTCTATGGAATCCTCAAGAGATAATGTGAGTAAATATTTATTCTGCAGGACTGTATATATACCAGAGTTTTTCAAAATCTCTCACCACAATATTTTTAGTATTTAGGCTCTGTTTGGGAGACTTATTTTCACGGGTCAAGCGGTCACGACCGCATGAATCGGACCTTAATCCGCATGAATCGGACCTTTAATTAAGGTCTGATTCATGCGGTCGTAACCGCTTGACCGGGTGAAAATAAGTCCTGCCAAACGGAGGCTTAGCAACATTTGATAAATGTTGTTTAGAACTGCAAATTGTTGTTAAAACATAAGTACTGTTGCCACGGGATAGCGTTTATGCCCGCGTTACCTATTCTCAAAGGCATCAATTTTTCGTATTTTTAGGAAATATTATAAAAAAATGTTTCTTCCCTTAATTAGTGTGCGCACATCTTCGGGAAGATGATGGCTCCGTTTGGCGTAGCGGTTTTGCTCGAGTGAGTTAAGACAAACTCCACCGCAACCGCCATAGAATGTTTATATGTTTCACAAACGACAGTTTCACAAACGGCGTTCACAAACGACGGTTCGTAACAATTATAACCGCCAAACGCATTCAAGCGCGTCGGCTATTGCCGTGCCAAACTGATATGATATGTCGTTTGATTTTGAAGCAAGAGATCGAAAAAGATTAGACGACCGAGAATTAATAGAATAGGTTTATGTTAGGTTGAAGAATATTTTTGCTTTAATTCCATCAACTTGGAAGACACAATAAACATGGATGGGTCCATAGCTCCTTTAGCACATGCATGTGCAAACAAAATAAATAAATCTTAAACAGATTTCCCAACATATTCACACTAATGGCAGTAGATGTATTTTATTGTTGTAACACAAAATTAAGTTTTTTGAGGATATTATTACAACTAAAGCATAAATTAATTCAGCATCAATCAGTTATATTAAGCGAGGTCATGAACAAGGTGTTTATGAATCATCGTTCGTGAATTGCACGTCCAATCTCATCTAAATTGTATTGTCAAACATGTATTCAATGGCGGTGGCATTTCTCTGCAAACTCACCAAAACAATGTCATACCATGTTTATATATATATATATATATATATATATATATATATATATATATATATACACACGAGTCGCTGGCACGGGCCTCCGGCCCGATGGCCACGCGCCACAGTATCTGCCCGCCGACGGCGGGCCTCCGACCCTCGTGCCCTGCGCGACAGTACACGACCAGCAGCTGCGGGCTTTGCCCGCCCGCCACTCACGGCGGGCTTCGCCCGCCCCTCAGGACGGGATTCGCCGCCCGCCCCCGGCGTATTAATAAGTTATTAAAAATTAGAAATTAATAATTTATATTTTAATTTTAAAATTATTAAAAATTATTAACTTATTTAATATATATAATTTTTTAAAAAAAATTTAAAAATGAAGAAACTGCGTGCGGCACGGGCGGACGCAGTTTCTTCCCGTCGGCCGGCGGCCTGCGCGGCAACCACCGGCGGACTCGCCGGAGGCCGGCGAGTGCGCCGGTGGTTGCCGCGCAGGCCGCCGGCGGCTCCGCCGCCGACCGGGAGGAAGAAAATGGCTGCAGCGAAACTGCAGCCATTTTCTTCCCGTCGGCCGGCTTCTCCGCCTCCGGCGGCCTGCCCGGCACCCACCGGCGGCCTCGCCGGCCTCCGGTGAGTCCTCCGGTGGGTGCCGGGCAGGCCGCCGGCGGCTCCGCCGTCGGCCAAGCGGAATATTTTGTGCGGGAGCAAATTTTTTTTTGGGGGGGGGGAGGGGGGATCGGGTTTTAGGAGAGAGAAGATTGGGTTTTTTTGTTTTTGTTTATATGCACACCAAAATGGATATTTACAGCCCAAGATCTAACGATTGAGGATTAAAGCAGTCAAATCCGACGGCCACCTATTTTCCCCCTATTTTCGAACTCACGCTATTGGCAAACCACCATATATCTTTTTAAGATAGTATAGATATATATATATATTATAAATCAATAGGCATATTTGGAAGCACACCATGAAACTCATCTGGACCATCCGATCTTCAAAAAATCTCATTTGGCCATTGGATTTTAAAAAAGTCTTGCATTAGCCATATCTACCCAAAAAAACATTGTTTACATCTCCAGATTTTCCGATACCGAATTTCCGCCTCCCGCACCTTCACGGGCTCACCCCGCAGCCGACAGCCTGCCCGGTGCCCACCCGGGGGTTCGCAGGCCTCCGGCGAACCCGTCGGGGGTTGTCCGGCGGCGACCGGGCAGGGCCACCGCCGGCGGTGGCCCTGCCCGCTCGCCGCCGGACAACCCCTGGCGGGTTCGACGGAGGTTGGCGAACACGCCGGGGGGCGCAGAGCCGCCGGCAGCAGGAGGAAGCGGCGGCCCCTGCGCCGGTTTCGTTTTTTTCTACTATTTTATAATTTAATTTTTAATTAAATAATTTAAATTGTTTACCGCCGGGGGGCTTCGGGCGGGCGAAGCCCGCCGGGGGCGGGATTTGCACGCCCCCCGACGGGCGTCGCCCGCCCGAAGCCCCCCGGCGGTAAACAATTTAAATTATTTAATTAAAAATTAAATTAAAATAGTAGAAAAAACGAAGCCGGCGTAGGGGCCGCCGCTTCCGCCAGCTGTCGGCGGCCTTCCCTGCGCCCCCCGGCGTGTTCGTCGGCCATCAGCGGGTTCGCCGGAGGCCCAAACCCCCTGGTGGGCACTGGGCAAGCCGCCGGTTACGGGTGAGCCCGTGAAGGTGTGGGAGGCGGAAATGCGGTATCAGGAAATCTGGATATGTAAACAGTATTTTTTTGGGGAGATATGGCTAATGGCAAACCTGTTTTTAGATCCAATAGCCAGATGAGATTTCTTGGAGATCGGACGGTCCAGATGAGTTTCATGGTGTGCTTCCAAATATGTCTATTGATTTATATAATAAAGATATATATAAAATCATTTGCATACCACATGTAACGCGACGTATCATGAAAAAAATCTTAGCCGTTCAATTTTTCGCCCTGTAAGATTTCGCTGTCGTGAAACCTGCTGGAAACAAAATAAAAAACACCCTTCTCGTTTAAAGCCGCCGGCGACGGTAGCCAGCCCGGCCTCCACCGGCGTGTTTGGGTATTGTCCGGCAGGGAGCGGGCAGGGCCACCGCTCACGTTTCAAGCCGACGACGGCTTGCCCAGCCCCACTGGCAAGTTCGTCGGTCCCCGGCGGGTTGGGGTTGTCCGGCGGCGAGCGGGCAGGGCCACCGCCGGCGATGGTCAGCAAAATACTACATGAAATTTTTTTAAGATGAGACCATAAATATTCTCAAAACACTTCGGCTTCATTTGGTTTAGCGGTTGTGGTTCTAAAATGAGTTGTTGTAAATGGAGGTTTGTAAATGAAGCTGTTGGAAACTGGTTGGTGGAAATGAAGATTTGTTTGGGTAGTCTGTGTTTGCAGAGCTGTTCGAAATAGAGTACCGTTTGACAATACAGCGGTGGCGTTTTATAAAAAAAATTATACAATTTTTTTTTGTTCTAATCTATATAAATTGTAGAAAATATATGTACGTCGAGTAATGCAGCAGAACAACATACATACAAACATCTACACATTCAAATACATGCAAATATCAAAATATCCAAAACATGGAATACATATGTTGAATACGCAGATACCCCAAGTACGTTCAAGGACCATGTACATCCAAATACTGATCGTCTGTTTGTTCCCTACTTCAACTGAATGTGTGTCAACACCAGTAGATATGTCATGTTCGTCAATCGACTCATGCTCAAAATGTCTTGAATTTGGTGCCCAAGCTAGATCCTCAGTTACTACGACATATTTAGTTTCTCCTCTAACTCAAGAGGTATTCCAAAGAACTGAAATTTCCTTCCACTTGGAAGCACCTGCGATGGAAAGTAATAACTATCAGTTGAATAATCTATTGTACAGTAATTGCAACAAGAGGTTTAAAATTTGAGTACGTATCTTGAGACGTTCAGTTCACCAATCTTCTGAAGCAGCAATTGTTTTGCGGATTGGATCCCAGCCCAGACCTGTCTCACAGCCCTTAAGTTCTCGTCATAACTTCCAATCTTTATTTAGTTGATCTCACTTATTATTCATTTGATTACGATCATAAGACTTTCCCGTACGAGCGAAGAAACATGTGGTTAGGTTGAACAACCATCCCTGCTAAAGTGCGTTGTTGGGCGATTACCCAACTCAATTTTGTTCAAGGAAAGGTCGCAGAAAACCAAAACATCAACGACCTCCCAATTGGCACTAACACCGCCTTCTTTTTGTTTACTCATAACGCGTAAACTGGATGAACGAAAAAAATAACCAAACACACATTAACATAGACGAACACACACACAACACACATAACACACACGAATACACTCAACAATCAACACTCAACACATACACATGAACAACACAACACACACACACACACACACATGAACACATATGCACAAACACACACAACAACAAACAACAACACAACGTGCACACACATGAACACTCAACTCAACACATATGCACATATGCACAAACAACACACAAACAACACACAAATACACATACACACATACACTCAAACACTCAAATCAACACATACACTCATACACTCAACACATATGCACAAACAACACACAAACACAACACACACACACATGAACACACACAACACACATCCGCACATACACTCAACTCATATGCACAAACAACACACAAACACACAACACCACACAAACAGTCATACAACACACACATCCACACAACACCACACGTTCACACATACACTCAACTCAACACACACACATGAACACACACAACACAACACACACACACACACATGAACACACACTACACAACACACATACACTCAAACACTCAACTCAATACATCCACACATACACTCATACACTCAACACATGCACAAACAACACACAAACAACACAACGCACACACACATGAACACACACAACACACATCCGCACATACACTCAACTCATATGCACAAACAACACAAAAACACACAACACAACACACACACATGACACACATGCACACATCCACACATTCACTCAAAACACACAACACCCATCCACACATCCACACATACACTCAACACATATGCACAAACAACACATCCAAAAAATAATGAAAGTAATTACAGATCCGGGAAGCCACTTGTAAAACAATCCACGATAGTATGGATGTCACACATACACATGAACATACACTGAAAGTAAACAGGTACAATTCACCCAAAAAATGTGGAAGGGGATGCGCTGATATACCTGTTGCTGTTGATTGCTGCAGTAATGGATAGCTTGTTGAACGGATCGGGATGCACTGATGGATAGTTTTTGTATTGCTGCAACTTTCAAAATGCTGCACAAAACAGAGGGGAAGGGGAGGTCAGAGATGTTACTTTCAAGCCAAACCCCTGTGTGAGGAAGCAGCAGATGCAAGAAGACGGGGATGATTTTAGGTCGGGGAAGCTACAATACCTACAGATCGCCAGAGCACAGTCGCAACAGGTCGGGAAGATGTGCAGAGCAGCGAACCTACGGATCTGGGAATCTACAGGTCGGGGAAGACCAGGGATGCACCGGAGAAGCCTCCAACACCGTCGTTGGATACGCCGGATGAGATGCGGGGGAGAATCGTCCGCACCGTCGTTGGATACGAGCGTCCTGCACTGTCGCCGGATGAGATGTTGGATACGTCTTGCACCGTCGCGAAAGAGATGCGGATGCCGGGGGAGCAGACAGCGGTTTTCAAACCTAAAACGCGGCCGACTGGAGCTCGGGGAGGAAGATTCAGCCCGCAAGTTTTTGAGCAGCGATTAAACGTGGCGCTGAAGCAACCGGGAGCGGGTAACCAAATGAAAAAATACGGGAATGTGGCGTTTTCATAAAACGGAACCCCCAAATAAACTTAACCAAATGGAGCCTTCCTCGATCACTATGATTTTCACCTCAAACATATTGACTGCTTTTAGCAAGCTTTTTCCCTATATTTGGTACGAAGTTGTGGATGAGTTTGCCCAGTAATACTTTTAAAAAACCTTATGATATATTGACTTTTTGACTTCTTACGGTTGACTTTTTAAATTGACTTGTGATCGGGCTGTTAGCCCTAGCTAAATTAAAACAAAAACATGTATTCTAAAATCAGTTAGTTATAAGTGGCCGGAGTGGCTATGATCTATGTTAAATGCATAGGTTATACGACTAGTGACTGCATTTTGGACACAATTTAATTTGGAAAATATTTTAGCTCGATAATGTTGATCCATTTTTATGAAAAATTTTAGAATAAAATCTTAGAGTCATTTGGTGTGCGTATAGTCAAATGTGTGGGGTCTTTAACAATCCCCATTAATTGTTGTATTTTTGGGGGGAGGGATGTTAGAATGAAATTTGGAGTTATTTGGTGTGTGGATAACCAAATCAAATGTGCAGTGTTTTTAACAATTCTCATATTAAGAACACATGAAAAAGGGCTCCTTGTTGCATCTGAACTAGTGGTCTTCATGACAGATTCTTCGTCGACGACATCCCGATACGGCAATACACGAAGAACAGTGACGCGACGTTTCCTCGCCGTCCAATGTGGGTGTACGGCTCCATCTGGGATGCATCATCGTGGGCGACGGAGAACGGAAAGTACAAAGCTGACTACAATTACCAACCCTTCGTCTCCCGGCTTACGAAGTTCCTCGTCGGGGGATGCTCGGAGTACTCGGCGGCCGGTTGCCAGCCACCGGCGGCTTCGCCGACGGGATACGGTCTCAGCACCGCACAGTACACGGCCATGAGGTGGGCCCAACAGAATTACAAGGTTTATGATTACTGCAGCGACACTTCGAGGGACCATTCACTCACCCCAGAGTGCTGAGGGGATATATTTACATATTCAACAGAGTATTGCTTTCCGTACAAGTAAAGCTCACAGAAAAAGCTGCCCTTCTACTATGGCACAAGTATTTTAGCTTTGGTAGTTGTTGAGGCGTTTGATTTTGTGTTAATGTTTACGGTGTGGTGTTGGAGATGATGGTCGTTATAATTCATCGTCATCATCCTCGACGGCCTCATCCCGAATATGTGGGGTTGGCTTGATAAATTTTATTTTTATTTGTTTGTGTGTCGGAAAATGTTGTTGTCGCTATAATTGGCGCATTATGTATTTTTATTTGTTCTTGCGTTGGATAACTTGTTATTAGCATTGTCGTGTCATTATAATTGAAGTCTTGGAATTAGAATTGGAGGCCCAATTTCAATAAAATTGCATATCAATTCCAATTATGATGCCACAATTCGGTTCAAACGTCGGATTTGACTTAAATTAAACTAAAAAAAGAAGAGCAAAAAAATGATAAATAGATATCAAATTATTATTATTGTTGTTGTTATTTACTATATTTATTTTTAGGTATAATTAAGTCAATTGAGCAAGATGATGAACTTTACCACGAGGAATTCTTCTATAAATGAAATGTTAATGAGGACCATATGACTTGTAATTTATGAATCAAAAGTAGTACTTTTTATATATATATATACACACACACACACGAGTGCCCGACATGGGGCTCCGCCCCTACGGCCAGGCGCGACAGTACCCGGCAAGCGGCGGCAGGATTCGCCCGCCCCACCTCGTTGCTCTCGGGCGGCCTTCAGCTGCATCCAGGAAATGGATGAGGGCGAAACCCGACCGACGACGACAGATTTTCCCTGCTCCATCAAGGGGGGTTTCACCCGCAACATATACATATGAGTACTCAAAATGACCGTAAAAAATATACATAAATATTACAATTTTTATTTTGTAAAACAATATACGTTTTGATCTAAAAATATTAATTTTGACTTTAATAAAGTTGATTGATTTAATATCACCATCTCGAAAATACCACCGATATGTCTAATGACAACCTTCCTTGAATAGGCCGTCGCTGACATGCCTAATGACAATCTATCATAGTAGGTGTAGGAGCTCCACTAAAAACATTTTGAACTTAAATGAATTTTCATCATTACTTCTAATTTTTTGATAATTTAATTACTTGAATGGACATTGTATTTTAATTTCTTTGAAATAGATTATAATATAACAATGAAAGATATATATTTATATATATATATATATATATATATATATATATATATATATATATATATATATATATATATATATATATATATATATATATATATATATATATATATATATATATAATTATATATTAAAGAGAGGAGGGGAGAGTGTGAGGGAGAGAGAGCTAGAGAGAGAGAGGGCTGGGAAGAGAAAAAGAGAGCGAAAATAATTTTTTTATGTCAAATAATAATTTTGTTTATAATATAAATATTGTAATATTAATGTATATTTTTTACAATCATTTTGAGTACTCATAAGTATATGTTGCGGAAATAACCTGCCTTGATGCGCGCGCAACTTAAAGACGCATCAAACACGGGCGAAGCCCGTGTCGAGGCGTCTACAAGTTACCCGTCTGGATGCGGCCGAACACCGCCCGAGAGCATCGAGCACGGGCGCAGCCCGTGCGAAGATACTCGTATATATATTTATATATATATACTAACATCTTCGAACGGGCTTCTCGATGCGTCGTTGCGGGTTTCGTCCGCTTGACCCCCCGGCGGGCTTCGCCCATCCCCCGGCAGGCGAAGCCTAATTATAAAAGTATTTAAAAGCATTTTAATAATTTTATTAATTATAAAAACATAAAAATTATTTAATTAATTATTAAATAAAAAAGGGAAAAAAAACAGATCCCCGTCCCGCACTCCCACCCCCTCACGGCCTCACCCCCGCCGTCGCCGCTGACCTGCCCGGCGCCCACTCGCCGCCGGACAACCCCCGACGGGTTCGCCGGAGGCCGGCGAACCCGCCGGTGGGCGACGGCAGGCCGGCGGCGGCGGCGGGGGTGAGGCCGTGAGGGGGCGGGAGGTGGAAAATGGGGGTATCGGGCTTTCTGCACCTGTGAACAGTGTTTTAAAAGGTTATTTGGATATTGGCAGACCTCCTGTTTTGAATCCAACGGTCAGTTTTTTATTAAGCTTGATCGGACAGACAAGATGCAACAGATGGTATGCTTGAAGAATGCTATATTGTTTTATATATATATATATATATATATATATATATATATATATATATATTAGATTAAGCGAAGGTCTGTCCGTAACTTTTGATCTTACCACTTTGCCCTCCTGCCTCCGCAGCCTGCCCCGTCTGCCTGCCGCGTCCTCCTCTGCTGTCGCTCACGCTGCTGATCGCCGCTCTTCCCCACCGCTTCCGCTGCTGATCGCCGCTCTTCTCCACCGATTCCACTCACAGTGCCACGACGCCCTCCTGCTTCAACTGAGAGCGGCACGATGACTCATACCCGCTCCTTCTTAAACCCCAGTCCGTCTCCCGTACTCATCCTCTACATCGCACCAACTGCCCGCAAATGCTGCTGCTCGCCGCGGGCCACCTCATCTCCCTCGTTGCACCATCGTCCATCTGTTGCCCATCGACCCGTTCTCACTGTAACGGCTTACCTTCATCGGTATCCGCTCATTTCTGAAGGTTCGACATCTAGGGCTCTTCTCGGCAGGCCATCTCATCTCCCCCGTTGCACCATCGTCGATCCCTTGCCCATCGACCCGTTCTCATTGTTAGGGCGTACCTTCATCGGTATCCAACCATTTCTGGAGGTTCGACATCTACTGTTTCTCTTCGTCTCCGTCTCCAGGTTCGATTATGGTTTTTTGATTTCGCCCATATCTTCTATTTTACTTGTTTTCACTGTTTACTGCTTCCAATTTCTGGAGGTTCTGCTCATATCACACCTTCCAATTTTTGTATCTGCATCGTCATATCCTCCCAAGTTCTCACTCTGCTCATATCACAGCTTCCTCCTGCAGTTTACTGCTTCTGCTGCAGGTTGCTGCAATTTGCCCTGCATCTTGCTGCACAGCGCTTCTTTGCTGTCGTACACTTTGCAATGCAGCACACTGCATTTCTGCAGCAACCTGCTTTGCTTTAGAGCAAACTGCATTGCTGCAGTGCACACTGCATCAATCTGCAGCAAACAGCGTCAATGCAGTTTCCCCTGCAGCTTCCTGCACATTGCTCCTTTGCTGCCGTGCAGTTTGCACTGCAGTAAACTGCAGTTCTTCAGCACACTGCAGTTCTGCAGCAACCTTCTTTGCTGCACTGCAACCTGCATTGCTACAGTGCAAACTGCATCAAACTGCAGCAAACATGACTGCAACCTGCAGCAACATATTTTGTATTTTACCTGCTTTGAGGGTTTGTGTTGGGTACATTGGTCAAATGTACCTGATTTGAAGAAGCCTCACCTAACTCAATGATATGTATCATAATGTATTTGATGTTTGTTTGAGTTACTTGTGCAGGTTAGGTATTCACTAGACTGAAGCTAAAAGTTTCTAAGTCCATGTGTCGACACCCAGAGGGAAAGTGTCGACACTTGAGAAAGCTTGTGTCGACACCCAGACAAGCAGTGTCGACACTTGGAGTCATTGTGTCGACACCTGAGAAGAAGAGTCGACACCAGACAGAAAGTGTCGACACTTGGAGCTGTGTCGACACTCAGTGAAGGAGTATGCAGAAAAGCAGTGTCGACACTTAGCAGAAGTGTCGACACCTAGAAGAGCTAAGTCTACACCAGAAAGTGTCGACACTTGAAGATGTGTCGACACTCAGCAAAAGTCTGCAGAATCTAAGTACAAGTGTCGACACTCAACACAATGTGTCGACACTATGCTAAAGAGTCAGTATTTGAAGTAAGTGTCGACACTCAACACAATGTGTCGACACTATGCTGAAGAGTCAGTATTTGAAGTAAGTGTCGACACTCAACACAATGTGTCGACACTATGCTGAAGAGTCAGTATTTGAAGAAAGTGTCGACACTCAGCACAATGTGTCGACACACAACCAGGAGAGTCAACACTTGAAGAAAGTGTCGACACTTAGCACAATGTGTCGACACTTAATTGAAGACTCTACACTTGAAGAAAGTGTCGACACAAGGAGCTGTGTCGACACTTAGCAAAGAACAGAAAAATTACAAAATATTCTAAGTACAAGTGTCGACACTAAAGGAATGTGTCGACACTCAGCTGAAGAAACAAAAGTGAAGACTTGTGTCGACACCAAGAAGCAGTGTCGACACTTGACAGTTTCAACACGTGAAGATGTGTCGACACAAAGGAGATGTGTCGACACTTAGAAGAATACAGATAAAGAATGAAGTACAAGTATTTGTGTCGACACTCAATTTTAGTGTCGACACATGCAGAAGAATCTGTGTCGAGACATACAAGGAAATGTGTCGACACCTTATAGACTTGTGTCGACACTTACACAACATGTGTCGACACTTAGTCTATAAGTGTCGACACTTAAGAACAGAAAGTCTCGACACTATCTGACAGTTAGAGAATTTCAAGAAGTGACTGGTTGACATGACAGCTGCCGATCCAGCCGGTCTACTGCAACTGTCAGAGGAATCAGAAGTCTGTTATAAACCGGACCAGCCGGTTACCATGAAGGAAGCCTATAAATAGGCACCCATAGTTTACAGAATCTGATTGATAGAAGGATTGTTGTTGTTACAACTTGTGAGAATATTCAAAGTGGTTGATCAGATTAAATCAAGAAGTAATACATAGAGGATCAACACAAGAAGATCTGTCAGTCCAACTGCAGATCTAAGAAGTTGGAGAGAGAGAGCTCCAATCAAGAATTCAGTCTTTGGAACTAAGGCTGAGAAGAAGGATTCAGAAACATCTGGATCTCAAGAAGCAGAGGTCAAGGAACAACTGCAGAAGATTCAGACTAATTCAGTTCTAACTCAAGAAGCTTTGAAGGAAGCTAAGTCAGTTTGGATCTAACTGGGTTCTTCCAAGAACTCTTCAAGAAACTCTCAACTCCTCTCTTATTTTCTGAGTTGTAGAGTTAGCAATTGTATTTCTACTTTAACTTGTAGGATCCATTGGATCTGAGAGAATTGTAAGCCTATATTATAAAGGCTGAGGGTAGGGCTTGATTGCCTGAGTGTAGGAGTTGAAGAACTCTGAGTGTAGGCCTTAATTGGCTGAGTGTAGGCCTGGGTGGCTGAGTGTAGGCCTTGGTGGCTGAGTGTAAGGCTTTGGGCCTGAGGTGTAGGAACCTAGTTGGGTTCTGAGCTAGTGGAGAAGTTTGGCCGAATCTAGTACACTGCTAGATAGGCGAAGGGGGAAAGTGGATGTACCCAAAGATTGGGGAACCACTATAAAATCTTGTGTATTCTGTGCTGTGATTGTGCTGTGTTGTGAATTGCTGTGTTTGCTGTGAGAACTTATTCAGAAATTTGTGTTATAAACTGTTGTGCTGCCAACAAAGTTTTAAAAAGGTTTTGGTCACCTATTCACCCCCCCCCCCTCTAGGTGTTTAGGTACCATATCTTTCAAGTGGTATCAGAGCCAGGTTACTCAAAAAGGACTAACTGTCTGAGGAGATCCAGTTTGGCAGATTTAGGATAAGTCAGAACACAGTTTTAAGAAAATCAAGAAACATGGGTTCTTCATAGAATCACAAGGAATTGAGTTCAATGAAACTGCCCATATGCAGAAAAGAGATTTTTGGAATCTGGAAAGAAAGGGTTAGGCTATTTATGGAGGCCTCAGACCCTAGAATCTACATCACAGTCAAAGAGGGGCCCTATGTGCCCATGAAGATCTCAGTATTGGATGCAAATCAGAGGACTCCAAAGGATTTCTCTGAGATGACCAAGGATGAAATTGTCCTAGCCACTATGGACAAAAGGGCACAAAACATAATAGTAAGTGCCATTGATGATGCCACCTTTCAGAACTTAATTCACTGTAAGACAGCAAAAGAGATGTGGGACACTCTTATAGTCTATATGGAAGGTTCTGAAGAAGTAAGGCAAGATAGAAAGTCCTTGCTTAATCAAGAGTATGAGAGCTTTAGGCAAGGAAGAGGAGATAGCATCACTGAATGCTACAAAAAGTTCTATAGAGTTGTTAATGAACTCATGTCCTATGGAAGAGAGTTCTCTAACTATGAATTGAATGATAAATTCTTAAGGTCCCTAACCAAAGACTGGGACACCAAGATCTGTGCCATCAGAGAAATGGCAAAGTTGGGAGAAATTCCTCCTCCCACACTGTTTGGCAAGTTGTTATCTTATGAGATGCAATTGTCAGTAAGAAAAGAGGAGGAAAAGTCAACAAGGACTGAACACAGGGAAAGGACTGTTGCCTTTAAGTCAGAAGTACCTAGAAAGAACAGGACTAAGTCATCAACTCCTCCTCCAGAGGTAGTTGAATCAGAATCTGATGAGTCTGTTAGCACTAAATCTACAAGCAGTGAAAGTGATGAAGATTTTGCTGCATTCACCAGACATTTTCAGAAATTCCTTAAGAAGAAACAGTGGAGGTCCAGACCTTCATATTCCAAAGGGAAAGAAGTCCAGTATCAGGAGAAGAAGCCTTCAAAGAAGGATAAGAAAAAGACAAAGACTAGTAAGGCAACTGGGTCTAAGATTATGTGTTACTGCTGCAATAGACAGGGTCATGTTATTGCAGATTGTCCTGAAAGAAGGAAAGAATCCAGTGACAAAAAGAAGACTCACTTCAAAGGAAAGAAGGAGAAGTCCTTTGTTGCAAAGAATGAGAAGACTCTTTCAGACATTTCTTCTTCAGACACTGAGACAGATGCTGAAGCCTATATAGGGCTATTTGCTGAAGAAGAAGAAGAGTTTATGCAGATCATGGAATCAATCTATGAACAAGAAGAGGTTCAGTGCCAAGGACTGATGGCATTGACTGAAAGTACTAAAATCCTGGAGCAGCCAGGACCTAGTCAGGTACAAAGTCTAACCTTAAGTTCAGATTCCAGTTCTAGTTCAGAGTCAGAATCATCTTCATCAAGTGATGGAAGTGTTTCTGAATCTGAGGGAGATATTCATCAGCTCTTAGATGAATACCAAGTACTGTTGCAAGCCTATAAGAAAAGCAAGATCCTAGCCAAAAGTCAGGCAAAGGAGATTGCTGATCTCAAGGCAGCTGCAACAGATTTTGAAAAACAGTATGATCAAAAACTGAATGAAGTAGCCAGGCTGAAACACATTACAGTGATTCAGATGGGTACTATTACATTTAAGAATGATCAAATTAAGAGACTGGAGATCAATCTCCAGAAGGAAAAAGAACTTGCTGCCAGGTTTTCAAAACCTAAATCAGTATTACCATTAATTGATGAATTTGTTCATCAAAAAGGCAAAGCTGGACTAGGTTTTGTTAGACCTGCAGGGACTGTACAGTCCAAGTTCAAGTCCAAGGGTAAAGCCCCAACATTCAACAAGCCTGCTGTAGTCAAGACAGCAAAGGTTGTATCTAAGCAAAGGTACAACAAGTTTGAATGTTGGTGCTGTGGCAAGGTTGGCCACTTTGCCTTGGATTGTTGGCACAATGCCAGTGCCAAGTTGAGTAGCAAGTTACCTGATGGAAAGCCAGTAGGTAGCTATGTCAAGTTGCAAACTAACAATCACCAAGGACCCAAGTTTACTTTGGGTTCTAAGGTTCATTAATTTGTTTTGCAGGTGAATCCAAGTGGCCATACCCCAACATGGTACTTGGATAGTGGATGTTCCAGACATATGACTGGAACAAGGGGACTACTGAAGGACTACATTCCAATCAAAAATGGTCCTAAAGTGACCTTTGGTGGTTCTGAAAAAGGAATCATCAAAGGGTTTGGTAACATCTCTTCAAACCTTGTTACCATTACTCAAGTGGCTTATGTTAAAGGGTTGAAACACAACCTCATTAGTATAAGTCAGTTAAGTGATGTAGGGTATGACATCTCATTTGTTAAAAATGGTTGTCATATCAAGAGGTCAAGTGATCAAGAGATCATTTTGACAGGATATAGAAAGAGAAATGTCTATTGTTTAGACATTATGATTGAGAACAATGGTTCTCCTGTCTGTCTTGTAGCTGATGAGACAATCTCTCATTGTGTCAAGTGGCACAAGAGGCTAGCTCATCTTAACTACAAGACTATTAGCAAACTCTTTAGCAAAGAGTTAGTGAGGAATGGTCCTCAAGTTAAGTGTGTCAAAGATGGCATTTGCTCAGCTTGTCAAAAGGGCAAGCAGACTAAATCCACCTTTAGAAGCTTAGACAACAAAGATGCTGTGAGGTGTTTATACCTCTTGCATATGGATCTATTTGGTCCAATGCCAGTTCACAGCTTAGGTAGGAAGGTCTATACCTTTGTAGTTGTTGATGACTACTCAAGGTTTTCCTGGGTGTTCTTCTTAAAGCAGAAATCTGAAACACCTAGTGTCTTCTATAGTTTTGTTAAGCAAATTCAGAATGAATTGAACTGTACAGTGGTCAAAATTAGAAGTGACCATGGTACTGAGTTTCAGTCTGAAAGCATGACAAAGCTGTGTGAAGACTATGGGATATTTCAAGAATTCTCTTCACCTAGAACACCTCAGCAAAATGGCATTGCTGAAAGGAAAAATAGGACCTTGATAGAGGCTGGTAGAACCCTATTAAGTGATTCATCACTGCCAGAATATTTCTGGGCTGAAGCAGTTAACACTGCATGCCATGTGATAAATAGGGCTACCATCACTAAAAGGTTAAACAAGACCCCCTATGAAGTTGTGAAAGGCAGGAAACCAAACCTATCCTATTTCAGGATTTTTGGTTGCAAATGCTTCATACTTAACAATGGAAAGTCTTACTTAACTAAGTTTGCTGCCAAGTCCCAAGAGGGAGTGTTTGTTGGGTACAGCAATAATAGTAAGGCTTATAGAGTCTACAACTTGACTACACAAGTTGTAGAGGAGTCTGTGCATGTAGTTTTTGATGAGACACAACTAATTATCAATGAGTTGTCTAGCAATGTATGCAGCCCCACAGGTCTTACTAAGAAGATGGACAAGCTAACCATAGAAGATGTACCTGCTGCAAGACAGCAAGTAGAAGAAGATGGCTCATGTCCAGGGGGAGAACTACATGTACCAGGAGCTGAAGAAGTACAAGGAACTCAGCATGATGAAGATGCTGTAGAAGTACAACCAGAAGCAAGGATGCCTCCAGCCACCAGGCATCTAAGAGATCATCCAGTAGAGCTGATTATTGGAGATCCAAGACAAGGTGTTCAGACAAGGAGCAGAAATCAGAATGCTGTAGTATATTCAAGTTTTCTGTCTCAAATAGAACCAAAGAAATTTGAAGAAGCTATACAAGATCCACAGTGGACTGAAGCTATGCAAGAAGAACTTAATCAGTTCAAAAGGTGCAAGGTTTGGGAGCTGGTTCCAAAGCCTAAAGACCACAATGTTATAGGAACTAAGTGGATCTACAGAAATAAGTTAGATGAACAAGGGGTCATCATAAAGAATAAAGCAAGACTGGTTGCAAAAGGATATAGGCAAGAAGAAGGTATTGATTTTGATCAAACCTTTGCCCCAGTAGCCAGACTGGAGGCCATAAGGATGTTCTTGGCCTATGCAACTTATCAAGGATTCAAGGTATACCAAATGGATGTGAAGTCAGCATTCCTAAATGGTAATTTGAAAGAAGAAGTATATGTGGAGCAGCCTTCAGGTTTTGTTGATCCTACTCTTCCATATTATGTCTATAGACTTAGGAAAGCATTATATGGGTTAAAACAAGCACCTAGAGCTTGGTATGAAACCCTATCTAGTTTCCTCATTGAGAACAAGTTCTCAAGGGGGAAAATAGATAAGACTCTATTCCTTAGGGAATCTAGAGGCAAAGTCATACTTGTCCAAATATATGTAGATGACATTATATTTGGGTCTACTGAAAGTAGCCTTTGCAAAAAGTTTGCAAAGCTTATGCAAAGTCAATTTGAGATGAGTAGTATGGGAGAACTGAAGTTTTTCTTGGGTCTCCAAGTTAAACAGACTGGAAGTGGTCTATCCATATGTCAGTCCAAGTTCACCCTAGAACTCATAAGGAAGTATGGTATGGATTCATCCAGTACCATGAAGACTCCTATGGGGTCAAGTATGTCTCTGAGCAAGGATGATGCAGGGAAACCTGTAGATGAAACCTTGTATAGAGGGATAGTTGGCTCCCTACTGTACTTGACTGCAAGTAGGCCTGACATTATGTATGCTACATGTGTTTGTGCCAGGTATCAAGCCTGCCCTAAAGAGTCTCACTTGACTGCAGTCAAGAGAATCTTGAGATATCTAAAGGGCACACCTTATCTAGGCCTCTGGTACCCTAGGAATGGAGATTTTGATCTAACAGGCTATTCAGATGCAGACTTTGCAGGATGCAAAGAAGATAGAAAGAGCACTACTGGATCCTGTCAATTCCTAGGTGGAAGAATAATTTCATGGAACAGTAAGAAGCAAACCAGTGTGGCTATTTCCACAGCTGAGTCAGAATATGTAGCTGCAGGAAGTTGCTGTGCTCAACTTCTGTGGATTCAACATCAGTTAGAAGACTATGGATTTCAGGTAAGTAGAACTCCACTTTACTGTGATTCTACAAGTGCTATTTCAATAGCTAACAATCCTGTATCACATAGTAGAACTAAACATATTGAGATTAAATATCACTTTCTTAGGGAGCATGTAGAAAGAAATGATATTGCACTTGAATATGTTAAAACTGATAATCAGATAGCAGATATGTTTACTAAGCCCTTAGAAGAAGCTAAGTTCAATAGGTTCAAAATTGAACTAGGTATGATAAACTTAGACTAAGTTTACAGAACTAAAAATTGGCTAAGTAAAAAGGTGTCGACACATGGACAAGTCTATGTCGACACAGAATAGTAAGTGTCGACACTTCAGGAAAATGGTGTCGACACATCTAGGAAGTTGGTGTCGACACTTCAGAATGTTAGTGTCGACACATGTCGAGTAGGTGTCGACACATCCAATAAGGTGTCGACACTTAAGTTTTACTCAGAATTTTCTAAGTAAAGTCTCGACTACATGTCGAGTAGTGTGGTGTCGACACTTAACCAAGTGTCGACACATAAAATCTGTTGACTAAACTTGTGTCGACACATGTGTGTCGAGACATTATAAGTCAGTGTCGACACTTATTGACAGTGTCGACACATCTTTAGTAATCCATCCCGCCTGTTCGTCTTCAAACCAGAAAGGTATAAATAGGATTCTGTCTTTGTTTGTCGACACGCTTTCAAAAGTCTCGAGACCAAAACTCTTGTGTCGACATTTCTCTCTTCTCAAGACTAAATCTTCAAACCCTAATGGCTCCCAAGCTCGAGGAGAATGTTAACGAAGGGTATGAGCTCGTGCGAGGTGCTTTTGACGATGGCGATCAAGAAATCAAGTCGGTGGTAACCCTAGTCACCGATTCAGGATTGGAGTTCTTGGTTTCAGAACCAACCAAAATTTGGAAGAAGGAAGTTATTGAATTCCTTACTGGAGCGTCTGTAGATGATTCAGGCTACAGAATTAAGTCAAGGGTGCATGGCACCAAGGTCAAGATTTCACCCAAGTCCTTGAGAAAGGTACTTCAGCTACCTAAAGTTCAAGAAGAAGAGGAAGTGACCACATCTAAGACCAGAGAAGCACTTACCTGGTGTGGTCTTGATCCTAAGATGAAAATAGGATCAGTTTTCAACAGGAAGGGAATGAATAATCAAGGCAAATTCCTGTCTGAAGTTGTAGGCAAAGTTATACTAAGCAAACCAGGAGGACATGACAGGGTGTCAGCCTCTATGTTCAGTATTATGACCAGAATCATCTTCAACCTCAAAACAGACTGGTCTATGATTGTGTTTGAGAAAGTGAAGGAAAGTCTGAAGAAGCCCAATCTGGGCAGGATACTAAGTCTCTACCTGGCTGGATCAATTCCAGAGGTAATGAGCACTGCTGCTAGAACTAAAATCAATCACATGAGGAGAATGGATTCAAGGATATTCTCTAGATGGGAAAGAGTGCTGTCCAAAGAAGTTCCAACCCCAGAAAAGCAAGTTTCAAAGAAAGACTCTCCTCCCAGGAAGAAGAGGAAGACTGCTGCTGTGACTCAGGAGTCTTCCAGCAGCTCAGGCAGTGAAGAACATGTGGTTTTCACTCCTGATAATCATGAGGATGAGGCTGCAGAGAAGTCACCTGCTCCTCAAGAGCCAGCTGACATCCAGGGGGAGCCTCCAGCTGTAGAACAACCCTCTACACTGGAGAGTGAGCAAGCTACTCTCATTATCCAAGAGGTACTTTCTGACCTCAATACTTTAGATTTTTCTATCATAGATTCTGATTTGTCTGATATTCATCAGCAAACTCAGCAAGCAAACCAAGCACCAGATGTTGTTCTCCAAGACACATCTGCTGTAGTTAATGTACCCAGTACATCTCCTGCTCAGTCACCCCCAGAATATACAATGGAAGATCTATTTCTGAATTTAGATCAAGAAGATTTTGACATGGACAAGACTGCTGCTGATGAAGTAAAGGGTGCTGCTGTTGAGGGGGAGAATCTGGAAGTTGTGGAAGAGCCTATTAGGCTGGAAACTGAGCAAGCACCTGGTGTGCAGACTGCAAGGCCTGAAAGCCCTAAGGACAGGGTGAATATAGCCAGTACCTCAGAGTCTGAGGATGATGAAGCTGAGCAAGCTAAGAAGAAGCAGTTCTTTGTATTCAAAAGAAGGAGTCAGAGCTACAAAAAGGCTCTACAAACTGTTGCTCAACACTCCTTAGTCCAACAAGCTCCATCAACTGATTACAGTGCTCTACTGCTTGCAATGCAAATCAAGATGGATGAACAAAGGAAGGCTATAGAAACTTATGTTGATGAAGGGCACAAGCCACTTCAATCAGATCTGGCACAGGACATCAAGTCAATAAGGTTTGAAATGAACCTTAATAAAAAGGAGATGACTGATTGTTTTGCAAAGGGTGCTAATGCAGTGGTCTATCTGGCAACCCACCAAGAGAAAATAAAGACTCAAGTGGATGATATAGCACTAAAGCAAGGTTATGTGCTGGAGAATCAATTGAGGATGAATGATAATTTGACTGCATCTCACAATGCAATAGTCACTGAACTCAAGACTAAGTCTGATGAACCTTCAACATCCTCTGCTGCTGCCAAAGCTGAATTTGATAAAGCTTTTCAAGCAGAAATTGCTGCTGTCAAGACTGCAATCAAAGATTCACAGAAGGTCATTTCTGAACAGCTTACCAAGCTTAGACCTTATTTTAAGGAAGGAATCAGGTACTTGGACAGTCAGATAAGATTCCAAAAGGATGATGTAAGAGACCATGTTGAACAAGAAGTCATAAAGGGGGAGAGGGTGTTAGTCAAGGCAAGTTCTGAGCATGCAAAATGGATATCAAATTCCATCAGGGCTACACTGGGCTATCCTCCCCTGTGTGATGATGATAATGTAGCTGAATCTGGTATTCAAAGTGCATATCTTGGAGGTGAGCAACAGGAAGTAGCTCAGGTGATCTATCCACCTCCAGATTTTGACATGGTTCATGCTGATGTAAGCACAATGTATAGTCCAATTGCTGGTAAGCCTAATATTGTTCTGGAAAAGGTTGTTCAACCTATTACAGCAGCTATGCAAGAGGCTTTGGACAAAGAAGAAGAGACTAGGCTATCAAAGAAGAAGTTCAGGGAACTGGCTGAGCAAAAACCAGATTTTGAACAATGGAGCCCTACTTCTAGGAACATCATTCTCACAGCCTGGAAAGCAGCCAAGGACAATGCACATGAGAGGAATAAGTGGTTCTCAGAGGCAGAATGGAGAAAGCATGAGAGTAGGCAGGAAGCCATTGTCCAGTATAGAAGGAAGGCTAAGTTAGGAAAGCTACCTCCTACAGCTGTGGAGCCTAGCAAGTACTTTCCTAAGCCCTATCATTATTTTGAGAGACAAAAAATCAAGGCTGAAGAACTAAAGAAGAAGGACTCCAAAGGCAAGAAGCCTGCTGATGCTGAGCCTGCTGCTGCTGCTGCTGTAAAAGCCAAAGTGCAAGCTGGAAAAGGCATAGTCATAAAAGAACCAGAGTAGAATTAGACTAAGCTTAGACTGAAGAATGTTGTACTCTGTTACATCTAAACATTATTGTAAATCTTTGAAAATATATTACAAACAATGTATGAACAATTTTTGATAAATATATATTTCATGATTGTTTAGTAGAATGTGTCTAATTCTTGTTTGTTCTGTAATGCTGTATGAGTATACATGTGTGCTTTATTACATGTTTAAGTTTAACTCTGTTGACATATACCTGTTTTACATCATTTTATAATTTTTAATTATGAGTGGTGTATATCATTGACTAAGGGTTATGACTTCTCCAAATAGGGGGAGATTGTTGGGTACATTGGTCAAATGTACCTGATTTGAAGAAGCCTCACCTAACTCAATGATATGCATCATAATGTATTTGATGTTTGTTTGAGTTACTTGTGCAGGTTAGGTATTCACTAGACTGAAGCTAAAAGTTTCTAAGTCCATGTGTCGACACCTAGAGGGAAAGTGTCGACACTTGAGAAAGCTTGTGTCGACACCCAGACAAGCAGTGTCGACACTTGGAGTCATTGTGTCGACACCTGAGAAGAAGAGTCGACACCAGACAGAAAGTGTCGACACTTGGAGCTGTGTCGACACTCAGTGAAGGAGTATGCAGAAAAGCAGTGTCGACACTTAGCAGAAGTGTCGACACCTAGAAGAGCTAAGTCTACACCAGAAAGTGTCGACACTTGAAGATGTGTCGACACTCAGCAAAAGTCTGCAGAATCTAAGTACAAGTGTCGACACTCAACACAATGTGTCGACACTATGCTAAAGAGTCAGTATTTGAAGTAAGTGTCGACACTCAACACAATGTGTCGACACTATGCTGAAGAGTCAGTATTTGAAGTAAGTGTCGACACTCAACACAATGTGTCGACACTATGCTGAAGAGTCAGTATTTGAAGAAAGTGTCGACACTCAGCACAATGTGTCGACACACAACCAGGAGAGTCAACACTTGAAGAAAGTGTCGACACTTAGCACAATGTGTCGACACTTAATTGAAGACTCTACACTTGAAGAAAGTGTCGACACAAGGAGCTGTGTCGACACTTAGCAAAGAACAGAAAAATTACAAAATATTCTAAGTACAAGTGTCGACACTAAAGGAATGTGTCGACACTCAGCTGAAGAAACAAAAGTGAAGACTTGTGTCGACACCAAGAAGCAGTGTCGACACTTGACAGTTTCAACACGTGAAGATGTGTCGACACAAAGGAGATGTGTCGACACTTAGAAGAATACAGATAAAGAATGAAGTACAAGTATTTGTGTCGACACTCAATTTTAGTGTCGACACATGCAGAAAAATCTGTGTCGAGACATACAAGGAAATGTGTCGACACCTTGTAGACTTGTGTCGACACTTACACAAAATGTGTCGACACTTAGTCTATAAGTGTCGACACTTAAGAACAGAAAGTCTCGACACTATCTGACAGTTAGAGAATTTCAAGAAGTGACTGGTTGACATGACAGCTGCCGATCCAGCCGGTCTACTGCAACTGTCAGAGGAATCAGAAGTCTGTTATAAACCGGACCAGCCGGTTACCATGAAGGAAGCCTATAAATAGGCACCCATAGTTTACAGAATCTGATTGATAGAAGGATTGTTGTTGTTACAACTTGTGAGAATATTCAAAGTGGTTGATCAGATTAAATCAAGAAGTAATACATAGAGGATCAACACAAGAAGATCTGTCAGTCCAACTGCAGATCTAAGAAGTTGGAGAGAGAGAGCTCCAATCAAGAATTCAGTCTTTGGAACTAAGGCTGAGAAGAAGGATTCAGAAACATCTGGATCTCAAGAAGCAGAGGTCAAGGAACAACTGCAGAAGATTCAGACTAATTCAGTTCTAACTCAAGAAGCTTTGAAGGAAGCTAAGTCAGTTTGGATCTAACTGGGTTCTTCCAAGAACTCTTCAAGAAACTCTCAACTCCTCTCTTATTTTCTGAGTTGTAGAGTTAGCAATTGTATTTCTACTTTAACTTGTAGGATCCATTGGATCTGAGAGAATTGTAAGTCTATATTATAAAGGCTGAGGGTAGGGCTTGATTGCCTGAGTGTAGGAGTTGAAGAACTCTGAGTGTAGGCCTTAATTGGCTGAGTGTAGGCCTGGGTGGCTGAGTGTAGGCCTTGGTGGCTGAGTGTAAGGCTTTGGGCCTGAGGTGTAGGAACCTAGTTGGGTTCTGAGCTAGTGGAGAAGTTTGGCCGAATCTAGTACACTGCTAGATAGGCGAAGGGGGAAAGTGGATGTACCCAAAGATTGGGGAACCACTATAAAATCTTGTGTATTCTGTGCTGTGATTGTGCTGTGTTGTGAATTGCTGTGTTTGCTGTGAGAACTTATTCAGAAATCTGTGTTATAAACTGTTGTGCTGCCAACAAAGTTTTAAAAAGGTTTTGGTCACCTATTCACCCCCCCCCCTCTAGGTGTTTAGGTACCATATCTTTCAGTTTGCAATGCAGTGTAATGCAGTTTGCTGCAAACTACACTGCAAACTGCAGCAGCAATGCAGCAAAATGCTTTGGTGCAGTGTGCAGAAAACTTCTCCTTTGCTGCACTTCAAAGTGGACAGCAGCAACATATTTCAGATCCAGGGGAAGAAATATATACCCATTTTGGTTTTCCTGTTGGCGATGTGAACGAAACTCCCATGGGATACCGGCTCGGTGGTGTGCAACTACAAACCACCTCCAACCGAACCTTTGAGGGAACAATCATCTGCATCAGCTGATCCTTGCCTTGGGTGTATTTGATCTTCCATTCATTTGTTGTTTGGTCAGAACTGGAATTCGATTTCCACCTGCACATGAACGCATGTTTATATAAATATTTACTTCTTTATGATTAAGAGTACCATGGCATTTTTGATTCCATTATTCATGTGATCTACTAACACTTGCAAAAGCTGTTTTGTTTACGCGTACGGGCAACTGCACTTCAAAGTGGACTGCAGCAAACTGCAGTGCAAACTGCAGCAATGTGCAACAAACAGTTTGCTGCAATGCAGTGCACTGCATCAAAGTGCACTGCTGCAGCAAACTATTTGCTGCACATTGCAAAATGCGATTCAATTTTGTAAGCCTTGCATGTCTGGGTGCAATTTCATTATATTTTGTGAGCGCTAGCAGACACTTTGCAACTGTGCTTTAACAGCTCCTTCCCTCATTGCTGTGTGGTATTTTTGACATTGCTTTTACCGGTTTTCCATCTTTTGTACACCTGCCACAAAAGCAAAAAAAACATTGACTTTGACGTATATGAGCATGATGCCTGAGATGCATCCAGGCCTTCCATCAAGTTGTATTTTTGTTTAATGGACGTTGCAGATCCCGGCAACCATGCTCCATATGCGCTCGAATCACTGAAAATTGGTTCTTTTGATATACACGTTTTGTATACCATATATTCTATGTCATTTTAACTATCACCTGCCACTTCAGATTGTATGTGTCTGCCTCAGAGCTTAATTTATCATGATGTACTATTTGTTCAGTGCACTTCACTGCATCAAACTATATTACTGTAGTGATGCAGTTTGCTGCAAACTGCTTTGCAAACATCAGCAGCTTGCAGCAAACTGCTTTGCTGCATTGCACTTTGTTGCATTGCACTTCACTCTGCACTGCAGCAAACTTCACTGCAAACACTGCAGCAAGCTCCAGCACACTGCAGCAAACTTCACTGCAGTTTACTGTGCATAAAACTGCAGTGGACTGTGCACTGCATGAACGTTGGGAATTTGCTTTTTTCATTTTTTGATTGTGATATCTGATTTTTCTTTTGATTTTGTATTTTCATTTCGTTTTTCATTTTTTTTCCCTAACTACGTTCAATCTGTAGATCACTCGCTATCGTTTTGTTTGTAATCCACACACCATTAACAACACCTGCAACTTTGTCTACCACTCCACATCAGGTACGAATGGTATCTTACATTTTGTTTTTGCTTTTCATACGCATGTCATACTCTTCTTAATGTATATAGGTGATATTTTATTGAACTACTCTTGAATCACACGAATGTACTGTTCACTACAGCAATCTTACTAACTCTCATGTTGACTTTCCCATATCTCACTACTCTACCATCTTTCAAAGTAATAGAATCATGTCATGCTTCATTTGCTACCAAAGTCACTCATACGGAACTGTTGAAGATTTCTCACCGTGCTTTGTCATCAGATAAATTACATACGCACACATCTGTGATGACTGAGTATAATTCCTCAGCAGACGTCACGCGTGAAAACAACCTGTCAACAACATTGGACTCTGTTCACTCATACAGCAATGTACCCCCACATATGCGAGATTACTACTACTTTGTTGTCTTACTTACCAACCTTAATCATGCCACGACCACTGCGTTATTACGATCGCTATTCCAAACTCTGTCAGGCTTTCTGCATGCCAGCGTAAGGACTACTGCTGAACACGTCAACATAACATATTGCAGCCGCTTTATTTTAAAAATCAAACCTGCTTGACGTTTATTTATTACTAAAGGCCGATGTGGACACAATGGGAAACCCAACTTGGACAGGAGAGGTGATCTTTGCAGATGAGGCGTCGATGCAGGCTGTTGTAACTGTGATAAACGGGCAAATAATTGACGGAAGCACTATCTCAGCCCACGAGCTACGCCTATTTGATGTTAACCCAGAATACTACCAACAATATATGAACTATAATATAATATGAACGCATGTACATGTAAATATAGTTGTTGTGTCAGATCTGCTTTGTATTGAATATGTTGTTTATGTAGTAAATATATACACAAGTTCACAGTTTTAAATATTGTACATATCGAACTATGTTTGAAATTACTTATGCACAATACACACAGCTTCTTCTGACCGTACGCTCTCATCCATGTCTTATTCGAATTTACTGAATGTTTCTCACAATTACATTTTCCTTACAATTTACACATATTAGATGTAACCACGTCTGTCCAGCCATGAGTTTGTAATTGCTATGCTCATTTCATTTTAGCCTACAATTGCCTCTTTGTCATACTCCAACCTAAATTACAGCTACCTCTCTTTCTCATTCTACTTTATTTGTTGTGTTCAACAAAAAATTTGTATTTTAATTTTCAGTTACTTTACTACAAACCACCACTTGCAAACACTGTATATACACAATGACTTCACGGAGAGTTAGAGTATCAGAAATGTCTGAAGAAGAACGTCAAATACATTGAGAGCGAGCACGAGATCATTTGCGACAATGGCGAGCACAGCTCACTGAAGAGTAACGGTCATCACAGCGAGCACGGAACAGAGTAAATGCACAAGAAAGAAGATCACGCATGTCCGCACAACGTCATCATGTATCTACTGCTCTGTCGTTACAGCCATAGCCTATACGGCAACAAACTCATCCTCTGCAACTCCAAACATCAGACATTCCAACTGCTCCTACACACTCAGACGCTATACTACAACATCCACCTCCGCTGCACCTCAACCAATCAAACGTGCTACATGACCATCATAGTGGGAATATTGCATGGGATAACCATCTACAGTTTCTTACTATTATATCTATACATATTATTTGCACTCAAAACGTAATCATGTGAACCTTGCTGTTATGATTTTTCACTCATAAAGTCAGTCATGCGAAAAATGGTGTTATTCATAGATACTCTTTATGTGACACAATTTCATTACTACATCGACCATACACTGTGTCATCATCAAATCTACAAGATATATTATTGACAACAGATGTTACATCAACATCTCACCAGTTCGGAGCATTGCATACTACAAACAAACATGAACTGATGATTAGAATAGGTACAATTGATCTTTCTCCCATGTCATCTCCTCTACTTAATCTCTTATAATTTTGTGTACTGCTTCATTTCCCCATACGGATCTGTGTCGTGCAGATGTTACTACAACCCAACCTCATCATCTGCAAACAATTGATGATCAAAGCACAGATTATGAAGTAGACATAAATGCCCACAGAATGTTGAGTACAAGCTATCGAACCCCATATCACAATATAGCTCGAATTTCTGCTTTACCGCAACGAATTACACATTTGCAACTACAAACACTATATATGTGTCGTTACTGCGCCGCAAAATTGTTCGAGGGTGAAACACAAACTATGTGCTACAATAATGGAAGAACAGTCATTCCACCTATACCAACTCCACCGGAACTACATATGCTTTTCAGCGAACAATCTGCCGATTACCAAAGATTCATAACAAATGTTCGCTCATACAATCATGTTTTTGCTTTTACCTCCATGGGTGTTAAATTGGATCAAAATATCGCAGTCAATCATCAGGGACTGTATACATTTCGAGCTCATGGTGTTATATATCATAAAATTGGAACTTTACTGCCTGCTGCAAACACAAGACCAAGATATTTGCAGTTATTTATTTTTGATACTGATCATCAGACTGACTACCGATTGCAAGAAAATGAACAGTTGCACTGTGAATTACTTGACAAAATAACATCCATCTTAGAGATGCACAACCCATTTGTAGCAATGTTTCGCCAAATTGCCCGAAGACCTGATATTCCAAACTACAAGTTGTTGATTAAAGAACGATCATCTGCAGAACTTCAATATACATTACCAATGACATCACAAGTTGCTGCTATAATTGTTGGTGCTGAAGAATATATGAAGTCGAACGAACGAAATATTATGGTGGAAAGCATCGACACAGGCTTTGTAACTGTTCCAGAATATACAGGCTATTATGATCCTATACAATATCCATTGTTTTTTCCTTGCGGAACATATGTTTGGCACGCTGAATATAAAGGACTTAATAACCTTCATGTTAGCTGTTGTGACTACTACTCCTATGTTCTGCAGGTTCTGTATTTCATCTACTATTTTTAATCATATATTATTTTCAGTGTTATCCTCCTCTACTAAATATTTGCTTTCGGAACCATGCAGATTCGCTCGCCACTTCAATCATTACTTTTGCGTGGATGTCGTCTTTTACAACAATACATTGTTGATAATTACATTAAAGTTGAAACGCAAAAATTACGTTGGATAAAAAACAATCAGAAAAATATTCGCGCTGAACTATACAACGGACTCCAAGACTGTTTAAATGCTGGAGAAAATAACATTGGTATGACGTTCTTCTTACGCATATTGTTTTTAATGTACTCACTTACTACTTCGCTTTATATTGTTTACCTATACTGCAGAAAATGTTGGTCGACGTGTTATACTACCATCATCATTTGTTGGAAGCCCCAAAGATATGTATCAAAGATATCAAGATGCAATGTCGATTGTGCAGCATTACGGAAGACCAGATATATTTTTGACAATGACCTGTAATTCTGCGTGGCGAGAGATTAGTAATGAACTTCTCGCAGGTCAGCGAGCACAAGACCGACCTGATTTAGTAACTCGAGTTTTCCGTGCAAAATACGAAAAATTAAAAAAAGATATATTCCATAAACATGTCTTGGGCAAAACAATGAGTCATGTACACGTTATTGAATTTCAGAAAAGAGGCTTGTCGCATGTACATATGTTGGTCATGTTTGATGAAAATGACAAACTAAACACTCCAGATGACTACGACCGGATTGATAGTGCCGAACTTCCTTCACTTTCAAACGAACCGAAACTATACAATGCAGTTGTACAACATATGATACACGGAACATGTGGACACATTAATTACAATGCTCCTTGCATGAAACATGGTGATTGCAAAAAAGGATATCCAAAGTGTTATGCTGAACATATAATTCAAGGAACAGACTCTTACCCAATATATCGCAGACGTAATGACGGCAGATCTATTATTTTACGACGTGTTGGAGACTTTCCAATTGACAATCGTTGGATTGTTCCTTACAATCCCTGACTTCTACTAAAATATGACTGCCACATTAATGTTGAAATTTGCAGTAGTATTAAAAGTATCAAATACTTATATAAATACATTCACAAAGGCCCAGATTGTATTTCGTTTCAAGTTCAACCAGTTCCAAACTACGATGAACTTTCTCATTATGTTAACGGGCGCTGGATATGTCCCCAAGTGGCTTGCTGGAAATTATTCAAATTTCATATGAATCAAATATATCTGTTAGTCGTTCGTTTACAAGTTATTTTTTGCAACCTAACATTACCTGCTTACAAAATTCACATTACGCTATTATTGCTATCTTTTGAAAGCACGTCATACGTTAACATTTCTTACAAAATATTGATAATTCCTAACTAACAGGTTCATTTGCCAAACAAGCATCAAGTACAATTTCGCATCCACGAATCTGTTTCTGCTGTTTTGTCAAACGAGCGCAATTCAATAACAATGCTCACCGAATTCTTCACTGTTTACAATGATGACCAAGAACCCCACCATTACTTCTATAGAGACTTTCCTAAACACTACAGATGGAACTCCACTTCAAAAGCATGGACTAAATGAAAAACAAAACAACAAGTTATTGGACGAATTTACTCTGTCCATCCTGCAGAAGGCGAGAGGTTTTATTTACGTCTTCTATTAAACCATATTCCAGCGCCAAAATCATTTGATTATCTTCTAACAGTAAATGGTATTCACTACTCCACTTTCAAACAAGCTGCTGAACAGTACGGTCTGGTTGAAAGAGGCAATAGTCTTCATGATTGCTTACGTGAAGCTTGCCAATTTAGAATGCCTTCAGCACTACGTACTCTTTTCACAACTATTCTGATGTATTGCCAACCGACTAATGTCAGAGAAATGTGGAATGACAACTACTCCTACATGACTAAAGATTACATCATGCCGTGTGTTATGAATGATATCTATGTCACAAATAAACTTCTTCATGAAATCAATTATATTCTTCAATAGCATAGTAAGAGTATAACTAATTTTGATCTCCCAGAAATCATCACTTTTTTGACAACATGATTGGTTATTCCAACTTAATAGAACATGAAATATCAATTGCTATATCAGAATCTGACTTAAATTCCATTTCATTACTTAATGTTTATCAACGGAATGCATATTACGTCATTACTGAAGCAATACATCGTAATAAATGTTCTCTTTTCTTTGTTGATGGACCTGGAGGCAGTGGTAAAACATTTTTCTATCGTTGTTTGCTTGCAAATATGTGAAGCATTGACCACATTATTATAGCTACAGTTTCATCTGGAATTGCAGTCACTCTTCTTCCAGGTGGTACGACTGCACATTTGCGCTTTAAAATTCTCATACCAGTACACGCTACATCGTTCTGTAATTTTGGAAAACTATCTGATATGCATAAACTACTGGACCGCTGCTCGGCCATCATTTGGGATAAAGCTCCAATGACACATCGCCATGCATTTGAAGCAGTCGATCGCCCAATGAGAGATGTTCTTGGAATAAATGAACCTTTCGGTGGTAAAATAATGATAATGGGCGGAAATTTTTGTCAAATAGTACCGGTTGTTATTAATGGAACTAAAGCTCAAATTATCAGCGCAAGCATTGTCAAATCACCTTTGTGGTCAACCGTAAGAGTGCTTCCCTTAACAAAAAATATGAGAGCTTCCTCTGATCATGAATTCTCTAATTTCTTACTACGCATTGGTGATGGTGACGAAATGACTGTTGAAGATGAAATGATCAGAATCCCAAATGCCATGACTACTTCTTGGGAAGGGGAATAGTCAATAGATATGTTAATTAATTCAGTATTATCTGACATCAATACGCATATGCACTACTCAGATTATCTTAAAAATAGAGTTTTGCTAACTCCGCTAAATGAAGATGTCAATTATTTAAACAATAAATGCCTAGCACTATTTCCAGGAGAAGAGGTCACCTACTACTCATTTGACTCTATGAATGATGACAGATACAATTTATATCCACAAGAGTTTTTGAAGAGTTTATCACCAGGAAATCTGCTCCCGCACAAACTGTCTTTAAAAAAGGGTGTGCCTATTATGCTACTGCGAAATCTCAATGCTACAACAGGCCTGTACAATGGGTCACGTCTTCTGTGTCGTCAGTTCAGCAAAAATATCATTGAGGCTAAAATTCTTACTGGAGAACGTAAAGGGAAAACAGTATGTCTTCCGCGTATACCTTTGAAGAATCCTGAAGATTCAAAGATGCCTTTTGAACTCACGCGCAAGCAATTTCCAATTCGTCTTAGTTTTGCACTGACAATCAATAAATCACAGGGACAAACTGTGAACAAAATAGGAATCTACTTACCCGGTCATGTTTTTACTTACGATCAACTATATGTAGCTCTATCAAGAGGAATGTCTTCATCAAGTACTACACTACTAATTAAAAAAGGATCATTGCCTGTTCACCAGGGTATGTACACAAAAAATATTGTGTTCAAAGAACTTCTCATGCAAACACACCTACAGGTACATAGCAAGTCATCACATACAATTCATTTTGCTGTATACAATCAATATGAGTTTATCGTACATTTTATAAGTTTTTCCGCAGAACAATTTCAATGTACACTGATGGATAATGTCACTCGACATAACAAATACAACGACATCAAGTTTCAGCACCAACAACAACAATCTTGTCAATACACCTTCCGAGTTAAATACTCTGATCAGAAAACATATCTTCCCTTATTGTAATAAATATTCTTTATTTACTCATTAAATAAGACAATCATTCTCTCATATATGTTATAAAATACACATTCATTTCGCAGTCATTGATTATTTTTTTATAACTGTCAACAATGTGCAGATGGAAAACACCAACTCATCAGATCAGCAGCTACAATTACATAATCATTCTGCCACGCAACCCAGTAAGTGATTACTATTGTTCACATATATATTTTTACTACCATAAAAATTTGAAAATGAGCCTATAACATGTGTTTCGCAGATAACCCTGACAACAACACCACTACATTGCCTCTGATGACAACTACTATGATGAGCTTTACCCGCCAACCACAACCCGGTGGTCAGATCATCCACGAAATGAAATTCCGGGTTTTTGACTACGTATCCCAGTTGTACCGGCAGGTCTAACACCACAAGAAGAGTGGAACTATGTATTCACAATGATTAGAAGGTAACACATACAAAATAATATGCATTACATGACGAACATTACTACCATAACTCGATCAATGTTTGCTACTACCTGATATCACTGTACATGTTTCACCAATGCAGAATCTCCGAAGGTCACTGAATAAGATATGCCATCAAACACTGTTGTTACTGCTGAGAGCTTCCAACTACATATGCTCGTATCATTTACTATGGTTAAAGAATCGTCAACTCTCGGTGATCTTCAACCATAGCCCATCAAGTGTGCATCCTCCACAATTTGAGTTTTTCTGTCAAATTGTAATACCCTACTGTTATTAGTTTGTATGTGTAAATTTTATTTTTTCCCTCATGTTCTTATGTTTGTGCTGATTATTAACGTTTCTCCATTATTCCAACATGCTCCTACCAGTATCTTTTGTGCTTATTGGACACCATAATACATGCTGTAATAACATTTCAATGTATATATCTCTCGCCATCGCTACTTGATTAATTATGATAGATATGCTGCTTTATATGCTCATCATTGAATGTGTTTTTAAAATAATGAACATATATTTTATGTATACATTTAAATTAACCAGTTACAACTTCTGATATTGATTACACCTTATTACATTGTAAATTGAGAAATATTTAAATATGAAAAATTAAATTACACACTCAACGGCAGCCCGACGGGGCCAGGCTAAGCTCACCGAAGGCGGCCACAGCCCGCCAAGGGAGGTCGAATCCATAGGACCATCGCCATACGTCAGCCACGCTTCCACATCCATGTGCTCTAAAAAGTCATATATATATATATATATATATATATATATATATATATATATATATATATATATATATATATATATATATATATATATATATATATATATATATATATATATATATATATATATATATATATATATATATATATATACGCCGAGTTGCAGCGATTGGCGTTTGTGCAACCGAGACTTTGAATTGTGTTGAAGCACGTCGATTCTTTGCGGGCGGATGCTGCCCGTAGGATCAGGCGCAGTCAAAGCCTGGGTGCAAGCCGACGAATACCGTGTGCAGGCGAGCTGCGCCGAGTTGCAACAATTGGCGTTTGTGGCACCGAGACTTTCAATTGTGTTGAAGCGCGTGGAGATTCTTTGCGGCCAGAGGCCGCCCGGAGGATCAGGCGCAGTCAAAGCCTGGGTGCAAGCATGCGAATACCGTGTGCAGGCGGGCTGCGCCGAGTTGCAGCGATTTGCGTTTGTGGCACCGAGACTTTCAATTGTGTTGAAACGCATGACAATTCTTTGCGGGCGGAGGCCGCCCGGAGAATCAGGCGCAATCAAAGCCTTGGTGCAAGCAAGCGAATACCGTGTGCAGGCGGGCGAAGCCCGCCTGATGCGGCCGAAGGCCGCCCGAGAGCATCTTCGCACGGGCGTAGCCCGTGCGAAGATGCTCGTATATATATATATATATATATATATATATATATATATATATATATATATATATATATATATATATATATATATATATATATATATATATATATATATATAGTAATGAGCTATTTGAGCACAAACCAAGCCCTAAACCAAGAATAAAAAATTTACTAAAGTGACATTGGCTTATTTTAATGGCATAAGGCACTGTTTGGCTCAACTTTTTTGCTTCGGTAAGTTTGAACAAAAACGTCATCGCTATAAAACATTATTTTACAATGTTTTAATGGAGTCATGCATGATGTATGATGCTTGGGCTCCTCATCTTTGAAGGAAAAGCTCATAATTAAGAACAAAGAGAACTCCAAATATTTGAAGAAAAACCTTTAATGAAAGGATGATATTTTAGTCTCACCTTGCCTAACTCCACTTATCTATGTGTGTGTATAAAGAATTCCACTCATTCTCATACATTCAAAAGAACAAGAGATTTGGGATTTAGTAAATTATTGAATTGTATTGTATTTTTTATACCAAATAGTTTTTGCACTTTAGAAAATCATAAAGTTTTTGCTTTAACATATTTCAACATACATTGACATCTCCCGTTCACATGTCGACATACATCAACTTCTCATTTTCCTCTGTGCTTCGACATATGTCGACGTACATGGACCTCCCTTCATCTTTCAAGTGTCAACATATGTGCGTCGACAGAAGTCAATGTACGTTGACTTCTATGCAATGACATCTCAACATATGTTGGGATCTCTGCTATTCGTAGACCACTTCGGTTAAAATTTATGCATGCTTTTTGTACGCGTTTTATCGCCATCAATCATATACAATGAATATCCAAGGTTTCTCTGCAAGATGAAACTTTACTAAAAATAACTGTTGTAAATTTATTACGTTATTAACTCTTATGGTTTTTACCATACTCCTATATTGGAGGTTTTTCTGAATCGTTTTGTTACTTCTTCACTCTTGCTCCACTCTTATGATGAACTTTTCATGATTCTGCTTTCTTGGCATTTGTTTCATCATGTGAGAGTTTATGTGCTCTGTGTAATTGGCTCCGCTCAAGATAGTTCACTAAGGCTTATCAATGTGAAATGACCTTTATCTCCAGCATAGAGCCATTACACTCTAGTGACACGAAACTCAATGGGTCGTTTCGAGTCGGTCTTGACACGCGCGGACAAATAAAACAAATATCATAACAATCTCCTCCTATGTCCGCGATGAGACCGACGTCGGAAAAAGGGGTGATGTGTGTAATGTTCAACCAAAATTTGAATCAATACACAACCGTGTCCACAACATCTGCCAGAATAAATTGGACTTAAAGAAATAGAAGTTAGTATGCACGCATAAGAATAAAACATAAACTCAGCAACAATACATCATAGTCAAAAGTACAATCAGAGAATCTGGTACTAGCACACCTAGTGTCTCATGACCAACTGAATAGCAACAAAAAATAGTCCAACAACAAATGAAAAGGAAAAAGAGCTAAACTGTGCTCTAAGACAAAGACAAAAAACCAAACAAATACTTTAGAAGTCAGCATCCAGCAGGTCATCCTCCTCTGGATCCCAACCTGCAAGTGCTCCTCCATCAGCAACTGCTTCTGTAATTTCCAACAGAGAAGTTCATTCAAAATGAATTCATCTTTAAAAATGTACAAGTATCTAGTTCTACTTATATGAACGTAATACAGTAAAAGGAAATATGTTTAGAGTATTTAAATTCTACCTCAGAATTTGTTATCTGTTTCCAAACGAAACGATTTTCAGATTTCTGGGCACTGCCGCTATATCTGTGTTCCTATATGGAACGTCACGATTACTATTCTTTTAAAGTTAATTGGAACTCAACAAATGTGGAATGAAACTAATATACAGAAGAAGAGCCAAACCTAGTCAGATTATGTTATCAAATGTGGAATAACACTCTCCTCCTAGATAAGGAAGACGAAACCAGATGAAGTTATTAACATCAAATGTGGAATGAAATAATTCACCAGATTCGTACTCAATAACCCCAAACATCAGCGGAGCACAACACATTTGCTTTGACAAATGAAAGTGAAAAAAATCAAAACATTTGGATTAAGGCTGAACTGAATCGCCTAACCTTGAACTAAGGCTAAACTTAAATCGCCTTGAGTCTCATTTCCCTCATTGTTTTGATTGATCGATCTTTAGGCATTCTTTTCATCAGTGGATCAGCTAGATTATCCTTCGATCGCATATCGATCAAAGTGATAATGTCTTGTTCTTTTAGATAATTCAATAGAGCGTGCCTCAGTTGTACATGTCGCCTATTAGTATTAGAAAGGACATTCTTCATGACTTACACTACTGCTTGATTATCACAGTACAAGCTCAAAAAATTGACTTGAAGTCTAGACGATGAAATGTCTAGAATTAAATTTTTGATCCAATCTACCTCTTCACTAGTTGAAGCTAAGGCAAACAACTCGGCTTTCATAGACAACAAAGCTATACAAGTCTGTCTTTTGGATTTCCAAGTGACTGCAGCGTCACCCAAAGTGAAAATAAATCCACTTGTGGACTTGTTGTTCCCAACTTCTGAATATCATGAGCCATCAGAGTATCCTTCCAACATAGGAGGGTAACCTGTGTAGCACAAAGCGTGATCTTTAATACCTTTCAGGTACCTCATCAGTCGATCTAAGGCATCCCAATGCTCTTTACATGGACTACTGGTAAAGTGACTCAGCATGCTTACCAAGAAGCCAATGTCTAGTTTAATGCAACTTGTGGCATACATGAGACTTCCAATGATCTTTAAGTACTTTACTTGATCAACGTTGGTCCCTTCATTCGGACTCAACTTGACATTTGGATCAATTAGTGTTTCAACAGGCCTACAGTCTTTATAACCCCAGGTAGTGAGAATCTGCTCAATATAATGAGCTTGACTCAGACTGACACGTTCATTGTCTACTCTAACTTTCATACCTAATAGGGTATCTACAGGACCAAGGTCCTTCATGTCAAATGCTTTCACAAGAGCGAATTTAGTATCCCTTACTACGGCAAAGTCTGACCTCAGAATCAACATGTCATCCACATATATAGGCATATGATAACTGTTTGATTTGACATCAAGCGGTAGTAGAGGCACTTGTCTGAGAGACTGGACTGAAATCCAACGCTCTTTCTCACTTGGTCAAATTTAATGTGGCATATCTTAGGTGCTTGTTTAAACTCATAGATCGATTTATCAAGTTTGCACACTTTATCTCTTAGATCCTTATGTACATAACCTTCAGGTTGTGTCATGTAGATCTCTTCATCAAGCTCTCCATTTAAGAAGGATGTCTTTATATCCATCTGATGAACTATAAAGTTCTTAATAGAAGCTATGGCAGGAAGAATCCTAATAGTGGATATGTGACATACAGGTGAATAGACGTCAAAATAATCAATTCCCCTATTGTTTATAACCCTTAGCTACTAGTTATGCTTTATATCTATCGTGCTATAAACCCATCACTGTGCAATTTCTTCTTCAGTACCCACTTGCATCCTAGGACTTTAGCTCCTTTCGGCAGGTCAACTAGATGTCAAGTGTTATTTTATAGCAGCGAGTTCATCTCATCATCGATGGCTTCTGCCCACATTAACGCATCTCTAGATCTCATTACTTCCTGATAGTAAAATGAATCATCCTCTAAGTGGTAGGTGACGAAATTCTCACCAAAATTCTTATGGATTTTATCTCTAGTAGATACTTTAAGAGGAACAGATTCCACCTCTAGAGATTGGGGAGCAGTGTCAGAGGGTCCAGCTTCAGGTTTTACCGTAGACTCTGAAATCATGTCAGTAGACCCGGAGACGGTCAATCCACGATCTTTGATAAATTTATGTTCAAAGAAAACAACATCTCTAGACTCTATCACTGTATTAGTGGATAGATTCAGAAACTTATCAGCTGCACTATCTTCTGCACTACCTAGATAAACACGGGTCGTTATTCTAGGTCCCTCCTTAGGTCTCTCAAGATCTTATATTCTTATATAAGCAATACAACCCAAAGTCTTTAGAGTGTCATGTCTATAAGGATGGTCATGTCATAACTCATACGGAGTAAAGCCGAGCTTTGAGTGAGGCACTCTATTCAAAATGTGATTTGCAGTTAGGAATCCTTCCCCCCAAAATGAATTAGACATGCCAGTTGTGAGGAGCATAGAATTCAACATTTTTGTTAAAGTTTTATTCTTAAACTCATCAATATCATTCGATTATGGTGATTAAGGAGCTGTGATTTCTAGGATTATACCCTCAGAGACATAAAAGTCTTTAAACTCAGTTGCAGTGTACTCTCCTTCTCGATCACTTCTAAGTCTTTTAATCTTTAGATTTAATTGATTTTCTATCCGAAATTTGAAGATCTTAAAGGTCTCAAATGTCTTATCTTTCGATTTTAATAGGTAAACATGACAATATCTGAAAAAATCGTCGATGAAAGTAATTAGATATTTTCTTCCCCCTCTAGTGGCATGACTACGAAAATCATAGAGGTTGGAATATATCAACTCCAGAAGTTGTGTGCTCCAAGAAACTATCTTGTAAGGATTTCTAGTGATCTTAGTGTAGGCACAAACCTCACACCTATCAAATTGAATAGAAAGATCTAATGAGATGTTTTGACTCCTAGCTAGATCTCGTATTTTCTTATAGTGAATATATCCAAGTCTATTGTGTAATAGCTTTGGATCAATCAGAGTTGAGCTCATTTGGTTTATGCATTCGTTATTTAGGCTAAGTCTATACATACCATTGATCAGGTAAGCGCAACCAAAGTAGTGAGAATTAATAGTTAACGTTATTCTACCATTCATGGTTGTGAAAGACATTCCAGTTTTATCAGGCAAACTCATAGAAATCAAATTCTTTGTTAAGTTAGGGACTACTTTAACATATTGAAAAATAAAAGTTTTACATGAAGAGAGGACTAGCTCAGCAGTCCCAGCATGAGTAACATCTGTCTCTCCTCCATTGTAGTTTTCAACTCTATCCATGACCGCTGTGACCTTTGAAATAAGACCCCTGTCATTTCTGACGTGACAGGTAGCACCACTGTCCAGCCACCATTCAGGCGACGCACTGAGGTGACTACTCCCAATCATAGCCACAAAGGACTTGAGATCAGAGTTGTCGACCACCATGTTTGCCACATTTTGTGGGGATTCCTCCTTTTGTTTCTTCGGACCCATGCATTCAATGGCGCAGTGACCACATTTGTCGCAGTTATGGCACTTGCCCTTCTTCCTTTTGAGAGAAGGCTTTTTGACCGCCAACGGTGCGGGGGTATCATCCTTAGGTGTCGGGGGCTTCCGAGAAGGCCTACTAGGATATGAAATGAAGTTGACATTCTGTAAGGGTTGCGCAATCTACTCCAAGCTTTTCCCAGTGATGTTTTGGTCCTCAATATGGATGAACCTTTTTAGTTCATCCAAACTGATCTTCGCTTTCAGTCTGTGCATCTCGGTCTTGAAAAAGAGCCACTCAGAAGGCAGCTTATTGAGAATCATGTACACAAAGAGGCTGTCGTCCATCTTTGAATGATCATCATTCAGCTTCTGACGTAGGTTGACCAGCTCTAAGAGTTGAGAAGTGAGGCACGTTCGCTTTGAATCTGAAGTTGAAGAACGTCTCTCCGATGAGCAACTTTGAAAGTCCTTCTTCCGTCTGGAAATGCGCGTTCAGTCGATCTCATATCTCTTTTGCAATCTTGTAAGCGTGGTAGGTCAACGCTAAACAGGGATTTAGGGAATTCAACAGGTAATCCCTACAGAAATCCTCATCCTTGTTCCACTAGTACTCATCCACGTCCTCGACGGTAGAAGCGAAATCGCTCTGAACAGTATAGAATATCTCACTTTCCTTCATTCCTAGTTGGACTTGTATTTTCCAACTAAGGAAATCGGAGGCGTCAAACGATTACAGCTTTACGGTGTTGAGCACGCTTTTCTTCGACATATTTCTAGATTCAAACGGAAATTAAAAATGCTAGAACGGGGTCACCTGAGCCGTGTGAAGACGTCAGAAAAAACCTTCGGATCCAATCCAAAAATAATTTTGCCCCTCTCCGACTAAACGTTGTCGCCAGAGGCTAAAAACATCTTTGAAATGCACGCAGAATCCAAGAGAATTTGGAAGAAAAGATTGGCAAACAGTGCTTTTTGGCTGCGGATCCTTCAGAAGATCTGGCACATGAAACAAAATTCCTTATTTCTGATGAGAGGACAAGCAGTAAAATCTGGTAACCAAAAAACCTGATCCGATCAACGATAGGAGACTTGCAATCAATCATTCAAGTGGCCTGATCTGGTTTTGAGAGCAAGAAGCCACTAGATCGATCTGCAGTAAAGAAGAGCGATCTGCTCTATTCTCCTTCGATCCGTCGAAGCTAGATCCACACACCAGAGATCCAACAAAAAAAAGTTGGATCTCACAGTAAATCTTTAGAGGATGCACTGGATCTGTTCTTCCAACAGCAAGAACAAAGTTTTTAGCTTCTTCCTTAGATCTGGAAAATCAGGAGAATTGTTCCTCTTCTTGATCAAGAACATCGACAGAAAAGATCGACGAAGCAAGTGACTGGATCTACGAGTGATCCTTGCGATCTGCGAGTCCCGGCGGAGGAAGAAATCCCGACCTGGAATTTCCTGCGGCCGGCGGATCTTGGGCAGCAGCGGAAGCCTAGATCCGGTTCCGACGAGAACAGGCGGCGACGGGATCTACAGAGCGGCGGTGGCTATGAAACCTCGATCTCGATCTGTAGTAGAACCGCGAAAACGAACAACGACAAAAAATCATGAGTATTGCAGATCTCTCCGATCGACGAAAACTTTAGATCTGCTTAACGAACAGAGCGACGCAGCAAATCGCGAAGGAGAAGAATTCTTCAGAGCAGCGAAACCGGTGGAATTGAAGCGGACGGGAGCGGAAAATCCTAATCGTATCTTGAGAATGTAATTGGCTCCGCTCAAGATAGTCTACTAAGGCCCATAAATGTGGAATGACCTTATATAGTATCTCCAGGGTAGAGCCGTTACACTCTAGTGACACGAAACTCAATCGGTCGTTTCGAGTCGGTCCTGACATGCGCGTACATATAAAACAAATATCCTAACACTCTGTGCTTCTTCAGTATCCGCGCATATCGGAGTTTTTGGGATCTAACTGGTGTTGTACCATGGAGGAGTGAGCATCAGTTGAAAGTCCTGTCGGACGATGATTCAACTTCCTTAGGGCAGTACTGATCACACGCTTCACCCATGCTCAATTCTAAACCTCTTTAGGGTGCATACATTTATGGAGTGATCGAATGTGATCATTTTTTACGAACAAAGCTCAAATATGATTTAGTAGTGATAAAGATTGTTACCATGATTTATCTTTATCCTTTATTACCTAAATCATATTACAACCTAATCAAAGACTTAATGATCTTTATTCTTGCTTTCATTTCATAATTTGTAAGCTTTGTATGATTTATTAAAGTATAGCACTATTAAAATGAAGATTGTATATAAAGAAAGTTTATGTAATCCTTTCAAAACAATATATGAAGAGCCAGCTGCATGTAAGTTAAGGATACAAGAAGATAGCAATTAGATTAATTTTATTTCATTTACGACAGTAATGTTATAAATAAATTATATGTTATGTTAATGTATCAATCTAGCTAGTTCCATCTAATATGTAGAGGGGAGACTTATGAGACACTTTGCTAGGATTTTTAATACCCAAATGAACTCTTATTTGTAGCATGTTTAAATGACAAAAAGCTAAATGTGGAGGTATTTGATGACACTTGAACTATACATCTTAATTTATTAAGCACATCATCAATGTTTATCTGTTTTAAATTGGTTAAAATGCTTAAAATTAGTGTTTTATATGATATTATTCGTTTAATATTCGTTTAAGTATGCATGTACATGTTAAATTTGGATTCAAACGAATCAGGATACTTTTGGGGTTTAAAATGAATCTAAATAATGAAGAGACACATACCGAATGGCTTGGAGAGACATTTATGCATGGCCCAACTAGTGGTGGTAGTTTTAAAGATCAAGAGGAGTGACTTTTGGTGATTCACGATCTAAGCTAGGCACACGACTGTGTGTCCTGCCCGTGTGCGTAAGTGACTGCAACAAAAGGACGGTGGATACGACTAAATCCTAGAGATGTGTCAGTTGATGCACACAATTAACCAGATGCACACGCCCGTGTGCCATGGAAATTTTACGGTTGGATGCGTCTCTATAAATAGAAAGATCCTGAAGAAATCGTGTTTGATTCGGACCCGAATGTCCAGAAAATGTCAAGAGATGTTAACACCTTGGTGAAAAGAGGAGAAAAAGAACACATGGAGATCAGAAATTCTTCATGGATGATTCCATATGTTTGTATTCTTCTTCCCTCCTCTCTACTCTTTGTATCTCGTATTAGTTTTTTATGTAATCATGTGTGGTCATGTTGTTTCTATGTTGTAACTTTACTTTTTAATCAAATAATTACTTTTCTCCAGCCAACATCTCTCGCTAAGATTTATTCATGTTTATAATAGAATGGAATGTCGGTCGTAACTATCATCTTCATATAAGTTATTTAATAACTCAGGCTCCGTTTGGGGGGGCTTATTTTCACCGGTCAAGCGGTCATGACCGCATGAATCCAGACTTAAATTAAGTCCGGATTCATGCGGTCATGACCGCTTGACCGGTGAAAATAAGTCCCTCCAAACGGAGCCTCAGGCTATATGATTTTAGGTATTGTTATTGTGTTTGATCGTACATTGTGATAAAAATGGTGGGTTATTTCCTCAAAGAATAGAAAACTTTATTTTTTTTTGTTTAGTACGTTGCAAAACCTTGTGACAGAGTTCACATTGTGATAATGCGATCTTTAGAGCCATAGTCATAATTCAAATCTCAGGCATGTTACTCTAAAATCAGTGCTACGATTGTCCCGCACAAGAAAGTTGGAGTGGCGTAGAACCCCGGCGTTCTAGATGAAGAGAGATAAACGAAAAGACATCATTAAATTAAAATAAAGAAATCCATATTTTCTACTATATAGAAATAACTTTTTTCACAGAGCAAAACTAGTATATGTTAATCTATATGTTTTTTATATTGGAAATTCAAATCAATGCATCAAAATTTATCTTAATTTTGGAAAATCATATACTAGATTAAGAACTGTTGCGGTCAATTCGACGTTCTGATCTAGTAGACAAGTCTAAATTGAACCATCTTATCTTGTGGAGCAGTCGAGTGCGCAAACAGTCGATGTAAAGTGAGACGGTCGGCAAGGCAATGTTTTTTAACATGGAAAACCCTAAAAGGGGTGAAAACCACATGACTGAATCGGTGCCGACCAAACTTCCACTATTCTCTTTGTATTGTTACAGGGATTTGTAGAGAACTCAAGGGCGACATGTTGCCTCTAATTACAATTGTTGGGGAAGAAAGAGAAGGGCTCCGAGGGTGACAGGTCATTGCTCACGAAGCTATGTATTTCTTCTTGTGCAGAGGGGAGTGTTGCATTATGCGTGCTCTGGAGTCTTTGGTTGTTGTTCGGAGGCTAGATGGGGCATCTGCATGACTTTTGGTCTATGGCTTGTCTCTTGTTGCGTGCAAAGAAGTTGGGAGTGGATGACTTGTTATTGAATGGAGGGCTTGCTGTTGAGTGAAGGGTTTGCTATTGAGCGGAAGATGTAGAGTGTGCAGAGTGTGGTACATTCATAGTGAAGTGCGTGCAGGAAGGAACATGCACATGGTGGAACGTGCAGAAGGTTGAACGTGCCCAGAGTGGAACGTGTGTAAGGCGGGACGTGTGCATGGTTGCTCAAAGGAGATCGAAGATCTTCGAAGTCGCTCGAAGACCTTTGAAGGATTCTTCAAAGACGTAAGGAGACCTTTGTGGGAGCTCTCTCGCGCGTAGGAGAAGTGGGAGGATGTAACGTCCCGGTTTAGAGCTCAGAGGCCCACGGTGTAACCGTGCAGCTTGTCTCGCCCCGGTGCCCTGCTACAGGACTGCAGTCCGTGCCATCCAAACCCATTTTTGGTCTATTTCTCAACACAACGGGTTTTTGAGCATGTCAGGTTTCGAACCCAACACCTCCTTGATAAGGCACCTTCCACAGTCCTGTACCGGGGCACCGGGGCGAGACAAGCTGCACGGTAACATCGTGGGCCTCTGAGCTCTATACTGGGACGTTACAGAGGAGGAGGAGATGGATTGGAAGGAAGGCCCTCGAGTCCTATTTATAATTTTTGAGTGGTTGTGTTGGTTACACGATTTTCTACACACCATAACTGCTTTATGTATTATACGCAGACCGATTTCAAATTTTTTATGACGTGCATTTTTAAGGGATTTATTATATGCACATCGATTTTTATTTTGGTTATGTGCACCCCCCCCCCCCCCCCATAATGGGAACGTAGTTATGTGAGGTGGTTACGCAGCAACTGGATGGTGGAGATTTTTGCCAAAGGGCCAATCTGGGGAGAATCAGCCTGCGACAACAGAGGGGCCGACCAACGAGGGCCTATCAGTAGAGGGGCCGGCCAGGGGGCTGGCTTAGCTCCTGGTCGGGCGCGACTATACGGTCGGTCGGGAGGCCGCCCGCGTGGCCTCTTGGCTGAGAGGTCGCGCGGCGGCTATCGATCAACCGGGCAGCCAATCGGCCGCTTGTCCTTACGGCTGTGCGGTCGGCAGCCGGTCGGCGGTTCGGCTTTGCAGCCATGCGCACGGAGCCCGTAGACGGCGTCCGACCGTGTGAAGGCCGGTTGTGTAGGAAGCCTTCCCCTCAGTCGCGCGGCTGCGCATGCGGGGCGGAAGTCGTGCGTCTGGTTGCCTGACTGGTGGCAGAACACTCGTCCAGCCTCGCAACCTCGCAGCCAAAGGGTTGTGCGGTGGCGGCCGACACAATAGGATGATGGTACCATGAGTTTTCTCCTGCTCAGTGGCAGCGGTTTCTCCGAGCTCCTTCCTCGGATCGGATTTCTCAAGGCATCCACAGATGACGGCCCGTTCATAGATGTAGGCTCCGTTTGGGGGGACTTATTTTCACCGGTCAAGCGATTACGATCGCATGAACCAGACCTTACGTTACTGCTTGACCAGTGAAAATAGATCCCCCCAAACAGAGCAGTAGAGGAGGTGAGGAGGGTGTGCTGCGTGGTTCGGTGGTTGTGACAGAGCGAAAGGACAATTTGATAATACTGGGGAACATGCCTCATTAAAAAAAATTCATTTGATTGTTGTATTTGGCGGAGCAGCATTTAGAACAATTTGATAAAATTTATGTTAGGCATGTAGTATTCATAGTGCATCATTATAGTGACCGCGACAATTGATTGCTTCATCATTAAGCTAAACGTATGCCTCAAAGTAACATGATTCTCATCCTTGCATGATATATTTAAGGATTGGACTTCATTTTATATTTTTTGGCTCAGTTAAATGTGATTGTAGAGCTAACAAGAAAAATTAAATTTTTGATTGTCAATATTCAATGGGCTGTCAATATCGTTTTACTGGACAGCTACTATATTTAGGCTGTCAATAGTCATACTCGGGTTGTCAATATAAATGCTATAAATTAAAGGTGTCCACATCAAGAACTTTTTTTAATAAAAATTTGACATTATAATAAAAAGAGAGATGAAATACAGTATTTACAAAGACTATATAGAATACGATCTCGATATAACAAATCAACTACTACAACAGTAGATGTGTTTGCCTAAAAATATGCAATCTATTTATATAATAAATTCATGATATGACTCGTGTGTATAAATTATATTGTGACATGTTCCTCAGTATTACACATTGTTTTTTCCAAACGTCAAATTTTTGTTCTATCACACTTTGTAGCGTAGATGAGTGTGTTTGACATTGTGTTGCTAATGTGTACGAATCACAATAATACTACAGAAAATATAATAACACAAATTACATAATTACAGATAGAGTAACGCAAAAGAGTTTCTTAAAGAAAGCATAGTTAAAACATATGCAAAATCAAAAGTTTGTGAAATAATACAACCAAATAGAACATGATAAAAATGCTAGAATAGCAGTAATGTCTAGTTATCATTGAAAGTAAGTAGGTCATGAAAAAGAAGCTCAATCCTGATGAGAGTATCACAAAATACAAATCACGTCTAGTTGTCAAAGACTTCACTCAAGTGAGTGGTATAGACTACTTTAATATATACTCACATATTTGTCAAATTGTGACAATTAGGATTCTTTTTGTGTTAGCATCAATTGAACATTTTACTATTCATCAGATGGATGTTAAGACTGTATTTTTGAATGAATATTTGACTGAAGAGATTTATATGCACATGAAGGGTTTGTCATTGAAGGTCTAGGAAATAAGGTTGTGACAACCCTGTGTTCCCACCAGGGAGGAGGCCTGCCCCGCGACTCGCACCAAGCGGCAGGACGGGCTGAACGACTAAAGGGCTGGCCCGCTCCTGCCCATCTCAGGCGAGCGAGCTGGCGACCCGCAGCAAGCGAGCCGGACCCGAGCTGGCGACCCGCAGCAGCGAGCCGGACCCGCGATTGGCGACCCGCCGCCAGCGAGCCGGACCCCAGCGCGACCTGACCGCCGATCCGCCCGGCAGAAGGCAGGAGGCTCGCCCATATCGGCTCGCACTCGCCCAGTGATGGTAGGCGAGCCCCAGAGCCGGTCGCGCCCGCCTTCGGGAGAACTGAAGGCAGCTGACCGCCCGGGGGTGGATAGCTTCAGAACAGCGGAGCCTCGCTGTTGGCAGACCAGGTTGGACTGCGCATTAGCTGTTGAACAGCGGAGTTTGGCTGTTGGCAGACCCATCCAGGGGCCTTTTGGTACTTCCAGGTCAGTCCTTTTGGTTATTGGCAGTTCAGATCCTGAAAATTAAATAAGACCCAAGGGGTACCTCAGAGGGGACGCAGTGCCTCCTTGCTCTCCAAGTGTTCTCTGAGAGACCTTAGCTCGGTTAAGGAGGGGAAGCGCTCAGAGATCTTCGGGTTTGTGTGGGACCTTGCCGAGCCCTTGGGTCTGTCTTTCCTTGTCTCTCTCGTTGTTTTTCTTGCAGGTCGAAGTAGGCGCGAGACCACCCCTTCCCCAAGGGTCGAACTCCACAAGAGGCTGGTTTCCGGTTTCAACAGTCTGTAAGTTGATTAAGTCGCTATATGGATTGAAGTAAACACCGAAATTGTGCATGAGAAATTTGATATGTTAGAGATATGAGTTTCAAGTACAGTCTATCAGATAAATGTCTATACGTTAGCACAAGTTCAAATAAAATGACAATTATATGCTTATACGTTGATGACATGATAATTCTGGGTACAGATTAGTCTGATGTGTAAGACATGTAAGTTATCTTGACGAGATAATTTAACATGACAGACTTAGGTGTGATGAAAACCATCCTGGAAATGGAAGTGAACTTCACTAAAAAAGATATTATCTAAGTCAGAGTCAGTACATTAAAAATCTATTAGAAAAGTAGGGTCACGATAATAGTAAAAAATTTGAGACTTCATACGACTACAACAATAGAATGAAACTGAATGAAGGTTTCTATATTAGACAGTTGAATTACTTCAAACTTATAGGAAGCTACATATATGCTGCAACCTGCACTAGACCTGACATAGACATTACGGTCAAGATATTGAGTAGATTCACTAATAACCCTGGGAAGAACCACTGGGATGCCTTAAAAAAAGCTAATGAGATACTTAAAGTACATTGAGAATATGTTTTATGTTACCGTGAACATCCTCCAGTGCTTAGAGTGTATTCTGACACCTTCTGGTGCTGAAAAATTGGTGATAGTAGATCCACTAGTGGTTTTGTGTTTACACTAGGAGTTGTAATAGTTTGAAAGTCAAAGAGATAGTAGCTTGGAAGTCTAATGATGACTCTGAAAATATACTATATTTCAATCTATTATAACAGTCAATACACAAAGACCATTACAATAAATACGTTGTTCAATGGAAAATGAAGACAACTAAGGATGGACCAAACAAGATTGATCTATCTCACAATTCAGAGGATAAGCTCCCTATTGGACGTGAGATCAAAAGATAATGTAGAAGATGTCATTACCAAGAGCCTATGTATGGTTCTAATATCTAAAACATCGGAGGAGATGAGATTAAAGTCTATTTAGTAGGAGTTAATACTTATCTTATGTTTTAAAGTTTAAAACCAAAATCTATTTACATTCAAACATCTAGAGTGGGTACACTAAAGTATTTCAGATGATATTTAATGAAAGCTATAGTTGAATAGTTGTCAATCATTTCAAACATGATAACTTACACAATTATTTTTATTCAAAAGCTGATTTGAGTATCATTCCAAAAAGAAATACTGATATTGCTGATATGTGTCATGATATTATAATTATTAGTTATATCATTCCAAATTTGATGATATAATGGTCACATCTTGTTGCATCATTCCAAACTTGATGGTATAACACAATTGTGAAATAGTTGGTAATGATGTTAATAATCGAATGAAAATTGTTTAATTTTATAAAATCAAATATTCTAATTTTGTGTAAATTAGATAGATATGCTGATTTGTGATTTTTTTCTTCTTGATTCAAGTATTGCGTTCTTTTACTACTATAATTAATCACTTTATATTTGATAGTAAATATTTGAATTCATAGAGATTGATCTCATGATATTCTCATTGTAATTGTTTGCAGATCAAATGAAGAATGAATGAGAGAAAGTTAGTTTTGACCTGAATAACGATGATCTGTAGTTTGCATTGACCAAAGATCACTTATCTGTTTGAGTTTTCAATTTTATTTATTGTTTTGTTTGGAATTGTGGTTTGAGTTTAGATTTATCATGTGCTTTAAAAATCATATTTATGTTTCTGAAAAACACATGTTTGTCGTTATTAACTCTTGTTTAAGAAATCTGTTATGTGACACCTTTATATACAATATATGAAGAGATTGTTAAAATATATTGATATAATATTTTTGTGGACTAACTCGACGTCCCAGTCGGGTCGGAATTCTTGGACTGTCATAACTCTCGAGACGATCGTGCGTGTACACAGTAAAAATAGTGGGTTGATTGTACACATTAGTTTTAACGTGGAAAAACCCCTCAACTGGGTAAAAAAAACCACGTGACCGGATCTGTGCTGATCAAAATCCACAATTCCTGGAGGTTACAGCTGGTTTGTGAAGTCGAGGGTGACAGACCACCTCTCGTTATAATTATGGGGTGAGAGAACACTTTGCATGCGCCGGACGACAGGCCGTCCGCGCCGGGAGTTGTTACAGATTGCACTTCGCGCTGATGGTCTTCGGGGCGGAGCACTTGGTCTTGCGGTTGCAGGAGCCGCCTAGAACTCAGATGATTTGGCATTGCCGGGTGGCTGTAACTTGACCCGTTTATGGCTCGGGTGTGGCTCGAGTGTGGCTCGGAGGTAGCTCGTAGGAGGAAATTGACAGAGCTTCGACCTAACGAAGAAGAAGACTCTGAAGAGAAAGATGGGAAATGAGGAGACCTGTGACTCCTTTTATAGGCTCCGGGTGGTGGTTATGGTGGTTGCGCGGTTATCCGCACACCATAACCACTATCATGATTTCTTTAATATGGTTTTAATGCGCGCATCCCGCTATTTGAAGACCGTCATAAATAAAATAATAAAATAGTAATTAAATTCCCTCCAATAACCCGGTGGTTAGAGGATGGTTAAGCGCGAATCGAAAGACCGAGGACGCTCCCACTTGATCGGATGACGGGTGCGAGCTTCCACGGGCGGCCGACGAACGTGTCGCCAAGTTCGCCGGCGAGGGGAGGTCCGCCGAGGGCGGCCGGGGAGGAGCAACCGCTCTTCAGGGCCGCGCGCCGGCGGCCGAGGGAGGGGGCGGTAGGGGCGGCCGCCCCTTTGGCCACCGGCGGCCAAGGATGGGGGCGGCCTGGTCGGTCGACCCCCTTGGCCGCGCGGGCTGTTGAGAAAGGGGCGACCCGGGCGGCCGCCCTCCTCGGCCGTGCCGGGGACCGAGCGAGAGGGAGGCCGCTCCCTCGGCTGCTCCGGTGGCCGAGACGGGGGGGGGGGGGGGGGGGGGGGGGTTGGCTCGGGCGACCGCCCCGGCGACCGGGCGAGGGGGCGCCCCAGGCGGCCCCCCCTTGGCCGCACTGGGGGCCGAGCAAGGGGGCAGCCCGGGCGGCAGCCCCCTTAGCCGCTCGGGCGGTCGAGGAGGGGGAGGCCCGGACGGCCCCCCTGGGCCGCACCGGCCCGGCCGGGGCCAGGGCCGGTGCGGTGAACGGGGGCGGGCGGGCGGCGTCCGGGGAGGAGGTCGGCCGCACGCCGTCGGCGAGGTGCGGCGGTTCCCCCATCATGTGCAGTGGGATCGGCATGCGGGTGATCGGGCGCGGTGATTGCGTGCGCGGTCAAACCCATGATGCCACTTCTTTTGGGAGGAGATCATGAGGGCATGGCTATGTGCACACCTATTTCCTATAAAATGTGGTTCATCCCCAACAAATATGTTAACATGTTATTAACGGGTTTGGTTTGGATTCGTTAGACATCCAATAACCCGTCGTCGGGGATTTAGGGTTAGCCTATAAATATCTCTGCTGGGGGCAACATGTGTGTTCAAAACTAGTTTTCTTTTCTTGGTGGTGATCATAATCATTTTCATGCCAAACATACATTCAATAAAAGTGTCATTTTCTCAAATCAAAGCGAAAAAATAACCTCAAACTAAGCTATAAGATATAGAACAAATTTACCGTGCATGAAGCATAAATGTAGCATGCCGAGCGGATGCATCTGTGTCGTCCATCAAATTATGTTTTTATTTGATGAACGTTAAGGGCACATAAAATTTGTTCCAAGATATATGCTTCCTTTGCCATAGCTGTGACTAAGATATACGAGCATCTTCGCACGGGCTACGCCCGTGCTCGATGCTCTCGGGCGGGCTTCGGCCGCATCAGGCAGGCTTCGCCCGCCTGCACATCATTTCTTCCAATATTTTGTTTACGAACCTACTATAATCTGTATACGTTGAACTCCTTTATGTTTCGTAGTCATTGCCTACGACATCTACTTTCTGCTGGAATATATGTATGTGTTCTCTTTCTGCTGAAATTATTTTGCGTCCCACATAAATTGGTCTCTAAGACATCTACTTTTTATGTATAGTCATGTTTTGGTTATATATCTAACTGGTTTTTGTCTTATTTATTAGCTAATGCAGTGATTGACAAGAATTTTACGTTAAATGCTCAGAGCAATCAGCTGACTCATTGGAGTGAGAAGCTGGTTGATCCTTGCACATGGAATTCAATTATGTGTAATGGTAGGAACAATGTCATTCAAGTGTAAGTCAGCAATGAGCATTTAATGGTGCAATTACTTATTTATTCATGATACTTATTCAAATATAAACATTCTTTGAGTGAAACAACAAATCTTTGGATTTTCGTAATGTAATGATGTTTGTCTTGAGAGTATTTATCTTCAAGCTAATGATGTTTGTTAGGTGATCCTTAACGAATGATGGTTTATTCCAAACAACTCACAAAAGCTCTTACTCAATCCAAACAACCTAAAAAGAATAGTTGACGGAGGAAGATGAGTGTGCACAGCTTTTGAACATGCAAAATAAGAGATGACAGCACAATGAAGTAATTATATCAGCCAGGAGAACCAGTAACCATAAGAAACAAAATATGAAATTGGTGATCATTTCCTGACATTTAGAGCATGAGAAAAACATGTATAAATTTGCTTTTCAGAGAACCATGAAAACAAAAGCAAACATTGTGAATGTGGACATGTAACTAATCATGCAACATACGGAGCAAAATCAAGTAATAACAGAATGAAACAATTACATGAGATTTGAGTAAAACTTCGTACGGGAGCACAAACTAATCAAGTAATAACAGAATGAAGAAATTGCATGAGGTTTGAGTAAAACTTTGTACGGGAGCACAAACTCTATATATGCATTTAACGAATATCAATATCAATTTTCAGCCTGATGGCGCTTGCACATAAAATGAGCAAAATAAACATTTGAAAATGCAGGTGTATTGGAATCTGATGTGTGAGAGCAAGTCCCACCAAACGGAGGCTTAGGGTTGATGGTTGTGATCAAGTTTCCCTTTAATAAGAGCAAGTTGCTGATTTGGGTATGCATAAAAAAGTGTAATCATTGTTATAGGTTGTGCTCATAGCTATGGTAACCTTCTGCAGAGGCAATATTCAATCAGGCATAAAAAATATAGGAATATAGTACCTAATTGCAGCAGAGGACGAAACTGAGGCGTGGAGTAAAACTGCAGAGGAGAAATAAATTGGTTAGAGTGAGCAGCAGTACCAAATGCAGCAAAATGATGGAAGAGGAGAAATTGGGGGAAGAGTAATCTCAGCGCGGTTTAAAGAGAGGTAGGTTACAGAGGTACCTAATTGCAGCGGTGGAAGAACCAGGCTAGCGGCAGTCAGCAGGCGCAGAGGGGAGCGGCAAACCTAACAGCAGTGCAGAGTTTCCGTCGGGAGTGATGGAGAGAAACGTGACCTGAGGCGTGGAGTAAAACTGCAGAGGAGAAATAAATTGGTTAGAGTGAGCAGCAGTACCAAATGCAGCAAAATGATGGAAGAGGAGAAATTGGGGGAAGAACAAACTCAGCGCGGGTGAAAGAGAGGTAGGTTAAAGAGGTACCTAATTGCAGCGTTGGAAGAACCAGGATAGCGGCAGTCAGCAGGCGCAGAGGGGAGCAGCGAACCTAACAGCAGTGCAGAGCTTCCGTCGGGAGTGATGGAGAGAAACGTGAAGGCGGGAGTGAGTGAGCAGCACGATAAATAGCAGAGACGGTGGGCTGCCGAGAGGAAGACGAGAGCGGCGGGAGGACACGCGGAGGGTAGGTGGCGGCCGACCGGATCAGCGATCGCCGATGATAAAGTGGCGAGGACAGCGGTGGCGGCACGCGGCAGGAGGAAGAGCTGAGGACCGCCATATCGCCGATGATAAAGAAGCGAGGACAGCGGAGAGGGCACGCGGTAGGAGGAAGCGGCGAAGGCAGCGGTGACGGCACGCGGCAGGAGCGGCGAGTGTGGCGAGGGTTTTTCGGGGAATGGTTTCGGCGTGACAGAGAGAAAGGAAGGCGCGTGGCGAATAGGGCAGAGGCAGCGACTTGAATAGGGGCGACGAATGAATGAAGCGATTCAGAGGGCAAAATAGGCAACTCAAAAGTTACGGACAGGGTAGATTGCTTCCCTTAATATAGTAGTATAGATATAGTATATATATATCGCACGGGCTACGCCCGTGCTCGATGCTCTTCGCATCAACAGTATCTCAGCTGCGACGGTACCTTCGTCCAAACTCGGCCGCCTCCCGGCGGGCTTCGCCCGCCTCCCGGCGAGCTTCGCCCGCCTCCACACGGGCTTCACCCGTGCTCTATCAATTGACAGGGCACGGGGATGTCGCAGGTGTTTCATACCTGCAGCGATGAGATGAGATAAAATAAATTATAGAGGATACAATTGAATACTTGAAATTACTCCAATAAACTCAACTGATTCAGTAGAATACATTATAGAGGATACTCAGTAAACTCATATGATCAAGCATAGAAAAATATGAGTCTGACTCATTAATTAAACATGCTTTTGACATAGCACATATGGAAGAAAATTGACAGAAAATACAGTTCTAATTATTCAAGGAAGTAAATTTACAATAAAGGCAAAGAGCTCTACCCCTATATTAGTGCAACGGCAGGCTTCGCCCGCCTTGCAAGCGGGCTACACCCACATGTGTTTAAAGACAATCAAATGTCACAAAACACTTTGCTACAACTGAAAGATCATGGAGCATATAATGTACAGAGCAAGTGAGAGCATAGTTGATAAAGTAATCCAAAGAAAAAAATCCAGTTACTAATCAAATTTTTACCGATTTTAGGACAAATCAATATTAAAGATTTCAGCTACCTGAATCAAAGTAGAGGATTGTTGACTTTAAAAAGTTCTTGTTGTCATAAAACCAAAGTGAAAGAGCAAAAATTAGGGAAAAAGCCAAGTAAACCTGGCCGAAATGATAAAGAGCTCACCGAAAATCACTTTTTCGAAGCCGACTTTGCTGGCCACTATGAGAGTAAAAAAATCCTAAAATCTGTGAATTAGTGGATATGGGGTAGTAATTAAATAAAATAAACAAAACACTCAGATTACCTATTAATTGAGAACTCATGTCAAATTAAGTAGAGAAATACCAAATTTACCTCTTTTGGTGAATCAGTCAGATTGAAGCTTGAGATTGGCCCTTGGAAAATAAATCATGATCATCAACTTGCAAGCGGACCAATGGAAGAGGTGATGACCTGATAAGATTAGCGGAGAGAGAGAGAGAGCATGAGAATGATGAGCAAGGATAGCTTTGACGAAGATCCTGGATGAAGGAGGGTTTTCCTCCTCTATGGGAAGATGAGCGGCGGCTCCGCGGATCTGAGAGATCCGGAGCGCGGATCCATGGAGATCTCCGGTAGCCGTCACAGAATGATTTGTAGAAGTGGAGAAATGGGCTTGGGTAGGGTTTATGAGAGGATATCTGTGAGCGCTGATCACTTAAGGGAGCAAACAAAGGGAGCATACCGCCATTCGTAGAGATTCTGCTCACCTTCCTGCCGTTTGCGCGCAAATTACGGCAGAGTTGGACTTGCAGACACCGCAGTCGAACATGCGCTCTGTCGCCGTCCACCGGATCCCTCTTCCGATTTTCTAGGTATATACATTTGAGAAGAATGAGGCAAAGTTATCCATGAAAACAGCCGAAGCATAAGCGGCGGAAGGGCACGCGACGGGATGCCAGTCTAGGACGTCGTGTTCGAGCCGTGTAAGTAGGAAGTGTATGAGCGACCGATGGCGCGAAGAAGAATCGGTGCATGGTATATGGCTGAAGAAAGCGGCGGAAGAGCGGCGAGCGAAGAGCGGCCGGGGTTTTTTCCGAGATTTCATTTCGGTGACGAACGACACCTGCACAGCTTTTTAATCATGAAGGGATTAGCGGTAGTGTGGAAGGGCAGGCAGACGGGGCACGCTGCGGAGGCAGGAGGGCAAATTCGTCAGATCCAAAGTTACGGACGGATTCAAATGATTTACTTAATATAGTAGTATAGATATACGATATAAGAGTACCTCTCTTTAATATTAAGATCTCCCCCCACGTGCCTCTATCCGCCACCTCGATTGGTCGGGCCGGCTTTACGGTCGATCAAATCCACTCTACCAACTAATGTGGCCACGCCACGTTCTCGTATCCACCAAACCGCCACCGTGTCACTCCCAACCAACGGCTCCGATCTGCCGGCGGCACTCGGAAAGTAATGAAAACGATGACATCGCCAGATCTCCAGAGAAATCGCTAATCTTACATTCAATTCCACCCAAATTCCAGTGAGCGGCGGCGGCGTGGTCCACTTCTGGCTGCCCTTGAAGAATCCAGTCTTGATAAGGACTTCGACGAAGCAATCGCCGACCCATAGATCGAATTCATCAAATTCCCTTTTCCTCTCCATTAATCATCTCCTCGGCGAAGTTCAAGCAGCGACGGTATGCTTCTCTCCGTTTCTCCTTATCTCTCTCTATCTCGCACGGCGCTTGATAAGTTTGTTCTCTTCTGGAACGCTGACAGCGGAGTTTTCTCTTCACAGTTCTTCCGGGGAGTTCGTGTTTCCCTGCGCAGTTGGATTTGAGCGCGCTTTAACTGCTTTATTGTTTCTTGTCCTCCTAAGCATTACCTGACCTAGATCCCAATTAGGGTTTAGTTCCCCACGTCCTGCTCTCTCACTCTCTTGTTGGTCCAGTCCGTTGCTTGATGTAGTGTGATGTTGCTTTTGTGGCATTGTTTTTGGCTTTATATATTATTGCTTATACAATATACCATGATTCTTGAAAGAGATGGGTTGCATCTATGTTGTGCCTATCCGTTAGAAATGCATTTTCTTAGTAGTCAATTTGAAGAGATTGATGCTCAGCAATGTTATTTCGTGAAGATGTTGTTTAAGTATGATACACCTACCGAGAAGGAGAAGCAGAGGATGTTGCTATGGAATCCTGCAAGGGGAAGCAAGTAATAAGAGTATAAGACAGTAGTATTGTAATAAGACAGTAATATAAGAGATGAAACTCTATAAATAGATGGGAGGAGCATGTATCAGATATCTTTGAAGTTGTGAATGCATTTTTTTTTCTTCTTTTTCCTTTCTCATTTCTTTGTGTAGGTAATCCGTAGTCCAAGCAGAGATGCTGGCCTTCCTTCGTTCATATTGATCCAATTGATCTTAGAGGGAATTACAATTCCTACAATCATGAAGGAGTTGCAGCCGTGGTATCCGAACAAGGCGAATCTTATTGTCACCGTTGGAAACCACGGTGATTGTTGAGAATACATGTAGTCATGATCTACGTCTAGACGTATATCAATTGAAGCAATTAATGCAAGCTATGAATCATCAACAATTACACGCATTGATGTGTTACACAATGTGATCGAAGCACAAGAAGAAGAAGAGCAACCTATATTGAATGAGGATCCTGCAACAAGCCCATCAAAATATAGAGTGAATACACAATGAATATCAGTTACTTACTAGTTTTTGTGGGGTGGACTTACTTCCATTTGAACAGGAGGAATCAATGAGTGGATCTATCGAGTTGAGAATTTTTTTTTACATCGATACCACCCCTAATCATTTGAAAGATAAGATTGTTGCCATTCATTTGAAAGACAAAGCCATGTATGTGCTACACGTGCCCCACTTGGATGGGCCTCGTATGCTTGATATAGTCGTCATCATGATGATTCCTCATCATGACCCTCGATCGCGGGGTGCACCCTGTTATGGGCATAGTCTACGCTCTCTACGTGACCGTATGAGTTATTTTATTAATGTCGTGTTTTATTTATATCGAGTCTAGTGTACGTTCTTTAAAATATGATGAGTCTTTATTAGAGTATTAATTATTAAGAGTTATGAGTCATTATGATGGTGTTAGTTGTTAGGAGCTATTGTTGTCATTATTATCATGTAAGCTTATTTAATGGCATGAGTTGTATGGAATTAAGGAATCCAATAAGTCTATTTCACTGTCTTGTATGAGATTGTGGTAACTCTCTCTCTCCAAACACACCCCGCTTAGGAAACCGCGGTTCTTGCTCCATAATATCTTCTTCCACCATCATCTCTGCCTCCGTTTGCTCCTCGGACGACAAAAGGGTCAAAACTTTCATGAAAAATGAGAACTAAAGAGAGGAGATTGTGAGAAGGAACTTCAGGGTTCCTGAGTTAGTGATGAGTTCTCTATAAGCCTCTCTGCTTATGTTCTTAAGTAAAGTTCTGTTCAGTTATCCCTACAAACAAATCGTAGTTCAACGAGTTTGCTATTCCTATCTTTCTTATAGAATTACAAGAAGAGATCAAATGTCCAACACAAATGCTTAGGCCACAGACGTTGCAAAATGTATTAGTTTAGCCAAGCTTTAGGAAATGACCTTGTGATCTAGTGTTGGTGAACCATTCCATCATCAACCTTGCTTTGGAACTCATTTCTATCCAACACGATGTCATCTAAAACATAGGGACACCTAAATTTATCGTCATATAAATCATCAATTGGACCATTCATGGGGAATTTTGGAGTATCTAAAACCTTTACTTCAGTAGAGATGAATAGGTGCTTAGAGAACTACTTGAGGTGCATGCCATTGACAGAACAAAAAATTGTGGTTATTGGTTGCCTCTAGTTGAATGGTGGTATAGTACCACCTATGATAGAACCATCCAAACGAACCCATATGAGTTGGTTTATGGGCAGTTTTCCCATTGCATTTATCATACATTTTGTATACGACTGTGGTGGAAGCTGTTGACAGGAGCTCACAAGCCAAAACGAGAACTATCAAAAATATTAAAGATGGTTTAAACCAAGCTCAGAAGCAGATGAATGCATCGACATATTAGAAGAGAACGATAACTATCTGTAGGATCATGGATTGAAGCCAAATAATCTCACGTGCTCTTTGAGAAACTCCTGAACCTTGTTGAATTTTCTTGACTAGGGATCTCCTTTTATGTCTCTTTTTTTCTCAAAAGTGTTACATAAGTTAATTCATTCCTTCTTTGATTGAGCTTCTTCCCCTTCTTCTCTCCTTCCTAGGATTAGTAAAAAGGTGCTTTTTATGACACCATTTTGTGTCGGCTCTTTCTTTCTTTCTTTCATTCTACTAGAGTACTAGTTATGCAGGACGGACGTCACATCCGCCTGCCACCCTGGAGTCTCACAAGGGGGCCCACCATGGTGTCGCATGGGAATTCCTTATCAAGGAGGTTGGGGGATCTAGCCCCGGCCTCAACAACCTATCGACCCTGTTGTGGGGCCAGAGATGCGTTGGGGTGTACGGGCCGCGACCCTGATAAAGCCTCCATGGTGCAACGACATGGTGGGCCCCCTGGTGGGTCTCCAGGGTGGCGGGCAAGTGTGACTTCTGTGCCACATCATATTCCTGCATGAGGTGGTGATCGGCGACTCATTTGGGCGATACGAGTATGCGGATGCGCCCGGATGGTCGTTCCGAGTCAGATTCATATATTACGTTTTATTTTTCATGTTGTATTTAAGTCCCGATCGGTCCAAACATTAATAGCCGTCTGATCGGGTGCCCTAATCTGTTTTTCCTTTCCCCTCTATAAATATTCTCTTATGATGCTCGTATTGGGGATCGGAGGTTGCCCTATTGCAACCGGCTGGTCACCTTCGGTGGACTCCGAGTTCTGCTCTCCCGTGCGCGCGTCCCGCTCTTTCCGGTAAGCTCCCAGCCCGTCTGGCCTTCCCCTCCTCTGTCGTTGTCCGCTTGCCGACCCGCCTCCTTTTCCCAAGCCCGTCAGCCATCCCAACACTCGGCCAATCTCCAGCAGTATACTTCTGCCCCATCTACCCTTCCCGCAGATTCCAGCAGCCCTCCATAGGCCGGCCCCTTCTCCAGCCCCCCCATCCGCAACCTACACACACCGCCAATCCCGTCACCCCCCCCTAACAGCCTGCCGACTTCCCCGGTTCTAAATTCCCTACCTGACAACCCACATACGGGCCTCCACCGCCAAGCACACCCCTCTACTCTGGCATCCCTCCCAAACCCCACCATCGACTCCCCATCACTCCCTCCCTACCCAATTTTGCATAAACCCCATTCAGACCCCTTACCCGACCACCCAATCAGCCCCCACCACTCTCTGCAACCTGTCGTGGAGCCACTCGCATGCCAAGTCCATCTACCCCGGCGTCATCCACTCATCCTCCAACCCTAATCAAGCCGCCACACGCATGAGCAATTCTAGGTATGGATGTTGTTTACTTTACACGTTGTTTGCTTCGGTAATGAACTATTGTTTTGGGATTTAATTTTCTTAAGCTTGTCGTTATCTTTATCTGTGGTGTAATTTGTGGAGCGCATTCGACGCACTTGAACAAAATTGCGCCTCATCTCGTTGGCTATTTATAGTCGTTCTTTAATCGTCAATTCTTATTTGCAATTGTGCATGTTGTGCTTAAAGCTTTGTTAAATTATAATTACTGTTGTTTGGATCTGGAATCGGACTGTTTGCACCATCATAATCTCATTCACATGTTAAGTATCCGTTTGCATTGCACTTGAGTTGGGGCATGTGTTGTCCGCCATCTATAGACTCGTGATGCATCAATTGGTATCAGAGCTAGGTTCGTTAGCGCCGCATTTAATTTCGCAGTAGTGGAGTATATAGGTAGTCTCTCATGTCATATTATTACGATGATCATCCTTATTCGCATTCCTCTCATTCTAAGCATCGTGTTGACCGTTCGTCACGGTTTGCTAGAGACGAACATTATGATTCTCGAACCTCATGTTATCGTCACTACACCACGCCACGACTTGATGTTGGTAGAGTTGAGTATCTTCGTAGAGCCCCTCCGGAGAGATCTTCATGCTATTTCGATGATCACGCTCGCCCATCGCTACACGCTCGTAGGGATCACATTCACCAGTTGACACATTGTGAGTCTCTTAGGGATGAGCATTTTGATGACTATCTGGATCCCTATAGAGGGCACCACTATGAGGATAACTTCACGCGTTTGGATCGTCGTGGTGTCCCACCAGTAGAGATACCTGAAGCCGAATTTCAGCAATTTGTTCTTGATCAATTTGATCGCGTACATGCTCAAATGGACCGCTTGAAATCTGCATTCGGGGAAACCTATAGAGCGACACATCATGATTTAGGTCAAACCATCAGAGCGTGTAGTACTCCTATAGATATGAGCGATTCGCCATCTGATTTTGGTACTCCTCTTGATGAGCCTCCATGCCCATGCGTTTTACAGTTAGAAGGCACTGTTAGCATGTCTAGCGAGTGAGGTCGAGCGATCCAATGACATTGTGATGGTCTATCCATCTTCTATACCTTATGTTGGCCTCGTTACCTCCTTGGTTACAGACCCCTATCTTGACACCTTGTTGACCAACCCCCACTTGAATCATGTCGTGACAGCGAGCCTCGAGCCTAATGTTGATAGCTTGGTGGTTGTCTCCCCTGCTTTTGGGAACACTACCCTTGTTAGTGGTATCCACTTGGAGGATCATGACCCTACTGTTGGGTCCTTTAATGATCCCCCTCACAAGCCTCCGGATGAACCACTACTCCCCTGTGAGATTGACATCCCGATGTGCGAGTCATCCTTGAGCGCTTGCTTATTGACATCTCTCCAATCCTCGACCCTTATTTTTCTTTGGAGAGAGGATCTTGAGCGAAGCATTGAGTATGTAGGGCATTTCCTAAGCATACTTGAGCACCCTCCCGATGTACTAAGAATTGGGTGTATGACCCACCCCACCCGTGATGAGTTCTTAGACATACCGCCCGCTGACCCACCAGATGAGTTCTTTCCTATCAGCGACACTCGCCTCACTCGAGTGTTACATCCTAGTATTGATGTCTCTGCCACTCACTCAGGTGATCGTCGCATTCGCGACGAATTTTCATACGTACCTCCTGGTGAGCCGCCTGATGTGTCACGTTCCTTGAGAGATATTAGGGACCATATGAGTTTGTATTGCAGTGTTGGCGTCTCACACGGTCATTCTGACACTCATCGCACACTAACTGAGTTTTACTACACTCCCCCCGACGAACCCCTCGATAAACCACCTCTTTCAAGGAGCCTTCGGCACATAAAGCGGGTTGAATGTCAGTGTACCGTGCCTGTCGTGTTTCTCATGCATCATTCATGCGAGCATGTCATCTTTTTGCTTCATCATCTGCATAAGTCCGTTTAGTCGTTCATTCAGCTCAGACATGCACTTCATGAGACAGTCCGAAAAAAGATCGCATCTAGTAATGAAAGTTATAAAGCTCAGGCCGATCTGCACAGGAGGGAACAAATTTTTGACATTGGAGAACAGGTTATGATCTGCCTTCGACCTGAGAGGCTCCCACTGGGGGCAGCGAAGAAGTTAAGTGTCCGCCAAATGTGCCCTTATATGGTCACGCGACGGATTGGTGCAAACGCTTATGAGGTTGATATCCCACCGGCAATGGGGATTCATCGAGTGTTTAATGTAGAGGACTTAACTCCATACTATGAGGAGTGAGTGTATGTGGACTCCTTATCTCTACCTACCTTTGAGTCACAGCTTGACCCCCCCTCTCTCTAGTACCCCTACACTTACCTTTTCCAGGCAGTCGCGGACGGTTAAGCACCGCTCGGAGGACCCCACCTTCTAGCCGGCAGTTCCAGTTGCACCACGTTCAGACAGAGATACATTGCTACGACAGTCGCCTACGCCTACAGGTGATGCACTACAGATCGTTGGTCATGACTTCACTGCGACGGGAGGTCCGATGGTCCTGTGGTACTTGGTCTGTTGGATCGCTGGCCCGACTTCTGACGATACTTGGATTTCTGTTGATGAGCTCGAGAGACTCGCCCCGGACTTACGCCGAGAGTACGACCGTCTTCACTCATCGGAGATGAGTGCTTTCAAGTCGGTGGAAGTTGATGGCGATCGACGACACACGCACGTCTATTCCCATAGGAGGGGGTGATCGGCGACCCGTTTGTGCGATCCGAGTCCGCAAATGCGCCCGGATGGTCGTTCCGAATCAGATACATATATTACGTGTTAAACGGGAAAAATAGAAAACTTGTACTGAAAAAGAAAACCACATATATATATAGAATAATACAAATATTAGCTAACACTCCTTCTCAAGTTGGGCATGTAATGTTCTTTATGCCTAACTTGCTAATAATCGATGCAAATGTTTTCTCACTTAATGTCTTGGTGAGAAAATCAACAAGTTGTCCCTCTGAGTGAATGAAAGAAGTGCGTACAATCTTTTCACAATATTTTCCTTAATGAAGTGTCGGTAAACTTCAACGTCTTTGGTGCAGTCATGTTGGACATGGTTCTGAGCAATACGGATTGCAACCTTATTGTCACAATACAAATTGAAAGGTCTGATTTCCAATAAAACAATATCATTCAAGAGGGAACGAAGCCACATCCCCTCACATATACCATGAGTCATGACTCTAAACTCAGCCTCTGCACTAGAGTGAGCTACTACATGTTTCTTGCTTCTCCAAGTGACTAGATTAATCCAAACAAAAGAACAATATCCAGTGGTAGATCTCCTATCATCAACTGATCCGGCCCAGTCAACGTCAGTATATATTTCAATTTTTAAGTGATCACTAGGGAGAATAGAATTCCCCTACGAGGCGAGGTCTTCAAATACCGCAAAATTTTGTGCACAACATCAAGATGTCAGACGTTAGGGGAATGCATGTATTGACTTACCACTCCTACTGCATATGAGATGTCTGGACGGGTATGAGATAGGTAGATCAGTTTATCAACCAACTTCTGATAACCAAAAATATCTTCCACTAACTCCCCATCATCACGTCCAAATTTATGGTTTATGTTAATAGGAGTATCAGCAGGCTTGCAACCACTCATTTCGGTCTATTTTAACAAATCAATGACATACTTCCACTGAGAAATATGAATATCATATTTTGATCTGGCAACCTCAATCCCTAGAAAATATCTCAAATTATCCAAGTTTTCACTTCAAATTCACTAGCAAGTTTGAGTTTCAAGGCACAGATCTCATTCATTTCATCACATGTAATAACCATATTATCAACATATACAATCAAAATAATCACCTTCATCTCTTTTCGTCTGATAAATAAAGTGTGATCAACGTGGCTTTGGGTATACCTCAATGAGATCATGACTTTGTGAGGTCTCCCAAATCAAACTCTCGGAGATTGTTTTAACCCATATAGAGATTTCTTCAATTTACACACTTTCCCTTCAGAGCCAATAGGGACAAGACCGGGAGACATCGACATATAGATTTCCTCTTCCAATTTGCGATGAAGGAAAACATTCTTTACCCTAGCTGTTGAAGGTCTCACCCTTTACACACGACACAGGATAATAGGACCCGTATTGTATTCATTTTTTCCTTTGGAGCAAAAGTCTCTTGGTAGTCAATACCATGAGTTTGGGTGTAGCCTCTTGCCACCAATCGCGTCTTGAATCTCTCCACAATACCTTCAGAGTTCTGTTTTACTGTAAAAATCCATCGACAAGCAACTATCCTCTTGCCAAGAGGGAGATCGACCAATTCCCATGTGTAGTTCTTTTCTAAAGCCTGCATTTCCTCCATCATCTCCTTTGTCCATTTTGGGCAACCAAGTGCTTCCTGCCATGTATCTGAAACAAACACAGCAGAAAGAGAAGCGACAAAGGCTTTTTGGGAAGTATAAAAAGGCATATGACACATAGTTAGATAACATATGTTGAGTGGATGAGCGTATACCTTTTTAGAGGGCAATGGGTAACTCCAGGGATGTTGTAGACAAATCTGGTGGCGGCTCTGGTATTATGGGTGCGATTGAGTGTTTGATCTTTTGCTTCTCCGAGTGTACACCTGCAATTCATTTTCTTTGGAAATATCCTCACTCTCCCTCTGCAATTCCTTTTCTTTGGGAATATCCCCACTCTCCCCCTAAGTGGTAATGTATGGAGGAGGAATAAGAAGAGGAAGAGTAGGGGCACTCACTTCCAAGTATGAAGACTCCCCTTAAAGTGAGGACTCATAATAGGAGGTACTTTCATGAAACGTAACATCCATAAATACAAAAGTTTTCCTGCTTGGAGGATGATAGCATTTGTACCATTTCTGTGTAGGGAATAACCAATGAACGCAACGAAGGGCACGAGGATCAAGTTTTGTTCGAGTAATGTTATGAATATGACCAAAACATAAACACCCAAACACACGGGGTACAAGGGTAGTAAGAGGTATGCCAAGGGTATGAAGAGGAATACACTTGTCCAGATGAAGAGACGACATACGATTGATGAAGTAAGCCGCAATGAGAGGGGCATCTTCCCAATAGTATTTTGGAAGAGTCGTAAATAACAAGCATCGTGTCACTCCAAGAAGATGATGATTTTTTCGTTTAGCAACACCATTTTGTTCAGGAGAATGTACACAAGTAGTTTGATGAAAGATACCATGAGAACTCGGATAGTTTTCAAATTTGATATCCATATATTCACGCTCATTATCACTACGAAGAATTTTAATAGTGACATCAAATTGAGTCGAAATCATATTATGAAATTTTTGGAAAAGGGGGAACACTTCATTTTTACTATGCATCAAATAAACTCACGTGGTACGAGAAAAAAAATCAATGAAAGAAACAAACCAATGATAACAGAGATCGAAGCAACAGGACTCGGGCTCATACATCACTATGAATAGTATGAAATGATACAACAGAAGACTTAGACATGTGATTGAAAGATACACACTTATGCTTAGCAAGTTCACAAGCATCACACATAAAAGTTTTAAAAACAGAAAATGAAAAACTAAGAAATAACGTCTGCATAGTAGAAATAGAGGGGTGGGAAACATTCTCCCAGGCCTTCACCGTCCATCTACCGTTTCCCTTCCTTCCCCAAGGCTGCCCCCTACTTCTCCCCTATCCATCACCTGAATCACTTTTCCTCACTTCCGATTAGGATCTATCTTGATTAGAACTCAAGCGGCAGCCTGCAGCCAGCCCCTCCTCCCAAATAACTCTCAAAATCATTTCCCTCCCCCTTCCCTCATGCATGCTGCACCCCACCATTTCCCCTTCCCGGTCCTTCATCCATATTTTATCCAAGTTAGCCCCTAATCCTTCCAAGCCCCTTCCCGTTGTTTCCTAACCATCAATCACTCCAGACGGAGCCTCCAACGAGTGGACCACCTTCGTTCTCCACCCCTCCGCCACCTGCACGTGCAAGTCGTTATTGAGAATTATTGTTTTTTATTATTGTGTATTCGGACACATGTTTGGTTGGATTCTACCTTATATTTGCATTTTAATATTGTGATATCTCGTGATTTGCCGGTCATATTTGTTGTCTGCTTAAATTAATTGCGCCTCAATTAGTTTTGAATTTTAACTTGTTTTTTCTAAATTAATTTTGTGAACAATTGTGCGACTGTTTGAAATCTTTATCTTAATTAATTGCTTGTGGCTAAATTACAATTGGACTAGATCATTTGCATGCACATTAAGTTTACATTTGATTGACGTGTGTGTATGCTTGCAGGTCATTCTAGAGTGTTCAAGATTTCATGTTAAGGTCATTGTAGATTCATTGCATTCATCGTGTTATCGTTTGTATTGCTTCTAGGGTTTGGGCACCGGTCCTCTGTCACCTGTAGACTCGTGCTGCGACACAAGTTGCGTGTGAACTCAAATTGCTTACGACTCTATTAAAAGACCTAGGAGAAGTCTATATTACTCCTCTATCCATGTATTTTGATAACCAAACTGCTAATCATTGTAATCATATATCTAGAAATTCTGTCCTTCATAAAAGGACCGGAAATATAGAGGTTCGGTGACATTTCATCCATGAAGTAGTTCTTAACAGACGAATATGCACACTCCTTTTGTCACCTCAAATATGAAGCTTGCAAATATGTTTACTATGCCCCTTTCTACTGTTTTATTTAATATATGTAACATGCTTGACTTGATTAATATAATATTCTTCAACCTGTGGAGAAGTGTTAGATTTTAAGATAGGTTTACTATTCAGTATTTTTTCCTTTAATCCCGCATTATATGTGGGCTCTTAGTCTCTATTGTATTTAATAAATCAATATAAGCAAATATTGACCACTTCTGTCTCCGAACTTCAAGTCTTCTTCTTTTTGAAAGAAAGATTTTCGTCAATATATAAAGATCGCTTCTCCTGAAGAACGATTGTTTTTGCACTAGCATCGAGGACATCAATATCTTGAAAGAGCTTAAAGTTCTGTGTGGAGGCTCCCTTCAAGTTCCTCTTACTTCATAAATATTGATTTTCTTCATTAACAAATTTTCTAAAGAATTTGGCCACTCTTCCAAAATTTCATAAATATTCTAGGACACTTTACTCATTATTTATTTGTTTATATTTCCAGTGGATTTACTTTTTCTTTTTGTATCCGAGTGGGGAACCGAGATTTCAACTATTTGCCGAGTACCAAACAAAAATGGATCGATCGTATTTCTTGGATTGCAAAATCTACCACCGTGTGGATATTATTAAAGAGCGGACTTTTTTTATCTAAATAATCATATATTTTAAAATACGTTTTAAAAACGGGTTACCTTGGCCATAGCGCTACTAGCATAAGAACTTTCTTTTATAGAATCCTTTTTGGGACAAACCTATTGCATTTTTTTCCCAATTGCAACTATAACAAAACTTATTTGTTAATGTGCAGATTTTTTATTGGTTATCTTGTACTACCTCCTACATTCTTTCCCTATTTTATTTGGTTGTTGGTGATTAGTGTATTTACTGTTCACCCTTTAACTCAATCTTAGTACAGTCTGTCATAGTTTGGTTTCTTGACTATTACTCTGATAAAACTTGAAGATTCTATTAATTCACAGATTGGGAATAAAAAATCAAGGCCACATTCTAATTGGTGGGCATTTGGTCATTGCTGATCCATAGACTTACTGGGGACATGTTCTCATAATTTATGGGGTAGGTCTTAACTGCTTGGAATTTGATGTTTCTTTTAGTTTTCTAATTATTTTATAAGGAATTTAGATAGCTTGCCGAATAGAAAAACTATACTTCTATTACATCTTCATGATGTAACTACTGTTCAAATCAACAATTCTCTTTTTTCATGCACTTCAAATTTTTTCTTTTTTTGTGTACAGAGCAGTTCTTGCCTTGGAGGTCTTTCCAAATCTCATTCATTACCTAGTAGGTCATTAAAGACACCCAAAACGAAGAGCATAAACCGGATACTAATACATAAGGGAAGGAAATGTTCAGCAAGTCCTGAGACTATGGAAAGCAATGTTAGCATATCCAATTCCCTTGAAACACACCTTATCCCATGCCCACCTTCTAATGATGCTGACAAGTCAGAATCCGAAAATGCATTCAATGGTTCATTTGTCAATCATGGTATGGCCAACTTATAGATAATTCTATCTAAACATATGTGCTGCATTAAGCTTTTGAACTTCTTTTATTTAGATTTTTGAATGTTTTTTTTAACAAACTGTAATTCATCGCGCTTCTGTTTTTTTCAGATAGTCTGTTTGTCTGTGATCAAATCTTCTTGGTTCTAGATGCCCATTCTACTCTGTTATGTGCCTTGTATCTTATTCAATTATATTTTTTAACCTAAGTGGAGTGGCACAATAACAACAGCATCTGAACATATCACTTTACTAATAGTCCAAAAGAACTAAAAATGACTCATCAGAATTTAAGACTATAGAATACTTTGCTCTCTATAAATCCCAAAGCAATTCCATATGCAAGGTATGTATTCCAACTTTGTTTATGTAATTTAGGGATTTCACATTCATTAAGGTCACATGTAGTTCAACTAACATTTTAAGAGAGATTTAGGGTTTGTTTGGGAGAGTGGTAGCACTTGTGAAAGGAGTTGTAGTAAATGGAGGGTTGCAAATGGAGTTGTAGGAAATATATTGTTGCAAATATAGGTCTGTTTGGATGATCTCTGTTTGCAGAGTTGTTCAGAACAGAAATTTTTTTTGAGTTGTTACATATGTGTGATGTTTATGTTAAAGAAACTGCTTAAAAAATTCATGAATCACAAGACAATTTTTTTGAAGTTTTTTCTCATTGCTTCAGTTTTAGAAAAATATACATACATCAGCCCGAACAATTTGAAAACATGCATACTACATAGAAACTTTGTGATGTCATGCAAATATTACTTCTAGATGATGATGAACTAGCCTCGTGCAACTGACACCCGACCAATGTTAGATATTGTTGACCTCAAATAGCTCTATTATGATTGACCCAATAAGATGTTCTCTACCGAGTCTTCTCACTAGAACTATCTGTGTTATCTAATGATGATATCTTAACTCAGTAACAAGCATAAAGGTTAACATTAATATTTCAACAGTGAATAATATTGCAAAAGATTTCATACGAGCATAGACACCTCAACATAAATAGATAATATTGAAACAATTGTAGAAACTAACAAGCACATATAATAGTTCCACAAACATACATCACAGACAGTAAATATAAAGTCCGTCGCGCATCGCAAATAGCAAACATACAGTCTTACACAGAGTTCAACAAAAATAAAGTTCGACAGGCAAAACCAAAAAAATAGACTATTGTGAAATGTTCTTATATTGTGTCATCAACCATTTAACTTTTAAATCCTTTGGAATGCTCATGAAAGTTTCAGTGTTGGCCTTGTCTCTAAGAAACATGGTTGAGTAGTCATATTAATCAAATTCTTCAATAATAGTTGGATTTATCCCAAGTTCTATGATTGCTTCTAGGATTATAAATAGGGCAGAACCTATTTGGATTTTCGGAGGCTCCGTCATGTAACGACCGATGATACGTGATGTTTCAGCTATCTTATCCATTGTAGAACTCGCCTTTTTGCTTCCACTTCTCTTCTTTTACCCTTATCCTTCCTCTTCTTATTTGCTTGTGAAGTAGTTAATTCTTCCATGTCTTGCATATTAGCATCAGCAGACATATCACATTCATGAACTGATTCAAGGCCTAAATTTCTTGAAATAGGTGTCCATGCTAGATCACCAATTGCAACTACTTGGTTGAACATCGTGTCTAATTTCTCTTCTAATTCTGGGGATATGTCGGTGTATCGAAACTTCTCCGCATTTGACACAACCTAACATGAATATTGTTAAAATAGCCCATGTAAAGGGCCCATTATTGGGCCCATTTATTGTTTTATCTTCTCTCCTCCTTTAGTCCCACATCTTGTATAGGATTTTCTTCTCTCTTCTTCTTCCTATATATTTGTATTCTCTCTTTGTATTTAGACACACAAGCAATACATACAAGCTTTTAAGCTCTATCAACATGGTATCAGAGGCAGGTTACGTCACCTGCGGTTTCCTCTTTTTCTAACCGCCCAGCCCGCCCGGTTTCCCTTTCTTCTCCTACCTGCGGCCTTGTCTCCTGCGGACTGGTAGCCTATTCGCTCCGGTCTCCTGTCCGCCCCTGGCTCTGCGGTTTGCAACTCTGCCTCCGCTTCTCCTCTCCCTCTCCCTCTCCGTGGTTCCACCCTCTTCAGGCTTCTTATAGCCACCCTCTCTCTGCTTCGTGGGGCCCACACCTCTTCTGACCGCTGCGGGCTCTCCTCTTCTGTCCGCTGCCAGCTCCTCTCGCGGCCTTCGCCTTCTATCCGCTGCGGCTTCGCCTTCTGTCCGTTGCGGCTTAGCCTCCTGTCCGCTGCACGACAGCAGTATCCCCTAGCCGCTCGAGTTTCTACTCGCGACCTCGCTCCCCTTGCCGCTCGAGTTCCTACTCGCGGCCTCTCTCCCCTAGCCGCTCGAGTTCCTACTCGCGGCCTCTCTTCTCTAGCCGCTCGCGTTCCTCCTCGCGGCCTCTCTCCCTTAGTCGCTCGAGTTCCTACTCGCGGCCTCTCTCCTCTTCCCATGATCTCTGTCAACCTGCTGCGGGTTCTCTCCTGCGGGCTGCTCTCTAACCGCTGCTGGCTTCACCTAGACCGGGGCGGTCTCTCTTTTGTTTCTGCCCTTTGGTCGCGAACTGACTACTCGCTGGTGTCCGGCTTGACCGTGCGGATTGCTTACTATCCGCATTCTGGTCGTGGTTTTCCTTAGTCCTTTTTGCCGGCGGTTTATCCTCTACTGGCCGTGGTCTTGCTCTCTTCTTGCAGCGGCCTCCTGCCCTTCTCGCAGCGTCCTCAGCTGTCGGACTCTGCGGTCTGCCCTTATGGGCTCTTCCGGTAACTCCTCTGGCTCGACGGCCAGCCCGCCTACTAACTGCCCGGCTTGTCCGCCTGACCGCCCGACTTTCCCTACCAAAATCCGTGACGAGCTGCGCATCACTACCATCTCTCTTTCTGGAAAGAAGAACTTCGTTCCTTGGGTACATTCAGTTAGACGAGTTCTTCAGGCCAAGGGCCTTCTCCCTCACCTTACTCAGGCTCCTCCCACCCCTCCTACCGATGACTGGCTTCGTAATGATGGCCGAGTTCAGACCGGGCTCTTGAATTCTTTATATGGTGAACCATATCAAATGACTATGTATCATGAGACTGCCAAAGATATGTGGACTGAGCTACACTCTTTATATTCTGGATGGGACAGCCTCCAGCATCTCTACGACATTCTCACTGACCTCTTTGCTCTTGATGCTGGAGGGGCTTCAGATATGACCTCCTTTGTTGCTCGTGCGAAGACTCTTGCTGAAGTCTGGATCCAGCATCAGCCGTTTACCAATGATGCTCTTGCTCAGCGCGCTCAGAAGGAAGCCGCCTGTACTGCCATCATTATGGCCCGTCTTCCCCCTCACCTTCAGAGCATTCGTGCTCAGGTCCTGGCTTCCTCTACCACACCATCTTTTTCTGATGTGTGCTCCATGATTCTCCGAGTATCACCTCCTCCAGACACTACAGCTCCTCCGGCCCTTCTTCAGCAGGCACCTCCGCTTCTACCATTCCCTCCTCCTCCTTCTACTCGGGGGGGTGGTTCGGGATCTCGCGGCCGTGGTCGTGGTGGCCGGGGTCGGCCGAAGTGTTCATTCTGCGGGAAAGATGGTCATCTCGAGGCAACCTGTTACAAGAAAGTTGGCTATCCTCCTCGCCCAACGGCTTCTGTTGCTACCGATGCTGGTCCTCCTGATCTTGAAAGTGTCCGTCTTCAGCTCCAGCATCTCCAGGGATTGCTCCACCCACCATCTGCCTCCATTGCCTCCGTCTCTAACACAGGTACCGCTTGTCTCTCCACCGGCTTGGGCTGGATTGTGGACTCTGGCGCTACTCATCACATTACTCCACATCAACCTGCCCAGTACCTGAATTTCCCTTATCCACTGTCTATTGTTTTGGCCAATGGAGCCACTGTTCTCGTCTCCGGCTCGGCAGATCTTCCTCTCACCTCCTCCATCTCCCTTCGCTCGGCTCTTCACGTCCCGAGTTCCCCGTTCAATTTACTTTCTGTTGGACGGCTTACTACTGATCTGGATTGTTCTGTTATATTCACTTCCTCTTCTTTTGTTATACAGGATCGGCGGACGCAGACTACCATTGGTAAAGGCCGGCTGCGGAATGGGCTCTACCTTCTCGACGACTCTCCCACCATCCTCTCATCCATTTCTTTCACCGCTTGGCATTGTCGTCTTGGGCATGCTCCTCTACCGGTCCTCCAGCGGGCTCTCCCAGATGTTTCTTTTACCCCCTTTCAGTGTGACTCATGCATCCTCGGCAAGCAGACTCGTTCATCTTTTTCTTCACATTGTACTCGGAGCGCTGCTCCTTTTGATTTAGTCCATTCAGATATTTGGGGACCATTTAAAATTCCTAGTCTTTCCGGTTTCCGGTATTTTATCACATTTATTGATGATCACTCTCGCACTACCCGGCTAGACTTAATTCGTGATCGCTCCGAGCTTCCTCGTGTCTTTCGGGCATTTGTCCTCGAAACCCGTACGCAATCCCACACGACCATCAAAGTACTCTGAACTGACAATGCTCGTGAGTACACTAGTCACGAATTTACTGCTTTATGTTCCGAGTTCGGGATTCTACATCAAACTTCCCGCGCTTACACGCCGCAACAAAACGATGTTGCCGAACGCAAGAATCGTCACTTACTCGATGTTGCCCGTTCCCTCATGCTTCAAATGCATGTCCCTAAACCATATTGGAACTTTGCGGTCTCGACCGCCTGCTTTCTCATTAACCGTCTCCCTTCCTCTATTCTCAACTATGCTACTCCGTTCAGCATACTCTTTCCCTCCGCTACGACCTTTCCTCTCCCACCTCGTGTATTTGGTAGCCTCTGCTATGTCCACCGTTTGGGGCCTTCCTCGGATAAGTTGGATCCCCGAGCGGTCAAGCATATCTTTGTTGGTTATTCTCGCACCCAAAAGGGGTATGTATGTTACTCTCCTGCTACACGCAAGATCTCCATTTCTGCTAATGTCACTTTCCGCGAAGATCAACCATTCTTTTCTGCTCCCTTACCTGACCATCATCCACCCACACCTCCCCCTCCATCCATCACACGCCCGGTCATTCCCGCAACTACTCCTCCGACTGTCATTCCCTCTACACCGCCTGTCGTTCCCTCCAAACCACCCGTTATCCGTGTCTACACTCGTCGCTTTACCACTTCTGTTGCCCCTCTGCCGTCGGTCTCTCCCATGGATACTCCGCGTCCGAATGATCAGGTATCGCCTTCCACTGCTTATCCGCTGGCCAACTACATCTCTCTTCATCGCCTCTCTCCCCATTTACACACTTTGGATACTTCTCTCTCTTCAGTTGCTATTCCTAATTCTGTGCAGGAGGTACTTCAACATCCAGGATGTCGCGCTGCCATGGAGGAAGAAATGTCTGCTCTCTGGTCTAACCAGACATGGTCTATTGTTCCACTTCCACCAAGCCAGAAACTAGTTGGGTGCAAGTGGGTCTTTGTCATCAAACATGCTGTCGATGAGACAATTGACCGTCTAAAGGCCCGTCTTGTGGCTCGAGGGTTCACTCAACAGGAGGGGCTAGATTATGAGGAAACGTTCTCTCCGGTAGCGAAGCTTAATAGTGTTCGCGTCCTCATTTCTGTTGCTGTCCATCGTCGGTGGCCTCTCTTTCAGCTGGATATCAAGAATGCTTTCTTGAATGAGGATCTCCAGGAAACTGTCTATATGCAGCAACCACCCGGGTTTGAGACCACGGGGGAGTCTCAGGTCTGCCATCTTAAAAAGGCTCTATATGGTCTCAAACAATCTCCACGGGCATGGTTTGAAAAATTCAGCAAGGTCCTCCGTGAGATTGGCTTCACTCGGAGCTCGGCCGACTTCTCGCTCTTTACTCGTCACCAACCAACAGGAACAGTTATTCTGTTAGTATACGTCGACGATATTGTCATTACTGGAGATGACTCTCAAGGGATACAGACAGTCAAAGTGCACGTAAACTCAGTCTTCCAGACAAAGGATTTGGGACCCCTTCGCTATGTTTTGGGCCTTGAGATTGCCAGAAGGCCGGATGAGCTCACTCTCTCTCAATGAAAATATTGTCTTGACCTTCTTCATGATGCGGGTCAGTCCGGCTGCAAGCCAAGTAATACTCCTATGAATGTGAATCACAAACTGTGTGCCCAGGCATTTGACTCCGATCTCCTTCTCCAGAATTCTGAATATTATCGGCGTCTTGTTGGAAGACTGATATATCTCACGGTTACCAGACCAGATATTTCCTTTGTTGTTGGTCTTGTCAGCAGATACATGCACTCTCCTCGAAAATCTCATCTTCAAGCAGTGGAACGAATTCTCAGGTATCTGAAAACCGCTCCTGGCCAGGGACTTGTCTACAGGACCTCCTCTTCTGCTCCAACATTGGTGGTATATTCAGATGCTGATTACGCTATCTCTCTCGATGATCGGCGATATACGAGTGGTTTTTGCACTTACCTTGGAGGACATCTTGTTACTTGCCGAAGTAAGAAACAAGCGGTCGTTGCTCGATCTTCAGCCGAGGCAGAGTACCGGGCAATGACATCTGTTGTATCAGAATTGACATGGCTTGATGGTCTCCTTACTGATCTGGGTGTAAAATTACCATCACCGGCTCTTCTCCTCTGTGACAGTCAAGCCGGCATACACATCGCAAAGAACCCGGTCTTTCACGAAAGAACGAAGCATATTGAGGTCGATTGCCAGTTCATCCGGGAAAAGGTTCAAATGAAGAAGCTTGACCTAAAGCATGTCCCAGGATCGGAACAAGTTGCGGATGTCTTCACGAAGGCTCTTTCCAAGACACTCTTCTATCAATGCTTGTCCAAGCTTGACGCATACGATTTGTACGCTCCAGCTTGCGGGGGAGTGTTAAAATGGCCCATGTAAAGGGCTCATTATTGGGCCCATTTATTGTTATCTTCTCTCCTCCTTTAGTCCCACATCTTGTATAGGATTTTATTCTCTCTTCTTCTTCCTATATATTTGTATTCTCTCTTTGTATTTAGACACACAAGCAATACATACAAGCTTTTAAGCTCTATCAACAAATATATATTTGATTATTAGAACAATTATTACACTAGTAGTAAGTGAATAATAACAAAAACATATTCACCTCCAATCATTGTTTCCACCACTCATCTAAAGCAACAACAATTTTGTGAATCGGATCTCATCCTAAGCCTGTTTTACCCCGCTTTATCTCTCGCCATAATTTTCTTTCTTTATTCAACTGATCTCATTTATTTTTCATTGAGTTTGATCATATACCTTCCATGTGCGTGTAAAAAATTATTCGTCAAGTTGGTTCATCCATGAAGCGGAACCTTGACGCACCAGTTGAGGTGTTACCGTGTGACCTTGAGATAACGAGTTCGAGTCGTAGAAGCAGCCTCTCGCAAAAATGCAGGGTAAGTGACACAGGACGACTCTATAGGCAGCAGGTAAACGTGGACACCCTACATGTCATGCAAATGCGACAGTGTGATTAGATAACAAATCATTAAATCACAAGAGATAATTTAAGCAAGATCAAAATAATTTTTTTAGACGAGGCAAACATAGGCTTTCCTCCACGTGAAGGCCAAAGCACAAGCGCGCGACAATTCGTCCTTCCTGCAATTAGAGATTTTTCAAGAAGCAAATAGCATAATAAACTGTAATCCCAAGCAAGCATCAAATAATCATACCACAACAATGTTTTACAACTCAAAACCAATACAAAAGTACAATACGAATATTAGGGTTGCTGTAATAAAATATATCTGAATGTTGGAGGGCTCAACGAGAGATTCCGGTGGTGGGTGGACTAAATCGTGTAAGGGGAAGGCTGGATCTGTGCTGGAATGCCCAGATTTGATGGGATCCGAAGGGGAAACAACGCTAGGAGGTGGTTCCACGTGAAGGGGGATGATGACAGCAATTTGGGATAGACGGGGTGGCTGGATCTTGGTTGGAATGCCCAAATCTTGACTAGTTTGGGGCTAAAAACAGCCAAGCAGGCTGTTTGGGTGGTGGAGGTGAAAAGGGAGGGCTGCGGGCTGTGGGGAAGGTGGTGGCAAGGCTGGAACAGGAGTGGAGGGGCTGTTGGCCGGATCTGCGCAAAAAAAATGGCCAGCGGCCTGCTGTGGAGGAGCGGCGGCCAGGGGGATGAGGGGCGGTGGCTGGCGGTTTGAAGGAGGTGCTGCTGGAGGGGGTTCTGATGGAGGTTCTGCTGGCTGTGTGTGCGGAGAAACAGGGGCGGTGGCCTGTTTTGGGGAAGGAGCGGGCTATATGGGAGTTTCTGGATAGTGATGGTGGCTGGGCAGCAAGATGGAGGGGGATATAGTGGGGAAAGATAACAAAAAATACAAAAACTTACACAATGAGTCGTCACTAAGGGGTTTCACAAAGTCGACACCGCAGAGGGGATCACCAGAATGAAGGAAGAAACTCTCCACTCAATCAACAATGAATAAGACGGCAGCCCTAAACATCATATATATAATAATCTGAAAATAGGGCAGCCAGAATCAACAACTATGATTGGTCGTTAGTTTCAGGTTCAAAACTACTTGAAATAATAACCGTAAAATACAAAGCTATATATGAAATTGATTCGCCGCGCGAATCCGGACGCATCCGCGGAGTCGGATCATCGATCCGGGCACGCCATATATGGTAAGTCGTCAATCGGCCCCGAACAAGCCCAAAACTTGTCCTCCACTGCAGGTCCACGTTTCCTCTCCGCATCAGTAAGGTCATTATACATTTCACCCTTGTTGTGGGATCATTCCCCGGACCCTCACTGCGATGGGATGCTTTGTGTACCCGGCTACCTTTTTTTAAGTTGGTCCATTCATCCTTGCTAAATTGTGTTGTTGATCTATTGCCCAACTTTATTTCTTTCAAGCATAGGTCACGAAATATCATAACATCATCGACCTCTCAAGTTGCAGAAACTCTGCCATCTCTATGTTACCCATGGATTGTGCACTAGATGAAATGAAATTGTAAGCACTATAAAAAACACATGAACACATACATATAACACACACAAACACATGCATATAACACACATGCATATAAACACACAGCACACAAACATATAACACATACAACACATGACATAACACAAACGCAAACATATAACACATACAACACAAATACATATAAACACACACAAACACACATAACACACACAACACACACAACACACACAACACACAACACACAACACACGTATATATAGACACACACAACACACAACACACAACACACAACACACGTATATATAGACACACAAATGCACACATATAGCACACAACACACATGAACACATACATATAATACACTCAACACAAATGCATATAATCACACACAAACACACATATGAGTCCGACACACACAACATATACGTGCATATAGACACAAAAACGTGCATATAGACACAAAAACGTGCATATAGACACAAAAACGTGCATATAGACACAAAAACGTGCATATAGACACAAAAACGTGCATATAAACACACAAACACGTACATATAACACACACAATCACATACTTATAACACGCACAAGACACACATATAAACAAACAACCATATACATATATATGACACACATTCAACTAAAATCATACACCGAACTATTGTGATACCTTTAAGTTTGTAAAATTACAAGTTACACTTCTCTGTCTTTCGAAATTGCAAAAAACTTATACGTAAGGTCATGGATTTTTTTTGTCCATGCATGCTATGAAATCAGAAGAAAGTGTTATGCATTGTAATTCATACAATTTTACCAACTGATAGGGAAGATTTAGCAAATTATTCCAATGTATAGATATGTGTGGATATAAAAAGAGAAAAAAAGGAGTCGTAAAAAGGATCTCTCATTAAAATAAAAATAAAATAAAACACAAGCTGCAGCACAAACAGTGGAAACAAACGCAGAAAAAATTTCAGCTTCACTGAAATCACAAATAACATGAAAGAACTATTTTCCTTCTCTAAGAAACAATCAACAAGGAATAGGTGATTATAACTGCAGGATAAATTAAAACAATAACCTTTCTTTAAAAATCACACTTAAGTATGGATGCCAAATGACAGCTAGTCACAAAAATCGTAAAGCTAGAAATTGATGGTGCCAGGCTGTGAATTCTTACCAGAAACTGCAGATCTGCGGGAGTTATTGTGCAAGATCATTGGGAAAGGGCGCTTTTCTGCGAGATCGAGGAGGATCGTCGAGAGAAACCTTTCTATGAGCTCGGGGATGATCGGCGAGGAGGGAGGCATATTTTGTGATGTTGAGTAGGAATTGTCGTGCAGGGAAACAGGAAGATGTCTGCCTTCGATGGAGAGCGGGGAGGAAGAAACAAGAAGCTGGTCGTCTTCTAGCTCCTGCTGCTGGCCGTCATTGATAGGATTCCTTCGAGATCGAGCAGCTTTTTCGTTGAGATCGAGCAGAAACGCAGAGGAATGGAGGTTGTGGTCACGGGCTGCTAATGGCAGAATAATTAAAGGATATCGAAACGCTTGCGTTCGAAGCGGAAGGCGGAAAAACAAATGTCCCCGCTTGTTGCGTTGCATTTAACCCGAACCGAACGATGTTTGAACACTTATTCAAACAGGATCTTAATCATCAAATGGATATCAATGTTGTGGTATCTATATTGTATTTATTAAATTTTTTATTTTTATATTGATGCAGATTCACATGTTATTCTATACATGACTGTGATTTGATTTGCTCTAATTGAGATCTCTTTAGAGATTTTTTTGTAACTGCATTTTTTTCCTTTTGAGATAACCCTTGACTTATTTGCTTTGCTACTCACTGTCATCCCTAAAGCACGAAAATAAAGTGTTTTGTGTAACTGTAGCTTTGGTCACTTGGGTAGCAGAAAGGAGAGAATGGGTTGGAGATCAAACAAGAAAATCTCGTCGAGGACCAACAGAACCAATTATAAGGTTGTCATATTTTTATGTTGTTCGTTTTCTTATTTTTAGGAATGCAATTGTCCACTCCTTTATGTTTTTGATTTTTCTATTGATATGATCATTATTTTATGAGTTTGCTCTTCATCGACTTTTATTGGCATGCTATTTAATCAGATGTTGGATGTGAATATTGGGTAACATTTATAACCTGGACCTATTAAGTTGCACCTTGTTTAAGTGTCATATTTAAGTGTTTCTTTTCTTCTTCTGGATAGTCTTTCTTGTTCTAGTTGCACGTTGTTTTCTTGGATAATTTCATCTCGATTATTCTTTTTATTTACGCTTTTGTTGTATTGTTCTTCACACACACAGGCACACGTGCGCGCGCGCACACCTCTCTTGAGAGATAGCATAATTACAGGATGCACTACTCTAATCTTTTGAAATTAATTTTTCTTTGAAATTACATAAATCTTTTGAAATTATATGTATGCACTTGAGTATCCTCACGGAGCTCCCCTCCCTCTAGGGAGGTATTTTTATGAATGCATGTTATGAAATGTAAACTTACTGGGGAGGTTTTTATATTTTCAAAAGATAGGGGGAAGCAACCTATAATTTTGCAAACTTACAGGGGAGATCCCTGTGTATATAGGTTTCTAACTAATTCATTAATTCTACGAGCAAAATCAAACCCAACTGGATAACTTTTTAGACATTGGTTATGAATTAAGTTGAAATTGTGGATGTGTTTGATGAGGAAATTGAGTGAATAGAAGTGAAAATCATTTTAAATACTTAAATTGATGGAGTCATTATCAACTTATGAATTGTTTTGGTTTTCATTTCATTTCCTCTAGCCCTAGGTGTTATTCCTTTATTCAAGTCTTATATCGTCGAACTGAGGTATGCTCGATACCCTGCTCTTGAGGGCAGGATCCTCCTAAGATCTTTTCTCTCCTATGAGAGCCTAAACACACAGATGATCCAAGTTTAGCCTCCACTCCCTTGTATAGGCTGGAATGTCACCAAGGCTGCATAGGTAAGTAGACACGTGGATAGCCCGCAGAGTCATGTTCATATCATCTTCTCTTTATGTTTGCGAGCATTTTCAGGGTATGCGCTTCCACTTTCACGTCTTACGAGAGTTATTCCAAAAAAAGTTAAAAATATATTCGCTTTAAGGGCCTTAGTGATGACTAACCAAATAAAAGTGGGTTGAAACACAACTTCTGTTGTGGTAAAACGCATGTCACCATTGGAAGGGGATTAGAGTTGTGTTAGATTATAATCTCTGTCCTGGCAATTTAATTAGTGTTTGAGGTGGCCAGTGTCTTATATCTCATTAACCCAATGATTTGTTTAATAAGCTTGTACCATACAAATCGATAGTTAATTAGTCAACCAACCCATTAGTGTATTGCTGTACTAATCATAACCCTAGCGTATGATTTACTTCAGACATGATGTACTTAGGCGTTAGTAAGATTATGACAAAAGCTAGGGCACAATGGCGACAAAGGATCCATATAGCCGACCCCATTATAGTGAGATAAAGGCTTGAGTATTGTTATTGTTGTTTTTATGTTCAGCATTAAAACACCAATTATTAGTTAGGAGCAGAATTATAAATTTAACTACCACGCCTCATTTCATCTTTCGTATTAATCATGTGATGAATGCCTTTAATTAAGTACCTAATTCATATAAGCTTAATAAGTGATGCAAAGAGGAGACGTGAACCTGCAGCGGAGGATGAGGTTGGGCCCGTTTGGTGACTTACCATATATGGCGTGCCCGGATCGATGACCAACTCCGCGGATGTGTCCGTATCTGCGTTCCAGTGTTTTTTCATATATAGCTTTATTATTTTCAGACATGATTTCATGTATTTATGGCCCCGAAATCATTATAGTCGTTGATTTCGTGCGCCCTAATTTTAGTTTCTTATAAATAGATGTTATGGCTGCTCATTCTAGGTATTGCTGAAATTTGGAGAGCCTTCTTCCTCATTTCCGGTGATCCCCTCCGTAGTGCCAACTCCGTGGAGCCCCCTTGATGACGATTCCTTGGGTAAGTTTGTATCTTTTGATTTTTCCCTCCATCTACACCTCCCTCCCTGCTCTGTCCAGCCGCCGACCACCTTCAGGACCCCATCCAGCCGCCCTTTTCTTGCTGTCCAGCAGCCGGCCACCATCAGGCCCCTCATCCAGCTAACCCTCCTTAAGCCACCGCCCCACCTCAGGCCGCCGCCCCTCACCCTATAGGTCGTGTCTTTCCCCTACAGGCCGCCAACCCTAGCCCCTCCAGAACCCGCCCTAACACCTCCAGCTTGTTGTCCAGCGCCGCCCCTCCATTCCCTCTTCTGTTTTCTATCCAACTGCCGTCTCCCCTCCAAATACCTCCCAGCCAGCCCCCCACTAGTTGCTGCCCCACTCTCCTCCCAGATCCAGGCTGCCACTAGTCCCCCTCTCTATTTTCAGCCACCACCTTCTCCAAAACATGTGGATCCACCTCCCAACAGTAGGCCTTTAACAGATCTGCCCAAATCTGGGCTTTCCAGCCCAGATCTCACCACCTCCTCCTCCGATCCGGCCCTCCCCCTCCTCTACCGACCTCCCCCTCAACCGATCTAGTTCAGCCACCACCGGAATCCATCTTTGAGCCCTCCAACATTCATATTTATTTTATTTACAACAGCCCTAATACTTATGTCGTGTTTTTGTATTGGTATTTGGTTGTAAAACATTGTTATGGTTTGGCTATTTGATGCTTACTTGGGATTATAGTTTATTATGATATTTGCTCCTTGAAAATTTTCTAACTGCAGGAAGGACCGGTTCGCCGCAAGCTCTTGCTTTGGCCCTCCACGCGGAGGAAAACCAAAGCTTGTTCGCTTAAGTGAATTATTTTGCCTAACTTTGAAATATTTGCGTTAGATTTAATTATTTATTATCTCATTTGAATTCACACCGTCGGATTTTCATGACATGTAGGATTAGGGCACCGTTTATCCACCACCTATAGATTCATTATGCATCAATAGGTCACCTCATATCATCTTTTGCCACTATCAAAAATGAATGAATAATACTATATGGTTTTCCCCAATAATATATTTGAGAGTCTGACACCAAAACTTTTAGTAATGAGTGTATCAAAGGAAATAACACGGGAAAGAGAAAGCTTGATCTACTTTAGTAGTACAATTATGGTTACTTTCTTTTGTGTATAAGGCCATTTTGATTTAATAATCAGTAAATGAAGTAAAAATAAATAAATTTATTGATTCCACCATTATAGGTAATTTGCTACTAACCCTTTAGAAGTTTCATTTGTTAAATAAGAACTTGATTAATTTCACCATTATAGGTAATTTGCTACTAACCCTTTAGAAGTTTCATTTGTTAAATAAGAACTTGATTAATTCCATTAATTGCAGGATTAGTAGCTGCCTGTTATTCTAGCTTAAGTCAATTTAACTCCTCTCTGAGCTAAACATTTCCCAAGTAGGTTGGGTGTTACAGTCACGGATGAGGGAGAAGGGAGACCTCTAGTGTTGTGGGCATATCAGCGCCGCACAACGCTCGCTAGCGGCACGCCGACGGCAAGTCAGTAAGGCGTGCGAATTTTTTGTGGAATCAAATGTATCTTTTCTTGTTTTGTATTTAGACTGGGGGTGTTCTATAAACCCACGGGGCTATGCATTTTTATTTATCTTGAAGTATTAAGAAACTTGAGAGCCCTAATGAGCTATTCTCGATCCTTCCTTCTTTCTCTCTTTTTCTCTCTATAACCGGCAACCGGTCCTCTCTCACAGTGCATCTAACAGGTTGGTCTGACCTGCCTTGCTTCGAGCTACGGTCGTCGTCGCTCGAAGTCTTCCCAGCGCCTTTCGCCGCATCCAAAGTTGTCTGACCTACCTCGCTTACTCCGCATTCGATCCCGCCCGTTTAGCCCTGCTCACGTCGACTACGACTCCAACGGTCCATGCGGACCTCACCTCGCGTCGACAAACCCCTTTCCACAGCACCGCCTCCTTCTAGTTCGCTCGTGACCTCCTTGTTGAAGCCAAATATGACCTCAACTGGAGTTCGAAGAAAAAGGGGTGCAGTCAAAACCTACTTCTCTCAAGTCTCAACCCTTAACTGGATTCAAAGGTCCTAAGACTGACCCTATAGCCTCAGCAGTGAGGTCCCACCTCACACCCGGAAGTTCTCTGAGAGCTTCCCCTCCAAAGCCAAAGGTGGGCTAGGAGCTCCTCAGAAAGCACTGAAATTTTGAGAGACAATGATAACTTGCCTTCTAAGGAGCCCTTATGGGTCTATTTATAGCATTTTGCTGTCCTGAATTTACTGAAAAGTCCCTAGTTGGTCTGCCAATAGCCAAAACCCGCTGTTTTTCTGAGGGTACTGGAGTAATTTCTCCTGAGGGCAATTTTGTCATTCCACCCAGGCCCCTGGTCCCCACTCGGCGAGAGCCCCGAGCCGAGAACCTTCTGTCATAGTCTGGCGGAAGCGGTCTTGCCTACCTATAGGCGAGAGTTTTCTTTAAGACGAGCTGGGGCTGGCGCAAGCGCTTGCGCATCGATCGCGCTCGCCAATCTGGGCTCGACGAACACGGGGCGCCTTGCGGCGAGAGCTCATATGTGGCGGGAGCTTATCGCTTAGCGCAAGCGCTCCCGCCTACCTGGGCGAGAACCTTTCCGGCTAGCCTGTCTGACCGTTTGTGCCTCCTGGTCTGGCTCAGCGAATATGGGGTTGTACACAATCCCCGCTCTTTTTGAGCTAGCTCTGCGCTCGAAAAGACATGTCCAACCCAAAAATATTCGCTGAGCACGTGTCAACATCAGGGAATCTTTCGGTGGGCCGTACGGTGCCTATAAATATGTGTGCCGATAGACGGCCATAATACTTCCCTCGAGTCGTCATTCTCCCCCTGAGCTCTCGCCTCCTCTCGCTATGCCTTCCAAGCGTGCCGACAAACCGCTTCCGCAGGATCTGCAGGACCGCATTAACGCGGCACAGGCGCGAGCCAGGGCTAACAGCGCCCTGGTTGCTCCATGGCTAGCGAGACAATCGTCGGTTGCTGAGCCTTCTCTGCCTAAGAAGAAGAAGAAGAAGGCGAAGGTGGTTCAGCGGGACCTGTCCCGCGAGAACAGGAGCCCGCCCACCCCGACCCCTAGTCGCGCGGACGGCCCCTCGCCGTGGAAGGTAAGCTCGATATGCCAATTACTAAAAACCAGTTGTTCAGTTGTTTAACGTGATACCTCTCGCAGGAGACGGTTCCCGACGCTGCCGCGTCCCCGCGAGAACCCTTGGATCCACCCTCTAGCCGTCACGATGATCAACCGCGGGTTCCAGAGGTGGCCCCTCCACCTGACCCGAACATCGCAGGTAACGGTTCCCCTCTCGCCCTCAACTTAAATTTTTAAGTGCTGACCTGATTTCTCGCAGCGTCGGTTTCCGCACCTCCAGATCTCGCCACCCGGGAGAGCGGGGCGAGAGCTGCGAATCAGTCTGCTCATGCGGTTGATTCCTCCCTACTGGCGGGAGGAAATACTGTCGAGATCTCCGTGCCTTTGTTAGACGCTAGCCCTCCTGCGGGAGAGGAGACCCGCTCCCCCGCTCCTGACCAAGCCGGGATCACCATTCGCAAAGTTTACCCCCCCACCCCCCCCGGAAAAGGAAAGCCAATCCACCTCCTCTTTGGAGCTGAGGGGGGGGGGGGGGGCTGGGCCTTCTCGCCTGCTGTCGACCGGGGGGCCTCGTCACTCTGAAGGTATACGGAAACTTTATCACAGCTATCCTTTAGCTCCCGCTAAAATGGGGATTCTTTTGACAGGGGACATGGGCTCGCGGCTTGGCGCTGAGGTAGAGGAAGAAGAAGAAGAAGAAGAAAGAGAGGGAGAAGATGGCGAGAGCTCTCCCTTCCCTTCGTCTGACGAGATGGAGGAGATCCTGACGGGTGCCGGGAGCGCGAAAAGACGGGGGAAGAAGGTCGCCGCCGTTCTGTCGAAGCTCATCCGGCGAGAACGGGTCCGCGACCTTGCGGCCAAAGAGTTCCGCCTATCAGTGGAGAAGAGGCTAGAGACCCTGGAGCGGGATTACCTTATCGGCGAGATGGATCGGCCGGGAGGAGCTACCGCTGGATCCTCACCTGAGAGGTGCATCGAGCGCATCCGGGATCTGTCCCGCCGGGTTGACCTGGGATGCAGCGTCCTGTCGTCCTACTTCAACCCGCAGGCGCCGCCCCGGACCAAGCTGCGGGACCGAGGAAAATGGCGGTGGGAGCAAGGGAAATGGCGCTGGGAGCCATACTGAAGCGCGAGACCTCCCCTCCTCTACCCCGGGCCTTCCCCTCTCTGATGTACCCTTGTTTACTTGCATAGAGTTGTAACTAATGATTCTGCACTTTATCGCTTATTATTTTATCCCGTTCTCGCTCAGCGAGAGCAATAACTCGGTTTTAATATTTTTGTATGCGTATGAGTTATTTTCCCGGGTCCTTGGGTGGCGAGAGCCACCTCGTTTCCGCCTACCTTGCCCGTCGCATGACATCTCGCAACGTTTGCGCTAGTCACTTAGTCAATCGGTCACTGTCAGACTCGGGCGGGAAAAACGAAGCGCCGCTGACCTAGGACGCGCCGGCTGTACCCCCGCCGCCTTTCTGAAAACAGCCATCATTACCACGATTTTCTATAAATAGGAGGCTCACCTACCACATTCATTTCTCCGATTCCAGTCTCTCTCCTCTCCTGTTGCTCTCGCGGTTTCTCCAAAGCTCTCGCCCGTCTCCGCCTTCTACTTCCGTTCTCGCGCCGTTCTCGCTCTCGCCCTCTTCTCGTAGATCTCGCCTTCAAACTTTTTCGCGATGCCGGGCGGAAGTGAAGGACGATCCAATTGCGCGGAAGCTTTCCAAAAGCATCTTTTCCCTTCCTGCACCCTTACCGTGGATGAGTTCAACCTGATCAAGGCTCAACACGTTCCCGCCGGCTTCACTGCGCGGAACCCGGGCAATCACGACAAGGTAAACTCCGCGGGGGAGGGGGAGCTCGCCATCCCCATCGAACACTTCGAGGTGGGCTTCCGCCTCCCGCTGTGGCCTGAGATGCGGCAGGCCCTCCGATATTACGGGGTGGTTCCCGCGCAGCTGAACCCTAACTCAGTGGCGATTCTCATGGCATTCATATGTTATATGCGGTCCGAGAGGATCGAGTTTAGCTTGCCGATCTTCCGCAAGCTATTTACCTTCCGCGCGAAAGGAGGCGTGGTGTTCTTCTCCGGGCAACTGCTGAAGACGATCGGTCTCGCCAACAAGCACCATCACTGGGGCGAGAGGTTCATCTACGTTTCTGGCGACTTCGGGAACGTACCCCTTGCCCCCATCCAATACGAGGATGCCGCCTATAAGCCTCCCTCCTTGGGCTCGCGCGAGAGCGCCCTCCTTGAGTTCTTCGGAACCAAGGATTTCGATGTCCTCTACCTCCGGCGAGACGTCGATTCTCTCTCCCCTGTACTTCCGGGAGAAGGTAGGGTCTCGCCTTTATCTGTCTTTTACTTGTCTTTTCCAAGGTCGGGACTTATTGTCATTGTTTTCGCAGGAGAGCGCGAGATCCCCCTACGCCAGCCTTTCGACGAGGCTCGCGCCGGAGGGAGTCAACCTCCTAAGGACCCGCTGGCTCTTGCGAAAGCCGCTGCTCAAGCCTGCCGAAAAGAGTCGGGTCCTCCCCCTTCAAGCGGTGCCGTGAAGCGAAAGCCCGGTGCCCCCGCGCCTCAATCAATTAAGAGACCCAAGACAACGGATACCGAGAAGGGCAAGGCTGTTGTGGTGCCGCCCACCCAACCTCTCCCCGCAGGCCGCTCCTTCGAGGAGGTCTTGCAGGCCGTTAGCAAGATTGCCGCCTCCAGGGGCGGTCCCGAGACCCCTGCCGAGAACCCTCAGGCCCCTGGTGCCGCAGAGAGCGAGGGTGCCGCCGCCGGGACCTCCGGCCAGGCTTTGTCTGAAGAGGTGCCGCGAGGTCATCGCAACTTCGGTCTCGGCATGAGGTGCCTGGACGCGGAAAACAAGCCACTGCTGCAGTGGGATCCTGATGCCAACAAGGTCTCGATCTCGTCCCTCTTGCCAAGCTGGGCAGAGCGAGACGAGGTCACCAGCGAGGCTTTCGCCCTAGGTTATTGCCTCTACAGCCGGGAGGACGCTAGCGTCTACGACAGGATGTCGACCCGGCTGCTGGCCTACGACTCCACCCGCGCCCTGATGCGTGGGCTGGAGCTTGCGCACATGTGTGTCCGCCGGAGCATCACGATAGACCGCAACTTTCAGGACATGTTCAAGGCCAGGGACGATGCGGTGGCTCAGGCGGCCTCTCTGGCCAAGGAGCTGGCCGAGGCCCAGCAACTGTTATCCTCGCGCCAAGCGGAAGGGGTAAGCGAGACCTTTCACAATCACTTGTTCTCGCCTCCCTAACTCTTCTCTTATGCTAACCTTCCGCCGTTCAGGATTCCGCCCAAGCCGCACTTTGCGAGGAGCTGTCCCAGGCCCGATACGACAACGTTCTCCTGCGGGAGCAGATCGCGCGCCTCGAGGCGAGTGCAGCCCCTCCGTTGGACGAGAGATTGAAGAGCCAGTATTACTCGGCTTATGACATCGACAAGCTGCTCCAGGGGAACGCGCAAGCCACAGTAAAGTTGACGCTGAAGACGATGCGAGACATCAACTGCTGGGACGGGAGGGGCAAAGACATCACTGCTCAACAGCTAGTTCCATGGCTCTTCGAGCCCATTCCAAAGCCCCCGGGCTCCCCTGATACCCTACCCTCGGACATCCCGAAGTCCCCTGCGGCGGGTGGCGAGACCTCCGGGGGGAGCTCCGGCGAGAGCTCCAGCGGGAGCTCAAGCGGGAGCTCGGAGGGGTACAACTTGTCTCCATGAGGGGCCTCCTCTTCTTTTCCTTTCCGCCTCTGCTTTTTTCTTCCGCCTTAATGTAAACGCGAGACGTTACTAGTTTGTTCTTTTAATATATTTAATGCAAATGTTTTTATTTGTAAATATCTCGCTCCGTTATTGCGAATGCGCCTGATGTAATTGTTGTGGTCGGATGTTGTCTGCGCGTGCTTCCGTCGAGGCCCTTGGTCGTCTTAAGATAGCCTTCCCTAGAGATGGATCAGCGGGATCCTGCGCGAATCCTTAGGCGGGAACCTGCTGCGAACTGCCAGACGGAAGCATGGCTCGCGCACCCTTGGGACGGAACCGTGCTCTTTAGCCTGCATGAGTCCCTTCTGGACCGTCGCCTAACGATCCCGCCCATTTGTTTGAGAATGTTAAGAGTCTTCTTGGCGAAAGCCCCCCCACTGCGAGATCTCTTTGGCGGGGACTTCCCTGCCGAGATCTATCCCTGCCGAGATCTATTCCCAATGCGCCTCCTGCCTTGTCCAAACCAAGCCAACCAAACCAAACCTATCCCCCACAGGCGAGCCTACGGACCTGCCAGCTAGATGAGAGCCTGCGCAGCGGGTCTACCTGGGGCCGAGCCGAGCTCGGGGTGCCGATGAAGATCTCAAACCAACCGAACCTATCCCCCACAGGCGAGCCTACGGATCTGCCAGCTAGATGAGAGCCTGCGCAGCGGGTCTACCTGGGGCCGAGCCGAGCTCGGGGTGCCGATGAAGATCTCAAACCAACCAAACCTATCCCCCACAAGCGAGCCTACGGACCTGCCAGCTAGATGAGAGCCTGCGCAGCGGGTCTACCTGGGGCCGAGCCGAGCTCGGGGTGCCGATGAAGATCTCAAACCAACCAAACCTATCCCCCACAGGCGAGCCTACGGACCTGCCAGCTAGATGAGAGCCTGCGCAGCGGGTCTACCTGGGGCCGAGCCGAGCTCGGGGTGCCGATGAAGATCTCAAACCAACCAAACCTATCCCCCACAGGCGAGCCTACGGACCTGCCAGCTAGATGAGAGCCTGCGCAGCGGGTCTACCTGGGGCCGAGCCGAGCTCGGGGTGCCGATGAAGATCTCAAACCAACCAAACCTATCCCCCACAGGCGAGCCTACGGACCTGCCAGCTAGATGAGAGCCTGCGCAGCGGGTCTACCTGGGGCCGAGCCGAGCTCGGGGTGCCGATGAAGATCTCAAACCAACCAAACCTATCCCCCACAGGCGAGCCTACGGACCTGCCAGCTAGATGAGAGCCTGCGCAGCGGGTCTACCTGGGGCCGAGCCGAGCTCGGGGTGCCGATGAAGATCTCAAACCAACCAAACCTATCCCCCACAGGCGAGCCTACGGACCTGCCAGCTAGATGAGAGCCTGCGCAGCGGGTTTACCTGGGGCCGAGCCGACCTCGGGGTGCCGATGAAGATCTCAAACCAACCAAACCTATCCCCCACAGGCGAGCCTACGGACCTGCCAGCTAGATGAGAGCCTGCGCAGCGGGTCTACCTGGGGCCGAGCCGAGCTCGGGGTGCTACAAAACGAATGATCACGTTATATTATGAAAAACTTGGCAACAGTTAAGAAAAAGCCACTCGATATAGTATAATAAATTTATTTTTGAAATACATGGTTACATCCTTCCCCCCTCAGGGGTAGAAGCGTTTTAGATCATCACCACTCCAAGTGTGGCTTAGGGCTCTTCCCTCCACATCCTGGAGGTAGTATCCCCCCGTTCTGAGGACTTCCTTCACAATGTATGGACCTTCCCAGTTCGGGTGGAGCTTACCCACGGGAGCCGACCTTCCTGCCGCGTCAACCTTTCTCAGCACCAGATCCCCTTCAGCGAACTGCTTGACCCTGACATGCTTATCAAAATGCTTGGTCATCCGTCGCTTGATCTCTTCTTGCCTGATAGCCGCCACGTCTCGCAGTTCCTCCACCATATCTAACGAGAGGCGCTGCCCCTCTTCATTCTCCACCCTCCAAGCCTCGTCTCCTTCGCCCGCGGCCGTGACTCGCGGGGACCGGACCTCGAACTCCACTGGTAGGACGGCCTCACACCCATGAGAGAGCTTGAAGGGGGTCTCACCGGTGGCCGTGTTCGGAGTCGTGCGTAGGGCCCACACGACCGAGGGGAGTTGTTCCACCCAATTCCCCTTTAGGTTCTCCACTTTTTTCTTTAGTAGGTTCACAATGATTTTGTTTGCTGCCTCCACCTGACCATTACTCCGGGGGTGGTGGACGGAGGCAAACCGGAGGTCTATCCCTAGTTGGGCGCAGAAGCTGATGAACTCCTCACTGGCAAACTGGGGGCCGTTATCAGTTACTATGGCTTGGGGCAACCCATGTCTGCAAATAATCTCCCCCCAGACGAAGTTCCTTATGACCTGCGAGGTGACCTTGGCCAAGGCTTTAACCTCTAGCCACTTCGAGAAATAATCAACCATGACCAAGAGGAACCTCCTCTGCCCACTAGCCGGAGGAAAGGGTCCAACTAAGTCCATTCCCCAGATAGCGAATGGCCACGGCGCCGTGATACTCCGGAGCCTCTGAGCTGCCAAGAGCTGAAGGGGGGCGTAGAGCTGACATTTTTGACATCTCCTCGCAAATTCCATGACATCCTTCCTTAGGGTGGGCCAGAAGTACCCCTGTCTGACCACCCTTGCCTCCAGCGTCCTTCCTCCAGAGTGACTGCCGCACTCACCCGAGTGCACCTCCCTTAATATCTTCGGGATCTCTTCTTCGGTCACACATCTAGCTAGGAGCCCTGACAACATCTTACGATGCAGACCCCCCTCCATCATCAAGTAGTGAGCCGCTTTGCGCTTGAAGCTTCTCCCGATCTTGGTCCCCTCAGGCAGTTCACCGGTGGTCAGGAAGGTCACAAATGGATCCACCCACGAGGGTTGCCGATCCACCAGCATCAACTCTCCTTCCTCGATAGCCGGTCGGAATAGCTCCGTCAAGGTCCCTCCCCCGCGAGGTCCGAACTTGGCTAGTCGATCGGCGGCTACACTTTCTTCCCTTGGAACATGTTGAATTGAGAATGACCGGAATCCTCCGATGATCGCCCTTACCTTGGAGAGGTATCTGATGAGGGTTGGCTCCCGAGCTTCAAATTCTCCCCGGATCTGTGATGCTACTACCTTTGAATCAGTGAAAACCTCCATATCCTGAATCTCCAGCTCCTTTGCCAGGCGGAGGCCGGCGATCACGGCCTCATATTCCGCTTGATTGTTGGTCACGGGGAAATGTAGAATGACCGCTTGCTCTATGGTTACCCCCTGGGGACTTGTCAACACCACCCCTGCCCCTAGGGAGTGCCTTCCTGAGGCCCCATCAACCATCAACTTCCATGCTTCTCGCGGTTGCTGCTCTCCCCCCTCGACCTCAACAACGTAGTCTGCTAGGAAGTCCGCCACTGCCTGTGCCTTGATGGAGAGCCTTGGGACAAAGGAGATGTCGAACTCGCTTAGCTCAATGGACCACTTAGCCAGCCTCCCCGAGTGCTCCACTCCTTCGAAGATCTTGCGAAGAGGGTGGTCGGTCACCACCCTAATCGAATGCGCTTGAAAGTACGGCCGGAGTTTTCTAGCCGAGATGACCAAGGCATAAGCGAGCTTTTCCACGATGGGGTAGCGAAGCTCCGCTTTCCTCAATATCCGGCTGACGTAGTAGATGGGCAGCTGCTTCTTTCCTTCTTCCCTCACTAGGACGGAGCTCACCGCCTCTGCTCCTACCCCGAGGTACAAGGTCAGGTCCTCTCCTTCCTTTGGGCTCTGAAGGAGAGGAGCCTGAGAGAGTTGTCTTTTTAGCCCTTGGAAGGCCTCTTCGCACTCGGCTGTCCATTCGAACCTTTGATTTCCCCGCAGCACCTTAAAGAATGAAGAACACTTGTCTCCTGCCCTGGAGAGGAACCTGCTTAGCCCAGCCAGCTTGCCTGTCAAGCGCTGGACCTCCTTGGCATCGCGAGGTGACTCCAAATCCAGGATGGCCTTGACCTTGTCCGGGTTGGGCTCCACCCCCGCCGGAGTCAGAAGATGCCCGAGGAACTTCCCGCGGCTGGCCCCGAAGACACACTTCAAGGGGTTCAGCCTCATTTTGAACCTTCTCAGGGTGGCGAATGTTTCCTCCAGATCTTGCAGGTGCGAAACCATGCACTTGCTTTTGATCATTAGGTCGTCGACGTAGACCTCCAAGTTTCTTCCCCGCTGATCCCGGAAGACCCGATCCATCATGCGCTGATAGGTAGCCCCTGCGTTCTTTAACCCAAAGGGCATCATCTTGTAACTGAAGCATCCCTCCCTCGTGATGAAGGAAACATCCTTGGTGTCAGGAGGGTGCATCCGGATCTGGTGATAACCTGAAAAAGCATCTAAAAAGCTTATGACAGAAAAACCGACGGCTGAATCAACCAGCGCGTCGATCCGAGGCAGGGGGTAGCAATCCTTAGGGCTTGATTTATTCGACAAAGAAAAGTCAATACACATTCTCCATTTACCACCTCCCTTCTTTACCATTACCACATTGGAGATCCAGCCTGGATACTGGATCTCTGAGATGAAGCCTGCCTCCAGGAGCTTCTTGACCTCCTCGCGAATGGGCTCCTCCAGCTTGGTGGCGATGGCTCTCATCTTCTGACGAATGGGGCGAGTGCGGGGGTCCAAGTTCAGGCGGTGGCAGGCTACGTCGGCGTCGATGCCCGACATGTCCGCCGCGCTTCAAGCGAAGATGTCGACGTTGCTTTGAATGCAAGCCCGCACCTGCTCCCGGGCCTCGAGACTCAAGCCCCCGCTGACCCGCACCCTTTGTATTTTCCCTGCTCTGGTGAAGACCTCCATCTCCACCACTTCTTCAGCCGGCTCCAGCCGCGACTGCTCCCAACCTGTCCTTGCCTCTTCCTCCAGCCCCAGCTCTCCTCTTTCTCCCTCCTCCTCAATCTCCATCGCTTCTACCAGCCCCTCCTGCTGCTGCTCGACTCCTACGCCCCTCGGGGCCTCTCCCTCAATTCCTCCTGCCGCTTGCTCTCCTACTTCCATCGCCCCTTCCGGGCTCTCCTGCCCCTCGTCTCCCCGGACCACCTGCACATCCCCTTGCATCTTCTCAGTCTCCTCTTCTCCGGCTTCCTCCCCAGCTATCTTTCTTGCCTCCTCTAGGACCATCTCCTCTTCCCCCACAACCTCCTCTAGGGCCGCCATCTCTATCTCCAACTCTTCTGCCTCCGCCATCCACGAAATGGTGTTGACTGCCGTAACGTAACATTGTCTTGCCACCTTCGGGTCCCCTCTTACCCTGACCTGCACCCCCCCATTGTTGAACTTGAGGCACTGATGGAACGAGGAGGGGACGCAGCGAAAGGCGCTGATGAGGGGACGCCCAAAGATGGCATTGTAGCTGCTCGGGGCGTCCACGATCACGAACCTACAGTTCCGTGACACGCCCCCCAACCTTACGTGTAACCCTACTCCTCCTTCTACCTCTTTCCTCTCTCCGGAGAACCCAAACAGAGGTCCATCCGACGCCAAGACCCTCTTCCCTTCAACCCTCATCTCATCAAAGGCCTTCTTGAAGATGACATTTACCGAGCTCCCGTTATCCACCAGTATCCTCGAGACCGTATAAGTTTCCACCGCCGTCTGGATCACCAGGGCGTCACAGAATGGATCCTCATAGTCTGGCATGTCTGCTGATGAGAAAGTGATCTTTTCTTCTGGTGGGGGGACCTGGGAGGTGGAGGTCACCCCCCTTCGGTACATGGTTTTCAGGCTCCCCTTGCGGGTTGCCTCAATCCCCACTCCTCTGTGAATCACCCCGATTCCTCCCCCGGGTTCCTACATCCACCCGATCTTCACACCTATCTTCCGCCTCGCCTTGCTGCACCTCTATCCTCACCGGTGGATCGTGCCTCCCTGCTCCTCTCACTTCTCTTAACTCTAAGAATTCCGGACAGGTGGCCGTCGCGTGACCTTCCTCCTGGTAGAAGTCACAAAAGAGCAACGCCCCCCCGCCCCTTCTGCCGTCTCCCCTTCCTCTTCTACCTCCTCCTCGAGCTCCTCTGGCTGCTCCTCTCCCCCTTCCTACTTCCATGGCCTCCTGCGGTGGTGCGGGACGACCCCTCGGTTCCTGCCTCCATGCCGGTCGATCGAACCTCCGGGGCTCCCGCAGGTTATCCCTCCCCTGATAGCCTTCTCCTGGGCCCTGGGGGCGACCCTCCTGGGGCCTCCAATCTAACCGGTTGTTCGGCTCCCGGGCCCCCCAACCCTGCTGCTGCCTAAACCTTCGGGGCTCCTCCCTTCTCCTTTCTTCCCTTTGCTCCCTCTGTTCCCTCGGCTCCTTCTGTCTTCCCGCTGCTGGTTCCTTCCCGTCATCCTCTGCTAGCTTGGCCAACTTCCTGGCGAATGCTGGGTTTGCTCTCTCGAAGTCAATCTCCTTTGCCGCCCTCTCCATGAGCTCCTCAAAGGAGAGGGGTGGCACCCTCTTCAACTCTATGCTAAAAAATCCCGGTCTCAGCCCCAGGGTGAAGGCCAGCATCAACGCGTACCCTGGAACCTCCTGGACCAAAAGGATCTCCTCCTGAAACCGGTCGACATAGTGACCCAGCGTCTCATCCGGCCTCTGCCTCACCGCAAACAGGCACTCCGCTTCCTTCTTCCGCTTCTTTGAGGTTGAGAACCTCAACAGGAAACTTCTCCGCAGATCTTCAAAACAGTAGATTGACCTGGCTGGCAACTGGTGGAACCAGTCCCGAGCCTTCTCTTTCAATGTGATGGCAAACAACATGCACTTGAAGGCGTCCGTCATCTGCCTTATCGACACAACGTCCTCAAACCACTGTACGTGCTGTACCGGGTCATCCTTCCCCGAGTAGTAGGACATGTCGGGCTCCCGGAACCCCTCTGGTACCGGAGCCGAGATGATGAGCTCGCTAAAGGGGCTCTCGCCTCCTGCCTGGCGAGAGGGCACGTCCCGCGGTCTCGGCTGGCTGGCCCGATCCGCGAGACCGTGCCCCGGGAAGAGCTCCCGCACCGCTGCTTCCTTCTCGCCCAGATCCGTCAGCGCCTCCTTGCCCGGGCGCTGGCTCTGGCCTGGGAAGAGTTCCCGCGCCGCCACATCTCTCTCGCCAGCCTCGCCCGGGACCTCCTTTCCTGGGCGCTGCCCTGGGGCGTTCTCGCCCAAGAGCGGGACCTCTTCTATTGGGACCTGAGGGGTGGCCCACTCGCCTCTCGCCGAGAAGGCTAAACTGATTGTTTGCAAGACCTCTCGCCTGAACTCATCCAGCATCCTCTTCGTTGCTTCCTCTCCCCGGGTGGGGGATCCTCCAGAACCTGACCCTTCACCTTCACCTCCAGCCATGGGACAAAACTCGAGGCTTTCTTGAATCGGCTGCCTTCCACGCTCACCGCATCAGAACTGTTGAAGCCAAATATGACCTCAACTGGAGTTCGAAGAAAAAGAGGTGCAGCCAAAACCTACTTCTCTCAAGTCTCAACCCTTAACTGGATTCAAAGGTCCTAAGACTGACCCTATAGCCTCAGCAGTGAGGTCCCACCTCACACCCGGAAGATCTCTGAGAGCTTCCCCTCCAAAGCCAAAGCTGGGCTAGGAGCTCCTCAGAAAGCACTGAAATTTTGAGAGACAATGATAGCTTGCCTTCTAAGGAGCCCTTATGGGTCTATTTATAGCATTTTGCTGTCCTGAATTTACTGAAAAGTCCCTAGTTGGTCTGCCAATAGCCAAAACCCGCTGTTTTTCTGAGGGTATTGGAGTAATTTCTCCTGAGGGCAATTTTGTCATTCCACCCAGGCCCCTGGTCCCCACTCGGCGAGAGCCCCGAGCCGAGAACCTTCTGTCATAGTCTGGCGGAAGCGGTCTTGCCTACCTATAGGCGAGAGTTTTCTTTAAGACGAGCTGGGGCTGGCGCAAGCGCTTGCGCATCGATCGCGCTCGCCAATCTGGGCTCGACGAACACGGGGCGCCTTGCGGCGAGAGCTCATATGTGGCGGGAGCTTATCGCTTAGCGCAAGCGCTCCCGCCTACCTGGGCGAGAACCTTTCCGGCTAGCCTGTCTGACCGTTTGTGCCTCCTGGTCTGGCTCAGCGAATATGGGGTTGTACACTCCTGACCCCGATCTCCCCGCTCTCATCCGTCCGTGACTTTCGATGAACCTGCTGACCGTCCTTGCTTTATTCCTACATTCTTCACGCGTGCATGCCCCCACGACTCTGATCTATGGTGCCCTCTGACACGCTCGCGCCTCAGCCTCCTATGGATCCGGCCATTTCCCGCCGTCTTGATTCTTATGAGGAGTCCATCGCCACGCTCCAAGCCATAATGGTTCGGTTTGATGGTAAGTTCGACGCACTCCTGTCTGGTCGACCGAGTGCTTCATTGACCTCCAACGCTGAGTCGCGATCGCTTCTCAGGGCACATCCGGATATTCCCTGAGATCCCGTTCCACCTTTAGAGGGTTTTTTCCTCGCACTCCCCTCATTCGACTTTCTTTCCTTCAACAATACAAACCCCATGGGTTTTCCCGCGCTAAGTAGTTTTTCGATGTTTATCAGATCCCATAGCCGCACAAGGTCAACACAACTCTCATTGGGTTAACGAGGTCAGCATGGAGGGTTCCATTCTCCATTGGGTTCGTTGGCTTTGTCAGTCCAAGGCTCCAAGCCCACTCTCTCCTAGCCTAATATTCAACGGAACTTATTCGTCTTTACAATGTCCGATACTCGGGCTCCATCGTGGAGTGTCTTTGTGGTGTACACTAGACGTCCCTCAATGACTACATCGTTGAATTTATTGCGTTAGCGATGCATGTATTATTTCTTCCTCCAAAACACTACCTTAGTTTCTTCATGCACGACTTACAACCGCATATCCGCTCCCTCATGTGCACCCACCACCCTCTTTCTATTATTGAGGCCATGTTCCTCGCTCATTTGGTTGAAGTTGAATTTCAATTCAGGTCGCTAGATACTCGATGCTTACCCACGGTGGCCCTTCCTCGTCTTGCCCCCAGACCAACCGCAGTGCACTGCCCACCACAGTTGGAGGCCCACGACCTTCTCATCCGCACAGGATAACCACCGCATCCTCTTAAGCACACCCCGACTGTGCAGCCAGGAGGACCATGGTCTTTCACACAAGGGGCTTGTGCTTCCACTCCAAGCAGCCGTATTCTCCGACCCCCCATGAATGCCCACTGAAGGACCTTTGGGTTCTCATTAGTGAGGAGGAGCCGAAGGTTACCTTCACTGACTTCGAGGCCCTGGAGGTTGATGTTGATGCCAACTATCCTCCGCTCGCAGCCTTGCAACGCCTTGACCTTCTCCTCTTTACCATCGACGGGATTTCTGGCCCACAAACGATGAAGTTCATCGTGAAATTTCTGGGGATTCCAGTAATCGACATGATTGATAGTGTGGCGAGCCACAACTTCATTTCACATTGTCTAGTGGATCGATTGGTGTTGTCATTGACCCCGTTCCACACTTTTCTATCTATTTGGGGGATGGTCGACATCAGACGACTAGGGGCCTTTGCTAAGAGCTAACTCTCACAATCGGCCCAACCCCCTCCATGTTGACTTCCACGCGTTTGCACTTGGTGGTGTGGATATTATCATGGGGGTAGCATGACTACTCACCTTGGACGTCGTCAGTGTCAGTTGAAGTCGCATGACTACGATTCATGCAAGAGGGGACACCATTACTTTTGGGGGCGACACCATTACTCTCGTCTCTTCAAAAAATGGTCGACACCGATTTGGTCGCATATTTGTGGTGCATGGTTGATCAGGAGGCCTACGATCGTCAACACACCCCGATCCTTCGGGCTATTCTGGACATGTTTCCAGGCGTCTTCGCCGATGCCACCCGTATTCCAATGACTTGTCTGAGGAATCACAGCATCTCCTTACAAGTGGGTGTGTCGTACGTATGTGTTCGTCCTTATTGTTATAGACACACATAAAGACGATAGTCGGCATGTATGTTTGGACTACCATGTGCTCAACAAACAAATATCTCATTCTGGTCATACAAGAGCTATTCGACGACCTACGAAGCCTCTTGCTTTTTAAGCTGGATCTTCACTTCGGCTATCACCAGATTTGGGTTTGGGAGGAAGATATCCTAAAGGCATCATCCTGCATGCACAACGACGACTCTGGGTCCATCGACATACCTTTTGGCTTTTTGAATGTGCCCGCCATCTTTCGGAGACCATGAATGTTCTATTTCGGTTGGTCTTGTGTAGACAATTTTTGCTTTTCTTTGATGGTATTTTTTGAATGGAAATGAGTTATCTATCATTCATCCATATAAGGTATATTTAAAGGATTACCTGGGACTCATAAAGATGGGCAGTCAATGGGGAACTAAACCATCTCACATGAAAACATTAATATAATAATACTAATAGTCTAATCTCAACACCCCCCCCCCCCCCCCCCCCCCCTCAAGTTGGGCATGTGATGTCAACCATGCCCAACTTGCCAACAAGCCTTCTAAAGACACAAACGGAGTAACCACAATGTCTCTGTCAATATATTTTTTAATAAAGTGTCTGTCGATCTCAATGTATTTTGTACGGTCTTGTTACACTGGATTGTGAGCAATGTTAATGGCAGCCTTGTTATTGCAGTACAGTCTGATAGGCTCCCTTCTTTTAAGACCAAGATTTTTCAAGATGATTAAGATCCATAGCCCTTCACAGATCTCATGAGTCATTGCCATGAACTCCGCCTCAGCGCTAGATCTGGCAACCACATACTGCCTTTTGCTCATCCAGGTAACAAAATTCCCACCCAGCATAATGCAATATCCTGACGTGGACTGTGATCCTTAATCGATCCAGCCTAGTCTACATTAGTGTAAACCTCAATAGTCAGTTCATCATTTGGTGAGAAAAGGATGTCCTTCCCAGGTGAGGACTTGAGGTATCTGAGAATACAATTAACAATATCAACATGCAGGTCTTTGGGGAGTGTATATATTGATTGAGCACTCCCCCAACATAGGACATATTTGGGCGAGTATCGACAAGTAGATCAATTTTCGTACTAGCCTCTGAAGCTAGGGATGTCTTCAATTGTTTTAGCATTATCTCCTCCAAGCCTATGGTTAGCTTCAATTGGGGTGTCAGCCGGTGATGCAGGATGACTCGTATGGTTTACGCTCCTGTCGGTTTTTTTTTTATATGAAACTCTAAATGCATGCAATGATTAACTTAATTTTGCAAAGTTTTGAGTGAAATTTGCACGAACTTAAGAAATGAAGCAATTAAATTGTTTGTAAAGCACAAATTCGCTACTTCCTTTTAAAATAAATTTTCTTAAATAAAATGGTTCAATTTTAAATCCGGGGAAGAAAGTTCGCAACTTTCGTTTTGTTCCTCTTGTCGTGCCACAATGAAAATCATGAACTCCAAATACGTTTCTGATTGGAGTTTTCGACGTATCGTTTGCTCACGAAACTCGGGCGAAAACCCAACAATGTGGCTATAATCCTAGAGAAATTATAGAGGCACACACAAAGGGAAAGAAAAAGAAACAATTACCCACGAAAGAGACGTCTTCCGTATTCGAAGTCGATGGCGATCACGCGAGGAATTCTTTGTCACCTTCGATCTCCCACTCCGAGGTCGGCTGCTATCGCACACGGGCATCAAAGAGAAATTTTGCTCACTCTCACACGAAAGTGGTTCCACGAGATCACTCACTCTAGAGAAGCCACAAATCTAACATCCTTATTTCACTCGCTTTTCACACTCAAGGTGGAGCCACAAAATCTCAAAGCACCTAAACTAATCCAATCCCTTCACGGCCGCACGTAACAACAGTCAACAATAATAAGAGATTTTCACCCTCAATTAACACCTACAACAGCATTTAACTGCACTATTCATCATCCACATTCTACTCCTAAACAAGAAATCCAACACCAGGATTCACAACCCAAAACACAGCAGGTATCACTCAACTTTCATCAACATCACCAAAAAAATCACCACCGCCAACGAAACCAGGACTCAATGAGAAGCATTACATCTACATTCATCTACTGCTAATCTCACTTACAAAAAATTAACACAACAACAAACCTAATTCACGCCTCCAGGAAGCAAACACAAATTCACCGCAATCTTCATCATTCACCTAACACCTACAATGCTCACACAGAGCTTAATCACGCCTAATTTCTAATAGGAAGCACACAACAACCTCACAAGTACAGGGCATCGCACTGTTCATCGTCTTCATCGACGGGAATCGCACACAACAATCAATTTCAATATTTCATTCTTCATCATTCATCACCCCTCTGATCTCCTGTTATTCTCCTTTTATAGGGCAGCAACCAGTAATAGGCGGTTGTGGCGCGGATGTGTCAAAGGAGCTGGACGCGGGCCTAAAACCTGGAAGGTGCGGCCATGCGGTAAAGGCATGGAGCTGAACTCGCGATGTCGTGGAGGCGTGGACATGGCAGTGGTTTGGAGGAGTTGTGGCCCACGATGTGTGGCGCGGAGGAATCATGGCCGGGAGACGCCATCTTGCGTGCGGGAACCGACGCGAGGAATCCCTAGCCGATGAATCCGTAAGAGCTCAATTTGGGGAAGAGGAACAGTGCTCACATCGGGACTTGACTTTTGCGACAGGACTTGGACCGGCTGTATCTTAAATCATTTAACATATATATATATTATATATTAATAAGTATATATATATGTGTAAATGTGTGCATATATATACATATATAAGTATAGTTATATATTTATATATATGTATATATAATAGTAGAGAAAAATAATACTCCAAACATGGCTACGCGCGCAGGCGTGCAACAACATGACTACACACACAAGCGTGCGACAACTAAAAGTGACAACATAAAATTTGTAAAAATAAAATGCAACTTAATAAATGACACAAACTAAACATGTAAAACATAGGGTCGATAGAGGTCCAAGACTAGTGCGACGTCGGGACTTTTTTTTTAGTCGTCCTAGGCGAGGCTGGTCTCCACCAACTCTCCCCCTCTTGAAATCACTCATCTCTGGCGAGTGGTCCGAGTGGTAGTACCGGAGAAGATCAACATCTATGCCAACGAAGCAAAGATCTCTGAAAACTACCATCAGTAGTGGTCACTGTCCAACATATGCTCGGGAACTATAATAGAGTATTCTCCTGGTGTCTCATGCTCAACCTGAAACTGGTAGTGAAAAACAAAAGGAATTATAATGAAAGTGTCAATAGCGGAATGAATGTAGGTATGTCCTGAATGTAGCTCCTCACTCTCACTCATCAACCCAGAAGAATCAAATGAAGGAGAAGGCAATGAAAAATCTAAAGACTCATGCGAGTAATCGTAGAATTAAGTCAGATTGGCTACGTTAAAAACAAGATTTGCTCTCCAAACGGAAGGCATCTCAAGTTCATACGTATTATGCCCAATCTGCTTTACTACTCGAAAGAGTCCAGTTCTACAGTAGATAGCTTCTTTACGGTACCAGAAGGTAATCGTTCCAGATCTAGTCGAACCATAATCAAGTCATCTATTTTGAAACTAGTAGTCCCTTTTATGCATTTTAATTTGAGTTGCATAAAAATTAAAGTACTATGCAATTTTACGCTCAAAATTTTTTTTATGCAAATCATGCAAATGTAATAAATGAACTACTAATACGATTAACGTCACAAACCGATGGTTTCAGATACCAAGAGCAACTCCTGAGAGAGGTACATGATCAAGAGACTTAAAGGGTGGATCATAAAAGAATTCATCGCGGGAGCGATGATCACTCAAGTGCAAATCAGAGACCACAGTGACCAAATGCGTCGACATGGTGTGCGAATTGTCTCTGCAAGTGTGCGTGACAGGATATAATATCAACGAATCAGTGAGTGCACCCTCAAACTTGACTGTGCCACTAAAGATGGATACATCCCAAATGTGTGGTGAACCCATAAGTTTTTCATCTGGGGGTTTACTGAGAGGGGTATAATAAAATTCGTCGCAAATGCGACGCGTGCAAACATAGGCTCCAGCAACAGATGGAGTGCTCTCAGATAAATGTGCACGAAGTGTGACAACCGTAATAAATGTGTTAATGGAATGTGAGACATCCAGAGGCTCACCAGGTGGGACATATGAAAACTCATCGTGAATACGACGATCAATAGGTGGTACGTCCCATAACTCATCTAGAGTGCGAGCAACTAGATGGTTATGCCCAAGCACTATCAACATCAAGTGAGACAATGGAGCAGGTATGCATGTCTTAAAATTCGCAAATGTACTACTCAGAATAAGCTCATCCACACAATGACGAGGTGGCTCATCTGGAGGCTCAATAGGAGGGTCGTCAAATGACCCATCAGTCGAGTGATGGTCCTCCAGAAAAGAACCATCAGAAGAGGTCGTACTCCCAGATAGAGTAAGGGTGAATATCTCGAAATCACTACTAAGCTCTCGGCTCCCAAACATAATGTCGCTCGGTGCGCCATCAGGTGTAGTGATGTGAGTCGATACGCCATCAGGAGTGATGATGTGACTCGGTGCGCTACTAGGTGAAGTGTGCAAGGAATCTACACTCAAAAGAGAGATAGTAGATATAGAATCAAGGGAGGGTTCACTAAGTGGGGCAGACTCACATGGGGTTGACTCCACACACCTTGTATTAGAACATCAGACATAGTAGGTGATGTCTCCCTGCTTTCGGCAGTGATATGCCCTTGCTGACCCTTAATGTCTATCATCATGTTTGTCTTCAGGACATTAGGAGGATCACTAGGTGTGATGTACTCTCGACGATAGTGACCTTTATAGGACTCTTGCGGGTAGTTGTTACGATCGTCCATATCATAATCATGCCGTGCTCGTAGATGATCATGTGTCCTACGGACGTGTGGTGGTGGTCGCACATGTACAGACTCAAATTCCTCATATAGAGGTGACGTGTAGTATCGATAACGAGAGTGATACTGAACTCTATCCTCATAATATGGTGTTGAAGGACCACTAGGATCCACTCGAGTAAGAGGATAATAACGACAATAATCATCGTACTGATCATCCCTAACATAATGAGATCGTATTGGTGGGTCAATACGTTCTCTGGCAGTGATGTACGGTGATCGATGATAATCATCGAAGTATAACACAGATCTCTGTGATTGGGTACCATAGGAGTGGGTATAAGTGAAGTCGTGATCCTCAAATAAAGGATTTCTCCTTACTGTAGATCTTTCCACATAGTGATGTGGAATATTATAATGTGCACGGACCGAATGCTCATCTCGAATTTGAGGCGACATTGACGCTCAAGGGGGTATTTCTAATCTACTCACCCTACCCTTAAGGTTTTCTAACATTTCACGCATCTGGCAGGCACTCTCAGTTAATGTCGTCATTTGGTAGGCGAAAGGTATTAACCACTGGGGTGGTTCTTCCCCTTCATTTCCTTGGCTCGATGGGCCACGTTCAATGCGACGCATCCTATCTCTACGCAAATACATGCTTAAAAAAAATTAAATACAATATATGATTATGCAATTAAAAAAACTCTTTTTTTTGAAAAAAAAAATTTAAAATGATATGTGGGTTCCTATTCTACGCAGGGCGGATCCCAAAATTTGGAAAAATTTTGACAACCTCCCTCTGATATCGAATTGATGCAGGATGACGCGTAGGGTTTGCGCGCCTGTCGGCTTTTTATAGAAAATCCTAAATGCATGCAATGATTAACTTAATTTTGCAAAGTTTTGAGCGAAATTTGCACGAACTTAAGAAATGAAGCAATTAAATTGTTTGTAAAGCACAAATTCGCTACTTCCTTTTAAAATGAATTTTCTTAAATAAAATGGTTCAATTTTAAATTATGGGAAAGAAGTTCGCAACTTTTGTTCCGTTCCCCTTGTCGTAGCACAACGGAAATCGTGAATTCCAAATACGTTCCCGATTAGAGTTTTCGACGTAGCGTTTGCTGACGAAGCTCGAGCGAAAACCCAACAATGAGGTTATAATCCTACGAGAAATTATAGAGGTACACACAAAGGGAAAGAGAAAAAAACAATTACCCATGGAAGAGACGTCTTCCGTATCCGAAGTCGATGGCTATCACGCGAGAAATTCCTCGTCACCTTCGATCTCCCACTCCGAGGTCGGCCGCTATCGCACACGGGCACCAAGGAGAAATTTTGCTCACTCTCACACGAAAGTGGTTCCACGAGATCACTCACTCTAGAGAACCCACAAACCTAACATCCTAATTTCACTCTCTCTTCACACTCAGGGTGGAGCCACAAAATCTCAAAGCACCTAAACTAATCCAATCCCTTCACGGCCGCACGTAACAACAGTCAGCAATAATAATAGATTTTCACCCTCAATTAACACCTATAGCAGCATTTAACTGCACTATTCATCATCCACATTCTACTCCTAAATAGGAAATCCAACGCCAGGATTCACAACCCAAAACACAGCAGGTATCACTCAACATTCATCAACATCACCAAAAAAATCACCACCACCAATGGAACCAGGACTCAATGAGAAGCATTACAACTACATTCATCAACTACTCATAATCTCACTTACAGGAAATTAACACAACAACAAACCTAATTCACGCCTACAGGAAGCAAACACAAATTCACCGCAATTTTCATCATTCACCAAACACCTACAATGCACGCACAGAGCTTAATCGCGCCTAATTTCTAATAAGAAGCACACAACAACCTCACAGGTACAGGGTATCACACTGTTCATCGTCTTTATCGACGGGAATCGCACACAACAATCAATTTCAATATTTCATTCTTCATCATTCATCACCCCTCTGATCTCCTGTTATTCTCCTTTTATAGGGAAGCATCCAGTAACAGGCGGTCGTGGAGCGAATGTGTCAAAGGAGCTGGATGTGGGCCTAAAACCTGGAAGGTGCGGCCATGGCAGTAGAGGCATGGAGCTGAACTCGCGGCGTTGTGGAGGCGTGAACATGGCAGCGGTTTGTAGGAGTTATGGCCCACGATGTGTGACGCAGAGGAATCGTGGCCGCGAGACGCCATCTGCGTGCGGGAACCGACGCGAGGAATCCCTAGCCGATGAATCCGGAAGAGCTCAATTTGGGGAAGAGGAACAGTGCTCCCATCGGGACGTGACTTTTGCGGCAGGACTTGGACCGGTTGTATCTTAAATCATTTAACATATATATATATATATGTGTGTGTGTGTGTGTGTAAATGTGTGCATATATATACATATATAAGTATAGTTATATATTTATATATATGTATATATAATAGTAGAGAAAAATAATACTCCAAACATGACTATGCGCGCAGGCGTGCAACAACATGGCTACTCACACAGGCGTGCGACAACTAAAAGTGACAACTTAAATTTGTAAAAATAAAATGCGACACAATAAATGACACAAACTAAACATGTAAAACATATGGTCGATTGAGGTCCGGACTGGTGCGGCGTCGGGACTTTTTTTTCGTATACTTAGTCGGGGCTGGTCTCCACCAGCTGGTCTACACTCACTCATTCCTGAGACTTCAAGGAGGTCAAGTATATATTTTTTCTGTGATATGAAAATCTCATATTTGAACTGCGCAACCTCAATACCTAGAAAATATTTGAGGTTCCCCAAGTCGTTCTCTTCAAATTCTCTCGTCAGTCTCCCTTTTAGTGTCTGAATTTCATCTCGATCATCTCCTATTATAATGATGTCATCCAAATAAACTATTAGAGTTGTTAACTCGCTTTTATTGTTTTTGATGAAAATGGTATGATCTGCATTACTCTGGATGTACCTGAAGCATGTCATGGTCTTGAGGAATCTTTCAAACCAAGCTCTAGGAGATTGCTTCATGTTATATAATGTCTTCTTCGTCTTGCATGCCTTACATTCAGATCCTTTAGGAGAAAGGCCAGGAGTTAGAGTCTTGTATACTTCTTCCAAATTATAATGAAGGAACACATTCTTCACATCATGTTGACTGAGATTCCATCCCTTACAAGCAACACACGACAGGAGAACACTTATAGAATTCATCTTAGCGACCATAGCAAAGGTTTCCTGGTAATCAATTTATGTCGTCTAAGTGTACCATCTTGTGACCAACATTGCCTTGTATCTCTCCATGACACCCAGAGTGTTCTGTTTGACAGAAAACACTCACTTACATTCTACGATAGTCTTCCCTTTAGGCAACTGTAACAGGTTCATGTGTGATTTTTGTCATGGGCATGCATTTCTTCAAGCATAACTGCCTTCCACTTGTCATCAGAAGGGCATCCGGCCATGATGTAGGAATGAAAATTGCAAACAAAGAAGAGACAAAAGCTCTATTGTAAGCCATTAAAGACAAATAAGAGACGAACTGAGATAACGAGTGTTGTGTAGAGGTACCTTCCCGTAAAGTAATGGACCCTGACGACGTATCAAATGTCGGTTGTAGGATTTTGATAGGGGCCTCTGTATTTGTTCCCTTAGAATGACGAGAGTGGTCATGCAAGGGTTTCACCATAAGAGCAGCAAAAGTTAGCACATGAGCAGTAGGAGACGGAGTCGAGTGAGATTGATACAATGAAGGAATGGGTAACGAGGTGGTAGATAGAGAATCAGTGTGAGTTAAAGAGCTCACTTCCAACATAAGAGAGGTCCCCCTGAAGTGAGGGCTCGTAATAGCTCTCTGATTCATGGAACTTTGCATCCATTGTTACAAAAATCTTCTTGTGAACCGGGTCAAAACATTTATAACCCTTCTGAGTAGGAGCATGACCTATGAAGACACTTGTGAGCACGAGGATCAAATTTACCCTTTTGATGAATATAGACAAAACAAATACATCTGAATATACGAGGTTGCATATTAGTAGGAGAAGCCCAAAAAGTGTGAAGTGGAGTGTTATACCCTAGGACACATGAGAGTATACAATTAATAAGGTAGGCAGTAGTGAGAACGACATCCCTTCAATAATACTTAGGAAGGTGCATTTGGAGAAGAAGGCACCATATAACTTGCAAAAGACGATGATTCTTACGTTCGGTCGCCCTATTTTGAGCAGTGGAGTAAACACAAGATGTTTAGTGGAGAATGTCACGATTCAAATTGAGAATCAATGTATTCGCAACCATTGTCAGTCCGAAGAATTTTTATAGAGGTATCAAATTGCGTAGAAACCATTTTGTGAAACCGCTGAAATAAAGAGAACTTCATCTTTAGCCTTCATTAGGTAAACTCATGTTGTGCGGGAGAAACAACCAATAAAAGTTACAAACCAACGAAACCAGAAATAGAAACAACGAGACAAGGCTTTCAAGCATTACAATGTATAATATGAAATGATGCAAAACTAGAAGATGAAACATCATGAAAAAAAGCACGATAATGTTTACCAAGTGCACAATCATCACAATGAAAATTATCAACTAAAGCAGAAGGTAAAGTAGGAATTAAATGTTTCATAGACATAATAAAAGGATTTTCAAGACGACAATACTAGGACTCCAAAGTGACCGTCTGGTCAACATGAAGAACCTGGGGAGGAGAAACAAGAGTGAAAGATACAATCACATAGAGCCCATCCACCAGACTATCAGAGCTAATCACCATTCTCGTTTTCAGGTCTTGAAAAATGCCAGACAAGGGGGAGAATGTCGCATAACAGTTCATAGAGTTAGTCAAATGAGTAATGACGAAATGGTTGCGAGTTAATTTATGTCCATGAAAAACAAAAGAAAGAGTGAGAGAGGTGCAATAGATGGTTCATTTCCCGGCAATCGAAGATAGGGAACCATCTGCAATGCTCACATTGTCCCTACCAAACAAAAGAAGGTAAGACACAACCTATAGCAGAGCCAGTCATATGATTCGTTGCTCCAAAATCAATAATCCAATGGATAGAAGGATGAGAAGACGAATTATGAGCACCTGAGAGTTCCTGATGAGCATGCGAAGATGAAACGCATAAGGCTCCAGAGACCGCCCCTGTATCAGGTGGTGGAAGGTATGGATCTCATCGGCAGACAGAGTCAGGGGTGCAGATTGGACAATGAGAGGCGGGGTCTCCTCGGAGGCATCAGACAGGTGGGCAGAGCTGGGATGAGTAGGGCGCCCTTGAGAGCGACCGTAACCACGACCGCCACGTGGTACAGAACCACCATTGGTATGGGAAAGCTATGGAGACGAAACATGTGTCTCGGATATGACGGGATTTCCCGCAGTAATCATAAAGCAAATGATCTTTGTCGATGGACTTGGGCCTGGAATCATGAGGAACTCTACTGCTAAACTGAACAAACATGGCAGATCCTTCTGAAGCAGTGTCGGGGGTCCATGTCTGTTGTCTATCAAATTCTTGTTAAACAAGACTAAAAATCTCTGGAAGAGAGGGCAGAGGAGAGCGCCCAAGGATCTGAACGTTGATCTGATCAAAGTCCCAACACAGACCATGAAGAAACTCAAAAACTTTGTTCCTGTCTTCCCGAGCTCGGACAAGGAGTTCATCTTCAGGAGACACGAGTGAGAGAGTAAAAGTGATCATACTCTTGATAAAGCTGAGTGAACTTCATGTAGTAGATAGACAGAGGGCGATCGCCCTGACGAAGGAGGGAGATCTTTTATCGCAACTGGAAAATCCGGGAAACATTGCCCCGACAGGAGTAAATGGCCTCGACCCTCTTCCAATTATTCGCTGTGATATCCAAAAATAGATCATTCTGGGCAATAGAGTCAACCATAGAGTTTGTCAGCCAAGACATAACGAGGGAATTCTCAGACTACCACTGCAGCCAATCTAAAGAATTCTTGCCCGGTGTTGGAGTAATACCCAGAACATAACCAGACAAATGCCTGCTCTTCAAGGCATGGGTAATAACCCAAGGTCACGGAAGAAATTGGAGACATTCAGACGTATATTCGTGATTTGAGGGGTATTATGGTCATGACCTGTCCGAGTGGAGCCACTAGACATCAAAGTAGTAGAGGAAATGTCGGCACCAGAAGAGATCGTAGGAGAGACGTCAGTCCCCGACATTATGATCAAAGAATAAAAATCAAGGGTCCAAGGGTGGAACTCTAGAAACACCTAAATAGAAATTAAGGTTGTCTCATAGAAGGAGGAACGACACCAAGGTTATGTAGGAGCCTCCAATAAAGAGCGACACTGAAAATTCCATCTGACTAGAACCGCATTTCTGGTGCCAAGTGATGGAGCGACAACAAAAAAACCACTGGAGCAGGGCTAGAGCGGCGACTACGGAGGAATTTGCTGGTGGAGAGTACTGGCGCTACAACAACGACTGCTGGCGACGGCGGATGCGCGAGAGGAAGCTACGACTACTGTCGATGGGTGCTGCGACTGCTAGCGACAGTGGATGTGTGTGAGAAAGTGGATGCGGTGGAAGAGAAAGCTCGGGATCAAACTCTAAGGCTCTGATATCATGTTGAAAGGAAATGAGTTATCTATTATTCATCCATATAGGGTATATTTAAAGTATTACATGAGACTCGTGAAGGTGGACAGACAATGTGGGACTAAACACCTCAAAGTGGTGCAGCGGAAGCATGGTAGGCCCATAACCCACAGGTCTCAGGATTGGAGCTTGACTCTGATACCATGTTGAAAGGAAATGAGTTATCTATTATTCATCCATATAAGATATATTTAAAGGATTACATGAGACTCATAATGGTGGACAAACAATGTGAGACTAAACCATCTCACATGAAAACATTAATATAATAATATTAATAATCTAATCTCAGCAGCATCTTAGTTTACTGCTCCTCCTAGAAGGATCACCTCCGTCATGTGAGGACGACACTTGCCACCCAGTAGGGGCATGTTTTGTTTGTGAGCCTGAAGAAGTGCACTTTCGGTCAGACCGAAATTAGCCCCAAGAAGTGCACTTTCTGCGCGGTGAGTCACAAAGGAGCCGCCCTCCAGTGGCCCACACCCCGCTCTCTCCATGATGTACAAGGCTTTCTGGGCCTCACTGGGTACTACCAGTGATTCATTAAGGATTATGACAAAATTGTCAAACCATTCCCCAGCATGCAAAAGAAATTCAATGTTGACGCATTCCAGTGGACACCAGAGGTGGCCACAACCTTCCATGCCCTCCAGCCAACCCTCAGTACCGCCCCAGTCTCGACTCTTCCTGATTTCTCATGGTCGTTTGTTGTGGAGTGTGACGCCTCAGGCACAGGTGTCGACACAGTGTTGAGGCAAGCGAGGCAACTCATTGCCTACGTCAGTCATATGTTTACGACCACTGTCAACCCTCGCTCTACTTATGAGTCAGAGCTTATGACGTTGGTCCTTGCTTTACAACACTAGTACCCCTACCTGCTTGGCCGACACTTCACTGTCCGGATGGATCATCATAGTCTTTGGTACCTTTTGAATCAAATGATTGCCACTCTGACACAATAGGTTTGGGTTGCAATACTATTGGGTTATGCTTTTTCTATCAAATTTCACGCTGGCTCCTTCAACCACCCGACCGATTCTCTTTCACTGTAGACCAAGCTTGTCAAGGCGACAAGGAGACCAAGGTGTTAAAGATTGTACCAAGGCGAGGCGACGCCTAGGCGTCGCCTAGGCGACCAAAGCGTTTAACATGCTCAGTAAAGTGTAACTCCCTTTTAAACTACAACATGCAAAATAATTGGAATGGTTATTTTCACTCTCACTCACATGGGGTAACTGAGCTAAAATCACTCTTCAAATAGTCAATAGTTCTCTACATTATCAACAAAATATAAGCATTCGACGGTAAATATTGAACACCATAATTAAATTTCTAAATTTCATACAAAGCATCCACAACCACTACAATGTTAGTGGTCAAAAAAATAAGCCAACTATGACATTACAAAATTATACTTAAACAATGTAAAAAATATATGCATTTGAAAAATATGAATGTGGGAAAAAACACACGTAATTATATCTTTGTTAGTGATGATGTAAGTTGATTTAAATGAAGGTAAAGGTAACACAAAATTACCCATATGTAGAATAAGATGAGGAAAAAGATGATTTACTTACTAGTTTGTGAACTAATAAAATTATAATATGACATTATGACGTCATTTAAACAGAAACACAATAACATTCATTGAACAAGGATTGACAGTATGTAAGTTGATATGGCAGTATGTCTTCTCATACCACAGAGTTAATTGATAAAGAGGTAAAAAGAATTATTGAACAAGGATATAATTTTGCAAAAAATATCCCGACTCAACATGTTAATTGACAGTATGTCTCCTCAAACCGCAGAGTTAATTGATAAAGAGTTAAAAAGAATTATTGAACAAGGATATAATTTTGCAAAAATATCTTGACTCAACATGTTGAACAATTACATTTATTAGCAAAAATGCTAATTGAACATGAGACATTAACGAGTCAGCAGATTAAAAATTTATTAAGTAATAGAGCCTTAAATTCAGAAGCAGAAAATTTATTTCCTACAAACAGATTAAAAGCAGAAAATTCAGAAGAAGAATTCAGAAGAAGGAGCGAACCTGCGGGAGACGGAAAGCAGCCCTAGCGTCGGGAGAAATAAAGCATACTCGAGAGAAAGTTTTTGCGCCGAGGCGTCCGGGCGTCGCCCTGGGCGCCTGGGCGCCTGGGCGCATCTAGGCGGGCGCCTAATACAAGTGCTGCTAGGCGTGCATCGCATAACGCTCTTGTGGGCGCCCGGGCGCCTAGGCGTCGCCTAGGCGACGCCTTGATAACATTGTTGTAGACGCATATTGCTCGCTTAGCATTTATTTTGAAACCTGTATGGGAAGATGCCTCCCTTGTCCATCGCGAGGTTGTTGTCAATCCACTCCTTCGACTGATTGTTGCGGCCTTAGGGGCAGATGCCACCGCCCTGCCATCATATAGTATCCCAAGGGATCGCTTCCACCACCACGGCCGTTTAGTGCTCTCAACTTCGTCACAACTCATCCTACGCATACTCATAGAGTTTCACTCGACCTCGGAGGGGAGCCAAGCTGGTACCTTTTGGACATACCATCACTTCACGACGTCTCTGTATTTGCCCGACATGTTCCAACAAGCCAAAGCATTTGTGCAACCTGCTTACCGTGTCAGCGTGTCGAGTACGAGACCACTTTTCTTGGTCTCTCCTTCCGCCACCTCCTATCCTGGTCCAAATCTGAGAGGATTTGCCATGGATTTTATTTTGAAGCTCCCTCGCTCCAAGACGTGGGATTGCATAGTGGTCGTGGATCGTTTATCCAAATACGCCCACTTTTTGCCCCCTCAGTCATTTGTTTCTTGCTTCATTGTGAATAATCGCGACCATTTATTTCTGAACTCCTTTTGCCCATCGTTGTTCAAGATGCAGGGCACTCAGCTTCGTATAAGTACAACTTACCACACCCAGACGGACGGGCGGTCCTAGGTAATGAATCGTTGCTTGCACAAATATCTACGATATTTTGTGTGCGACCTACGGGCATTGGCCGATTGGCTTTCCTGGGCAGAGTACTCGTACAACGCCTCTTTACACACCAGTTCCGACCTAAGTTATCAAAGGCGCAAGGCGCACCGAGGCGTAAAGGGCTCCTGGAGTCTAGGCGCAAGGTGCAGGCGCGCGCCTGAGGCACGTGAGACGCACAAATGGGGGAAAAGGAAATTGAGCGAATTGGGCGCCCAAAATTGAGCGAATTGGGCGCCCAATTCGCGCGAATTGGGCGCCCAATTCGCTGGAATTGAGCGAATTGGGCGCCCAATTCGCTGGAATTGAGCGAATTGGGCGCCCAATTCGCTGGAATTGAGCGAATTGGGCGCCCAATTCGCTGGAATTAAATGAATCCGCTCAATTTCGGCGAATTGGGAGCCCAATTCGCTGATTTTGAGCGAATTTGGCGCCCAATTCGCTCAATTTCAGCGAATGGGGCGCCCAATTCGCTCAATTTCAGGAATGGGGCGCCCAACTGTGTCTAGGGGTGCCTCGGGTGCGTATGAGATCATGTTTTTGCCCATCTCAATTTTTTTTTTAAAAACACCTTGAAAGCCCCAGACGCACCTGGGAGCCTGTAAGGCGCATGCCTGAGGCACGCGCCTGGGCGCTCCTGGGGCACATCGTCCGTCTCAGCCGTGCTGAGGCGCGGCGGGCTGCACCCGGTGCGCCCGACGCCTCAGGCGCGCGCCTTGACAACTGTGGTTCCGGCATCGCTCCATTCGAGGCAGTCTTTGGTGGACCCCCACCATCCCTCACGCGCACTCTTCCTAGTGAATGCCCTAGCGGCGTCCCTGTCTGATCTGCTCCGTGATCATGACTCTGTTCTTCTCCAACTGCGCCATCACCTATTGTGTGTGTAGGGCTGAATGGTTGTCTTTGACAACCACCACCACTGCGATGTCCAATTCACTGAAGGTGGTATCGTGTCTGTCAAGCTTTGGCCGCACCGTCAGATTTTGTGACCATGCAAACTCACTCCAAGCTAGCGGTCAAGTTCTACGACTCATTTGAGATTGTTGCACTGGTTAGCACTCAAGCACATCGCTTCCGTCTTCCTCCTGATAGCTGCATCCACCTAATGCTTCACGTCTCTCAGTTAAAACTGGTTATTGAAGGTCATCCACTCGAGGCGTCTCTGCCCCCACTAGCTCCCGGGCTCACCTCGCCAGGCTGTCTCCATCATCTCGTCACGGGCACACATTCTATCCATCGTGAGGAGTCCTCAGTCGAGCAAGTCTTGGTGCACTGCAATGATCGTACGCCATCGGAGGCCACATTGGTTGACCGGTCTGATTTTTGTGCTCATTTTTCAGACTTCTGCTTTGAGAACTAGACAAATTTTCCAAAGAGCGGCATTGTTACAGACTTAGAACCACATGAATATTTTGGGGAGTGGAATGTATTTTTTTCTTGTTTTGTATTTGGGACGGTGGTGTTATATAAACCCACAATGCTATGTATTTTTCTTTATCTTGGAGTATTACAAAACTTGGGAGCACTAAGGTGCTATTCTCGATCCCTCCTCCTTGCCCGTCCTCTCTCCCCGTGCATCTAACATTGTGCTACCGTGTTACCCAAATAATCTACTCTTCATATTCAAATTCAAACAGTGTGAGGTAGAACGAGTACCGGCTGAGTATATGATCTGTTTTGACCATCAAAAGTACAGGCAGACAGGAAGGGAGCATTTATTTATCATCACAAAACGTGGATTTCGGAGATCATAATTTGATCTCAGAGGACTTGTTGGATGAGAGTTTACAATTCAGAAAGCTTATCCAAAGCTCTTGCCAATCAGCAGACATTCATCGGCCCATATTTGCAATCCCAAATACCTCTTTAGCAGTAGTTACCTCCAAAGATTTTCGGCATATTTTTATCCTTAATTTGTTATTTTCATTTTAACGTTTATATTTTAATTTCATTTTCAGCTGTAATCAATCCAAAGTATAAAAGGGTTCTACTATTATTTTTTCAGGAATTGTTCAACTTTAATCAATGAAAATCTGGTTTTCTTCCATGGATTCATAAACTATCTTTCCCTAGCTTTGCGTAGGGTTCATTAGGTTTGATGATCCGTTCCATCTTTTTTTTACATGTTTCTACGGCGCTAGCAGATTACTGAGGTTATATTTTTCACATCGAAGCATGATACTAATCTTTAACATAGTTTTCCTTTTTAGTTTGTTATTATTGTTGGGTTCTACTATACAATTCATTGCGGGACTACTGTTATTAGTTGCTGCCTTACTAATGATTCCTTTGCGCTCATTTATAGTTGGTGCACCACATACGACGACTTGCTCTCGACGAACAATCCCTTCCCACAACCAATCCCCTTATCGGTGAGTGTTCTGTCAGAGCAACTCTGTTTCCCCGTTATATCTCTTCGTGGTCTTGTGATTTACGGACGTGTAAACTTAATCATATGCAGGAGATGGTAGATTTCTTGGTAGATATATGGCATGAGGAAGGGCTGTATGATTGAAGAACTTAATCTGCACTCGAAGTTGGAGCATCGTAATTTTATCGGAGCTCTGCGTTTTCGAAAGGTCACTCATATTTCTCAAAAAATTGAACGAATAATTTCGCCGCACTCTATTTCGAAATCATAGAAAGCCGCATGCAAACCCGAATTTTTGTATGCAAAAATAATGTATTTGTGGTTTGTGTTGATCACTGCAAGGTCAATTTGGTCTTTTGAGTATCATAAGTTTAGAATATGTTGCTGTAGTTTTCCCATTTGTAATATAATAGTTTAGGAGCTGATCTCATAAAACTGCTCTTTGAAAGCTGATTTATGAAGCTTTACTTATACACACAGGGCTATTTACTGAGATCCACCCTCTATGCTTCCTAAATTACAGGTTGCACCCCTTACTTTTTGAAATTACAAAAACCTTTCCTTTAAATTAACATTTCATAACATGCATACACACAAAAAAACCTAAAAATTTACTCCATGTGTGTATTTTTGTGCATGGATGTTATGAAATGTAAACTTACATGGGAGGTTTTGTAATTTCAAAAGTAAGAGGAGTGTAACCTGAAATTATGATCAACTTTTAGCAGAACTTTTAATAAATATTCCTGCACACACATTGCACAAAGAAGAGAACTGTTGATTGATTTATATCAAACTGGGCGTCGCTCGTCATGCCCGACCGAATCGAATATCCCCACCTTCAATACATCGAAATAGAGACAATCTTGAGAGTGCAGTAGCATTTCTCCGTCGAAGTTTTTGATTGATGTTGTTTGTGTGCGCTATTGACGACTATTTAATGGTGTCGAGCAGCTTTTAGTTAGTGGTGGTGGGTGGGAGGCAAGCCCGCCCCCCTCGGATCCGCCCCTGAATACACCCTGACAAAATCCAACATTTTACGCGAAGTTGAAACACATTGATGCTCGATCATTGGATAGTAGGTATATGATGGTAACTGGTGCGGGAAATTTACCCGAGTAGACATTTTTCATGAACTCAAGTAACTCTTGATTTGGCGAGTTTGTTCTATATGTGAATAATCTGTCATGTTTTGCTGGAGATTCAACATTCCAACCTTTGGGATTCATATAAAAAAGGTAATTCTGAGTCCTTTGGATAGTAAAATCTGCGAATAACCAAAATAGGTCTCCGGATAACAATCGCAATATTTTTTGAGGAAAAAAGATATGTTTGCATATCTTATAGTAGGGGCGTAAGTTGGAACCAACCGAATCGCCGAACCAAACCAAACCACATAGTTCGGTTCGGTTTTAGTGTTTCGTGGTTCGGTCACGGTTCCAATTTTTGAAAAACTGTGTTTTGATTTGATTCACGGTTTTGAATGTTAAATCAACTAAATTGTATTAGCACTTCCATTAATATTAGTAATTTAATATGCTTGATTTATCTGGACGTCATAGTTGGCACGATAGTAGTTTAATAAAAGCTTAATTTGTGTTACATTAAGTTATTGATTGGAGTGACGCATTGCTTTTTTCGTCACATGAGTCACATCAATAAACATCATGTATGAAAGTGTGCAACTATGTTTTTTTTATTCTTTAAAATTATGTATTCATATTTTTTTAAAAAACCATCAAAACGGAACCAAATTATTCAGTTGTTTTCACGGTTTGGTTTCAAATTTTTGGAACTACATAGAGATGATTTGGTTCCAAATTTTTGGAACTACATAGAGATGGTTTGATTTATCGTTTTGCTTAAAAATCGATCCAAATTGAGTTGTTATAGTAAGATCACTAAATATTAAATATGTAGATTATGTTTATATAAATCGGCAAAATTGCATGAATTTTAGGTATTTTTTGAAATTAGACCCTAAATTTTTATTTAGTTCAAATTGCATGAATTATAGTCATATCATGTTTTGCTAGGACTCTCATGTCGTTTTAATTAACAGGAAGCAGTTTTAAAATTTAAAAATAAATTTTTTAAATTTTATTTTCAAAAATGTCTTTTCAAAATTGAGAGAAGTGCTTGGATAACTTTCAGCGGTGGCGAGGTAATATTAACTAATTTACCAAATAAAGAGTTAATATTAACCAAATGTCAAATGATATAATTGTTGCGGGTCACCCGGTTTATCCCTGATCTAAAGAATCAAACCGCCTTAGGTTGAAGTTGAATTGGGCACGCAAACTGTCAATGAAAATCCAACAACAAATGACAAGAGGTTTTTTTACTGTGGAAAATCAGGAAATGGTGAAAAATCACGTGATCGGATCTGTGTCGATCAAAATCCACTATTTCACTGAGTTTGCAAGTTTTGAGAGTTTCCTCGAAGGGTGACAAGTCACCTCTCTGTTACAAGCTTTGAATACAAGAATAACGTAAAATAAACTAGTGAGAGCGCCCAAGTGGGAAAAATATCAAGTCCTCAGAGTCTTAGTGAAAGCGCTCACGTATAGTCGAAGCCTTGATGAGAGCACTCCCGCAGAGAAGAATGTCAAGTTCCTGAAGTCTTGTGATGTCTTCACGTCGGCATCCACATATCTGAATTCTAGTGTCTTCTCTAGGGCTCACAAAAGCGTCTGAGTAAGCGTCGGACGTTGTGCACGCTACAGATGGAGCGGAATGAATTCCAAGCAGAGAAACGATTCAAGACTCACGTTCTTGCCGGAAAACATCAGAGCTCTCTCTAGTCTCTCGAGTTGCTTATCTTCAAATGAGGGTCTGGGGGGTTTTTTTATAGTTTTTTGGATAAATATGCTGGTAATTGCGCCCGGGCGGAATTTGAGGTACTGAATGACGTCGCTCTGTTCTGGTCACCTGGATCGCATATTTTCATGAAATGATAGAAGTGCCCCCAAGACGGCTCGGGCGGCCTGGGCAGACCGCCCGGCGGCGGCGGCCACCGGCATGCGCGCTGCCACGCGCGAGGGGCGCATGCAAGCGCGCGCAGACCACACGAACAAGTCGACCGGGCACGCGTGGAGGTTGGCTGCCTGCGTTCCTGAGCTGGTCGTTTGAGAGCGGGTGCGCTGACCGTGTGTGCCCGCCACTCGTGTGGGTGTGCGCTTGTCTCTTGCGTGTCCATGTGCGCTTGGCTTTGCCCTCCTTCCAGGGTGTTTTTGGGTATCTAGGTAAGCGCGGCTTGGTGCGGTCAGCTCGTTTGGTTGGGTTGGCTGTCCAATGTGTCCTTGGTCGAAATCTTTCCGGTTTGACTTAGAAAATTCAGGAGAGAACCCCATCAATAATTAATATTAATTGCTTGTCATTAATGGTGAAAAAAAGGAAAGTATAGGGGGAAAAGAAAAAAAAACGGCCCTTTGGGAAAATCGACAGGAGGTGTTGGGGACTGGTGGAGAAGGGAGGGGAATCAAATGTTCAACTGATCTAGGGAAGGAACTAGGATTTTGAAGCAGCTCAGCTGGCACAATAAATTTAAACTCATGGAATTTGAATTTAAATGCAATTTGAACTCTAAATATCATGAATCTTGTAGGAGGCTGGAATTTAAAGCAGACCAGCTGGCACAGTAAACTTAAATGCAATTTGAATTCAAATGCGATTTAAGACAAGAGCTGTTTGGGGACTGGTGGAGAAGGGAGGGGAATCAAATGCAATTTGAACTCTAAATATCATGAATCTTGTATCAGTTACCATTGTTAGCCTTGGTGTGCTTTATTTTTCTCAATACTATGGGTTGACAACTCATGGAAACTGCTTTCTATTTCTCATCCAATTGTTTCGTGAGAGTTCTTTCAGCAGTCAAAAGTCTATCCAAGAGGATACAATTCACATCTTCTAGGAAAACCCTAAGTCAACCAAGTTTCATGAGAGTTCTTTCTCATCCAATTGTTTCATGAGAGTTCTTTCACAAGTCAACTTCATGATTGTTGGATATATAAGGTTCTCCAATTGTCTAAATTCGACTAATCCATTGCAAGAGATTTGTTCGATACTAGAAAAAAAATCAATCAAGTTTTGTCACTGTATCAAACAATTTTTTGTGACCGGGCTTTGGGAAAATCCTAATTCCGTCACTGATTGGATGTAAATTCAACACACCACAGATTTCCAACAATGCTGGAAGAAAGGTACCAGATGGAGCCGATCAGGTGAATTTTTAAAGTGTCACTAATAAATCAAAGGGAAGAAGTGCTTTAGCATTATCTCTTCAAATGCGACGAATCTCTGTTGGGAGGGTGAAGCAATGTTCGTGTGCCTGCTCCGCTGCTCGGGCACCACCGGAGGCAGGGGAAAGGAGGCAAAATGGGTGACCGCAGGCCTCGTCGTCGCCAGAAATCTCTCGAGAACAAGGGGCTCACACGCAGGAAACGTGCAACTGCGAGAATGAATCCGGCCCTCTCGTTTTTTTGCAAAAATCACGTACGGGCACGTGCACAGGCTTGTCTTAACGTGGGTCTGCCCATGAACTGATCGGTTGAAAACGACGAACATCTAAACACCTCTTCGATGGCCGTTTACAACAAGATGACACCAGGTTGTGGTTTAAAAGGAATCCCAAATGCAGCCAAAGTGGGAATCAAACATTATCATGAAATGAACCTTCACTTTGGATCCCAAATGGAGGGTATCTCAATTCCTGGGGGGGGGGGGGGGGGGGGGGGGTCCTACTTTTCAAATCTAAAACTACAACCAAAGATAAGGTTTGAATACAAACTTTGAATAATTAAATTCAATTTTGGATGGATTGAGAGAGTTTATAGCAGAGGTCAAACTATATATTCTTTTGTTAGGTGGATAATTTGTATGAATATTAAATAATGATAATGATAAGAATTATATATTCTAAATGCATTCTATAGTCTTTGCTTGCATTAATTTCATATTTATACTATATATTATTATCATGTTACACAAGTATAATTACAATACTATTATAAGTACATTACTACTCAATTTTGATAGATTCTAGAGGAGAATAGCTCCTAAAGTTGAATTGACTTGGAGAGTAAAGTGCACAAATGCATTTTACGGTATTGCACGTATCTCAAAGTGCATTGCAGTGATCACATGAACCGTTAAATGACTACACTTTACTAAAAAATGCATTTATGTACTTTATCCCCTTTTAGAGAAATTAATTATTTGATCACCTTGCTACTCAGACGGAAATAGGATTTAGACTGCGTTTGGCGCGGTTTATCGCAGGTTATTTGTTCTGGTAAGATTGGTCAAAAATGTCATTGTCATAGAATGTATGTTTGGTATCACAAATGTTACAAAAAAGGAATTAGTTTGAGGCATAAGATTTTGGTATAACAATGACATTTTTGTCCAACCTCACCGAAGCAAATAAGTCGTGATAAACCATGTCAAACGCAGCCTTAGACTGAGCTCAAATGCAAATAAAATATCAATATAAATTTAAAATAAAAAGTCAGAGTGCATGAGCGTTAAGGACCCTAGTTATTTTGCCATAGCACTTGAAGCTCTAGTAAGTCGGATGTAATTAAACTCATGGAGTACCCTATGAAGCCAGTTGATGAAGATGTGTAACTTGTAATGGCGTACTATAATAAATGAAGAATTGAGAAGCAAATCGAGTGATTCAGTTCAGTTCTCACGGGTCTCGATTTGGTTCAGAATCCACAAAAATTAGAACTGGGCAATTCGATTAGGCTCTCGGTTCTTGAGTTCAGGAGAACTGACCCGAAATCAGCTTATTGACATTAGGTCTATGAAATTTTATAGACATGGGAAGTATATATTTTACAAAAAAAAAAAGTTCTAGTTAAGAATGCTTACATATACGAGGGTATTTGTGAAAAGATTTATGAAACATGAGTAAAATCGAGAACCAAATTTGAACCGAATCGAGTTTTTCGGTTCGGAGCTGGTTCTATATCTTAGCTACAAGGATAGGTTCTAGTTCTGAAAAGTTGGGACTGAACCTACATGGATTGGTTCATAGTTTTGGGAGGACCCAGTCTGAACCGACCCGAGTTGTGCCCCAAAAGAAGTGGATAAGACTGTGTTGCCGGAGCGCCGAGAGCTCATTAAAGATCTCACCCGCTAGAGCATTGCTTGACGGGTCAAGAAATTTGAGTCCAACGAGGTTCCCAAGCTTCAGTGGCTAGGGCGTCTGGGAGCGACAAGTTTCGATGGCTAGGGCGGCAGGAAGCAGCGAGCGGAATGGGTTGGCATCACTTTGAGAATGAAAAAAAAGAACAAAAATGAAAATATGCATTCCATAGATTGAACAAATTTATGTTATGCATTGTTCACAGTTAAGAATGTAAGGAATTTTTGAATCAAAATGTTAATTGACATTAAAGAACTTTTAATTGCACAATGCATTGTCAATGTCTCTCTAAAAAAAATTTAGTCACAAAATCATGATTAGTGCTTTTCACAAATAATATGGTTCATGAATAATTCAAAGTTCTATTAAAATTCGGTTAAATTTTGTATATTTGGAATCCGAATCTGAATGATTTTGTTCATGTTTGAATTATTCACGAATAGTTTACGAATACTATAATATATACTTAAATAAAATTAATATATACAATTAAATATTATATATAATTGTATTTGAACATTATATATAATTAAATATTATAAAATTTGAATTTGGAGTCATGTTTAAATCCGAATTCAAAACCCAAATTCGAATCCAACATTTTGTGACGAATCTGAATTTGAATTCGAATTAGATACCGAATATTCGAATGAATCTGAATCTAAATCTTTGTTTTCTATGTCAAATTTGAATTCGATTAAAGTGCTATTTGATTTGATTCGGTTTATGAACCGCTAATCATGGCGAAATTCTTCGGTCCGGGCTCCGGTTATAGATCCCCGTCCGGGATTTTGGCCCATAAAATTAATAAAATATCACGTTTTTTTCAGTTTAAAACGGCTAGAGCTTGACGTTTAGATTTTTTCACTTTTTCGAGCCCTCTCACCATATATCTCAGATACCCTGATACCCTTCGACGATGTTGTTGGACTTCTTCTTCCTCGATGCCGCTCACCTCGTCCTCGCCATTTTTCGGCAACCTAGATATTTCTTCCCTTTTTATTACATTTCAGTTACGTCGTTCTCGCCACCACCCCCCACCCCTAGCATTTTCCAGTTGCGCCGTTCTGCTTTGAAATATCGCAAATGTTTATGAGATATCTCAGTTGTCTTTATGGATATCTCAAATATAATTTGTGATAGCTTAGATGTCAAATTTGACATCTCAGAAATTATTTAAGATATCTCAGATGTCATTTTTTGTGATTTCTTTGTTGATTTTTTTCAGAATTTCATCATGTTTAAGGGTCCTGTCAGAGTTCATTATCTGTCATCTAGATGTTTTATTTCTTCATTTTGCGCTACAATGCAATCAATTGTAGAGAAATTGGATGAAATAATGAAGAAAACTCTTCAGGATATAAGTGTTTTACATCTTTTTTATTCTCCGCCTATGTCACAAAACATTCACGTTTTAGTTGAAATTGTGAAGAGTTATAACGACTCAAGTGATAGTTTTGACATTGGATCTAAAATGCTGAAGTTTATTGTGAATGAGATTGCTATGATTATCGACAAGTGCATGATTATGTTGCTCAATAAATTTACCCACAATTTTTCCCTTCCTGTCTGCTTTGAAAATAATCACTGTTGGGCAATTTGTTCTTGCGACTAATCTATGATATTTTGCAATGTTATTCGGTTCGTTGGGAGCTCGCTTTACTTCAGATCTGTTGCAACAAAACTCCCTCTATTTCACGATATTTGTACCCGGCCAAACCAAACGATGCTCTTTACAAACACTAAAACCAATAGTACGAGCGTACTCACAATACATTTCGTAAGTCTCCTCTTCACTTTGAGCAATTTGAAACACTTATTTATTTTTCAAAGCAACCTATAATTCAAAAACAAATGTCAACATATATATCAAACTCAGCAAAAATAAAATCTGAGATGTCAATAATGAAAGCTGAGATGTCAATAATTGAAGCTGAGATGTCAATAAAGATAATTGCGATGTCATTCTGTTCATCTCCTTTTTCAGAATGGGCTTCTCATGAAAAGTAAACTTAAATAAAAATTGTGTATAATAACACTCAAAATCGCGAAATTCTAATGAAAATTACCTCTTTCATCTTCCTCCAACTTCGTCTCCGTTGTAAACTTCAGAATAAAACAAAAAATTACACGGAGAGGGAGAGAAATGACGGGTATTAATTGGTTGCTGTCTCAACGACGATTTAGGAATAAAACATGAATCTGACGGGGAACTGCCGGAATATGGGCGGGTAAAAAATAACAGCGGGAACTGGAAAAAAAGCGATTGTTAACTGCAACCAGTTGTTGGCTAGTCGCACCCCAAAATCTCGTAACTTTTTGCGTCTTTTCGAAATACGCCTTGTACATGCAATTTCAGGAAAAGTCGTATTTCTGAAAGACGCAAAATCTGGGCATATTTTCATAGTACGCCTTGCACATGCATTTTTAGGAAAAGTGATGAACATGAAAGTTGTAGATCTCGAATTTTTTCTAAAATTGCATGTACAAGACGTATTTTGAAAAGTCGGGAAAATTTATGAAATTTTGGGATGCAACTAGACAATAACGAATTGCGATTAACAACTCTTGAAAAAAACCGTGATATATTATTAATTTTAGGGACATATGTCAGCGTCTCCTAAATTCCGAACAGCAATCTATAACCCCAGCCCGAACCGAAGAATAGATCGGACTTATGAACGTAAAGAGCTTCTCTTATAAATCTGAAAAATGAAGGCATGTGCGGGAAAGATTAAAATTTTCGAGTCAAACAGTAATCACAGGATGAAAAGTGTTCAAATTGACTTTTGATTGTAAAAAAATATTTAAAAATAGCGATTTGTAACTCAGCATTCAACACTGTCGTCGAAGCAGAGGGCGACCCGCATTCCAGTTTCCCCACTTCTACCGTTCTACTTTTCCTTCTTATTCCATTTCCGGAGTGTTGTTCCTTTGAGGATCCGCAAAAGACGGGAACTGCAAATCCCTGCCTAACAAGTATAAATTTTGATTCAGCAGGCCACCGCGCTCTTGGTGCGGCTCATGTGAGAATTAATTACGCAATCGATTTTGAGCAAGATCGCTTTTTCCCCCTTTTTCCATTATTGTTTGTGGCTGTAAACTGTGAAGGAAGGAGAGACCTAATCCATTTCTCAAAATCATAGTTTGGGAATCCATTTTGAGGAAGTTTGCCTGTTCTCCCAATCTTCTTTTATGATTCCTGAAGCTTATTGTCTCTGTTAATGCTGAAAAAGGCCTAATTCATTCTGTCGAAGGGTTAATCAGTCATGATTTGCCATAACTTTTGGTCTTTAATTTTCTCCTTCAAATGAGACGAGTTACAGACTTTGATTGTGTTTGAGATTGGGGGAAGCCAAAAGAAGTTTCTTCAATCTGCTTGTGGGCAGTAGAAGGAAAAGCACCCGAAGTAAAACTTGATTTTGATGCTCAGTGGTAAGATTTGAAGTTTTTGATAATCGATGGCGGTGGGGAGTTAGGGTGTTTGCTCGACAATGGCGGTGGAGATGCAGAGCCAAGAAGAGGTGCAGCGACATCTGTTCAGAAAGCAGCTTGCTGCGTGCCTTAGGAGCATACAGTGGAGTTATGCCATCTTCTGGTCCACTTCAAGCAGCCATGAGAGGTATACAGAACACACACACACTTTAAATCCATCTGTTCTGATCTTCTGTGCCTTTTTCATATGCTTTGGATCTGTTTTCTCTACTCTATAATGGTTGTGAATATGATCAATTTCATGTATTAGGCCTGATTACTGAATCGAGCAGTAGTGGTGGTGGTTAGATTTTATATGCAATGAGAGTTGTTGTATTGATTTGCTTTGTGTTTGTTTTGTTTTTTTTTTTTTTTTTGGGGGGGGGGGGGGGGGGGGGGGATGTTTTGATACATATTCATGAATTGTTTATAGTTAAATGGTTAGGAGTGGTTGAATGCTCTGGAAGCCTCTTATGTTGGAGCTCTTCAGTGTTGAAATTTGTGAAGTGGAAGTGGGTGACGGGACAGGCCGCGCGGCCTGTGGCGGACAGCTTTGGCGGACTGGGTGGACTGCGGTTTGCGGCCTGGTGAAAAGTCTGGTGGAAGCCGGCTGTGTTGAGCGGGTTGTTGCATGGAGTCCGCGGTTTGGTGCGGCCTGGTATCTGCGGATAGAGAGGCTTGCGGACTGGTGCATTGCTCAGTGGCCGCGGGTGCAAGCTTGCGCTGACAGGCGGGTTGGCTCGTGTTCGCGGGTAGCTTGCGGACTGGCGTGTCCGCGGTTTTGGCTGTTGCGGACTGAGCCTAGAGCTTGGCTGAGGCCTTGTCGAGCTCTGGTGTTACAACAGGTCTTGCTGTGGAGACCGGTTGGCGGACTGGTGTTTGGAGTCCGGGAGGTAGCTACTGCGTTGGACAAGTGCGAGGTGCTCGCGGACTGGTGGCGGTCTGTGCTAGGGTGTTTGGCGGACGAGAACTTGTGTCCGCCATGCTCGCTTTGTTCCTTGATGGTTTTGGGCTTGGTCACACCTTGTGCCAAGTTCATGGTGTCCGCCGTATCCGCCGAGTCCGCTGTGACCGTGCGGTCTGTTGCTAGCTGCCTTTGGTCGTGGACTTGTGGCGGATTGAGGTGTGGGTCTTGCGGACTGCCTCGGGTTGGTGCGGACAGCCATTGAAGGGGGTTGCTGTCCTGCAGTGGTTGGAGCTTTGCGGGCTGATGCCTTGTCCGCTTAGCTCAGGCGGACTGGAGAGGGTTCGTCAACGGTTGCCTTGCTCCTGGCGGTTTCCCTTGGTGACCGGCTAAGTCCTCGCGGACTGAGCGGACGGTCGTTTGTGTTCGCGCGGACTGGGGCGGTGTCGCTATCTCTTGGGCGGTGACCACACTCCTCACCTGGCCTATAAATAGGACCCCCCTGACACATCTACAGTAACCTAAGTAACGTGAGTGAACAGTAAATTGGGTTGGGCGAAGTGCTGCGGTCTGTGTTTGTCAGTCCGCGCGGATTGTTTCAGGCTGACGGTTTGCTGTGTGCAGGTCGCGCGGATAACTTCAAGGAGCCAGGAGCTTGGCTTTGACTTCGGTCAGTGCTTGGAAGTGTGCGGTCTCTGCGGACTCAGCAGGAGGTCGCTCTGCGGCTTGTCATTTCTGTTTCATCTTTGCCAGCTTCAATAACCTGTCCGCCGGCTTCAGGCGGGTAGGGGTGTTCCTCAGTTCGGGTTCAGCAGGAGGCGAATAACGGTGTGTCCGCGCGGCTTAGCGGCTTCGGCGGACTCCGTGGTATTCGGCGGATAGCAGTCTAGTTCGGGCGGCTTCGGCGGTCTCGGCGACCTCGGCGGTCTCGGCGGACTCCGGGCTCTGTCCGCCCGGCTTGTTTTTTGGTGCTTTCTGTTTACAGCTGTAATACTAGCGAAATCATGTCTCGCAATGTATGCCTCGGATTGTAAAGAAGTGAATGCATAAAAAGACCTTCTTGTGCTTCCATTGTTTTGTTGGGTGAAACCTCTAGTCCTTGGGTTTTCCGCAGGTTCAACGTGCGAACTGGGTAGTTCCGAAGATATTAATTTGGCGTTTGTGCTATCTTGCTGACCACGTTGAGAAAATTTAACATGGTATCAGAGGGAGGTTGCTGAGGTTTCGGAGGTTCAGTTGCGAGAGCGGAAGTCAGCCAGTGTTGTTACTCAGTGATTGAGTGGTGATCAACCTGTGTTGTTGCTCGGAGCTGCTGAAGGGTAACAACAGGTGTTTGCAATGGAAGGAAGTCTTGCAAGAGGTCTGGGCATTGAACTCTTAACGCCGACTAACTTCAAGAAGTGGAAGTCGTGCATGAAGAGTTATCTTCTTGGCGAGGAGCTGTGGGAAGTCGTCGGTGGTGACGACAGACAGGAAGTTACTGCTGTTTTCGGTACTGCTGAGCAGGTGAGGCTCTGGAAAAGAACCAATGCTAAGGCAGAGTTCATTCTGAAGAGAGCTGTCTCTCCGGAACTGTTTGATCACATCATTGGATGTGAGTCGGCTGCTGATATTTGGACAACCATTGATGAGTTGTTCAATAGGAAGAATGTGGCGCGGCTTCAGTTCCTGGAGAATGAGTTGGCCAGGGCAACTCAGGGAGACCTTTCCATCTCCAAATACTTCTTAAAGATGAAGAGCTTGTGTGCTGAGCTGTCGGCACTGGATCCTGATGAGCCTATCTCTGAGGCAAAGATGAAGAGGCACATTATCCGCGGCTTGCGGAAGGAGTATGTGGCCTTTGTTACATCTGTTCAAGGGTGGGCTACTCAGCCGTCTCTGCTGGAGCTGGAGAATCTGCTTGCCTCGCAGGAGAGCTTAGCAAGGCAGATGGCTGGAGTGAACCTGAATCAGGAAGGCAGCGAGGCTCTCTTCTCAGGCAAGAAGAAGGGATGGGAAGGGAAGAAGAAGAAGAAGGTGCAGGCCGCTGGTGAGAAGGAGACTTCAACTTCGTATCCGCCGGAGAGGAGCAATGCTCCTAAGGACTGGAAGAAGAATCTGAAGTGCTACCGGTGTCATCAGCGAGGGCACTTCAAGCGGGACTGCAAGGTCAAACTGCAGCTTGGGCATGCTGCGGGAAAGGAGGAAGCTTGCTCGAGAAGTGAAGAAGCAGAATGGGGAGGAGCTTTCATGACGGGCACTTGTGTCCGGGCCTTATCTGCTGAGGACTTCAACAGCGAGTGGATCGTGGACTCCGGGTGTGGTCATCACCTCACCGGAGACAAATCGAAGTTCACCTCCATGCAGGCTTACTCAGGTAATGAAGTTATTATCACTGCTGATAATACTGTTTATGCAGTAGAGAAGGAGGGGGTCGTGTCTTTGGGTAGTGATCAGGGGCCACTCACGTTAAGGAGTGTGTATCACGTGCCGGGCATGAAGAAGAACCTCTTCTCGGTGACCAACGCGGTGGACGCTGGGTATCACGTTCTGTTTGGGCCAACAGACGTGAGGTTCCTTCGCAACGTATCAGCGGTGAAGGCTGATGTTGCTCATGTTGGGAGGAGGGTGAAAGAACATATTTGTTCTTTCCACCAGTGCTTATGTTGATAGAATGAGAGCCAATGATAGTGCGGCTATCTGACATGAGAGGCTGGGGCATGTTGGCATGGACAAGCTGAAGGCAATGGTTAGTAGAAGTCTGGTGAGGGGGTTGCCGATGTTGTCCTCCTTTGGTGATGGGCATGTTTGTGCGGGCTGTCAATATGGTAAGGCACATCGCCTTCCATTTGATAAATCACAAACAAGGAGCAAGAAACCATTGGAGTGTATTCATGGTGACCTGATGGGACCGACGGTTACTGCCAGCCTTGGTGGAAGCAAATACATGCTTGTCTTGGTTGATGACTACTCAAGGTATACTTGGGTGTACTTCTTAAAGGAGAAGTCGGAAGCCTTCCATTTGTTCGTGGAGTTCAAGGAGTTGGTAGAAGGCCGGCTTGGCTTGCGGATTAAGAAGCTTAGAACTGATAACGGGGGTGAATTTGTTTCCTCCGAGTTTTCTAACTTCTGCAGGAAGCACGGAATCCAACGGGAGCTTACTTGTTCTCACACTCCACAACAAAATGGGGTAGCGGAGCGGAAGATCCGTCATTTGACAGAAACCTGCAAATGCTGGCTTCATGCGAAAGATATCCCAAGGTCCTTTTGGGCGGAGGGAATGTCTTGTGCTGCTTATGTTATCAACCGGATGCCACTCAGCCCTATCAACATGAAGACTCCTGTTGAGCTGTTGCTGAAGGAGAAGCCGAGTGTTGGACACCTTAGGGTGTTCGGCTCAACTTGCTACATGCATGTCCCGGATGCTTCACGGACAAAGCTGGATGCGAAGGCAAGGAAACTTGTCTTTGTTGGCTACGATGAGCGGAAGAAGGGATGGAAATGCATGGACCGTGTGACGAAGAAGTTCGTGGTTTCAAGAGACGTTGTCTTTGACGAGCTGACGTCATATGGAGGTGGCTCGGTGGAGCTAACCGGAAGTAGCAAGGTTGAGGAAGCACCGGTGGTGGCTGCTGAAGGCTTGGAAGAGGAGCTTGCTGTTTCACCAGCAGCTCCTGTTGCTTCGAACTCCGAGGCTGAGCCTTCTGGCTCAGGAAGCAGGGGGAGCACTGCTCAATGCTTGCCCCAGGTAGGAGTGGAGCCTGAAGAAGCAACGGAAGCCGTGAGCAAGGAGCCATGTCTTCGGAGATCCAAGAGGGTGGTTAAGCCACCGGCTCGGTACTGTGAAGGGAATGCAGTGAGCTTTGTCTCCTGCTTCTTTGCAGGTCCTCTGGATGAGCGAGAGCCTGCAAACTTCAACGAGGCCACTGGAGTGAAGGAGTGGGAAGGTGCCATGAAGGAAGAGATTGATGCTCTGAAGAAGAATGAAACCTGGGATCTTGTGCCTAAGGTTGATGACATTACTCCGGTTACTTGCAAGTGGGTGTATAAGTTGAAGAAGAAGGCTGATGGGAGCATTGATCGGTTCAAGGCTCGCCTGGTCGCTAGAGGATTCTCACAGCAGTATGGAGAAGACTATGAGGAGACATTCAGTCCAGTTGCGAAGATGACATCTGTAAGAGTGGTGATCGTCTTGGCGGCTAGCAAGTGATGGAGGTTGTGGCAACTCGATGTGAAGAATGCTTTTCTTTACGGAGAGATTGACAAGGACATCTTCATGGATCAGCCGCTTGGTTTTGTCTCTGAGAAGCATCCGGACTATGTCTGCAAACTCAGGAAGGCTCTCTACGGGTTGAAGCAAGCTCCTAGAGCGTGGTATGGGAAGATTGCAGAGTACCTGCAATTCTGTGGATACTTTGCTTCTAACTCGGATTCTAGCTTGTTCGTCAAGAAGAAGGGAGAGCTAAGAGTCTTGGTCCTACTGTATGTGGATGACATGATCATCACAGGGAATTCGTAGGAGGAAGTAGCAAGGCTCAGGGCTAAGCTTGCTATACGCTTCGAGATGAAGGACTTGGGAGAGTTGCATCACTTTCTCGGTCTGGAAGTGGAGAGGAAGGAGTGCGGGATTCTCATTAGCCAGAAGGGATATGCTGATCGTATTGTGAAGCGGTTCGGCATGGGCGAAGGGAAGAAGTGCTCTACTCCACTGGAACCTGGGCTAAAGCTTCGACGAGATGAGGGAAGGGTTCTTAATGATCCCTTGGTGTTCAGGGCTCTTGTTGGGAGCTTGATCTATCTGACGATTACAAGGCCGGATATAGCTTATGCTGTTGGCCGAGTAAGTCGATATATGGCTGAACCAAGAAAATCTCATCTGGTGGCGGCGAAGGGAATTCTGAAGTATGTCAAGGTGACTTCTGAGATGGGACTCCTCTATGGAAGGGATGCGGAGTTTGCGTTGCTCGGGTACACGGATGCTGACTATGGCGGTGATTCGGATGATCGGAGGTCTACTTCAGGTTATGTGTTCACTTGCGGTTCAGCTAGCATCTCGTGGTGTAGCAAGAAGCAGGACTCGGTGTCGGTTTCAACCACGGAGGCGGAGTATAAGGCTTCGGCCTTGGCTGCTCGGGAAGCCGTTTGGTTGAGGAGACTTATAGAGGATGTTCATGAAGAAGTGCAAGGGCCTACTTTACTCCGGGGTGACAATGAGAGTGCTCTCAAACTGGTTAACAATCCAGTGTGTCACGCCAGGACCAAGCATATAGAGATTGATCACCATTTCATCAGGGAGAAGGTGTTGGAAGGATCTCTGCTGGTCGGGCATGTTCGGAGTGAAGATAATCTTGCTGACATCTTCACGAAGCCGCTGTCGAAGGGGCCCTTTGAACGCTTGCGCAGCTTGCTGGGCTTGGTCACCACTTCTCACTTCAAGGGGGAGTGTTGAAATTTGTGAAGTGGAAGTGGGTGACGGGACAGGCCGCGCGGCCTGTGGCGGACAGCTTTGGCGGACTGGGCGGACTGGGCGGACTGCGGTTTGCGGCCTGGTGAAAAGTCTGGTGGAAGCCGGCTGTGTTGAGCGGGTTGTTGCATGGAGTCCGCGGTTTGGTGCGGCCTGGTATCTGCGGATAGAGAGGCTTGCGGACTGGTGCATTGCTCAGTGGCCGCGGGTGCAAGCTTGCGCTGACAGGCGGGTTGGCTCGTGTTCGCGGGTAGCTTGCGGACTGGCGTGTCCGCGGTTTTGGCTGTTGCGGACTGAGCCTAGAGCTTGGCTGAGGCCTTGTCGAGCTCTGGTGTTACAGCAGGTCTTGCTGTGGAGACCGGTTGGCGGACTGGTGTTTGGAGTCCGGGAGGTTGCTACTGCGTTGGACAAGTGCGAGGTGCTCGCGGACTGGTGGCGGTCTGTGCTAGGGTGTTTGGCGGACGAGAACTTGTGTCCGCCATGCTCGCTTTGTTCCTTGATGGTTTTGGGCTTGGTCACACCTTGTGCCAAGTTCATGGTGTCCGCCGTATCCGCCGAGTCCGCTGTGACCGGGCGGTCTGTTGCTAGCTGCCTTTGGTCGTGGACTTGTGGCGGATTGAGGTGTGGGTCTTGCGGACTGCCTCGGGTTGGTGCGGACAGCCATTGAAGGGGGTTGCTGTCCTGCAGTGGTTGGAGCTTTGCGGGCTGATGCCTTGTCCGCTTAGCTCAGGCGGACTGGAGAGGGTTCGTCAACGGTTGCCTTGCTCCTGGCGGTTTCCCTTGGTGGCCGGCTAAGTCCTCGCGGACTGAGCGGACGGTCGTTTGTGTTCGCGCGGACTGGGGCGGTGTCACTATCTCTTGGGCGGTGACCACACTCCTCACCTGGCCTATAAATAGGACCCCCCTGGCACATCTACAGTAACCTGAAGTAACGTGAGTGAACAGTAAATTGGGTTGGGCGAAGTGCTGCGGTCTGTGTTTGCCAGTCCGCGCGGATTGTTTCAGGCTGACGGTTTGCTGTGTGCAGGTCGCGCGGATAACTTCAAGGAGCCAGGTGCTTGGCTTTGACTTCGGTCAGTGCTTGGAAGTGTGCGGACTCAGCAGGAGGTCGCTCTGCGACTTGTCAGTTCTGTTTCATCTTTGCCAGCTTCAATAACCTGTCCGCCGGCTTCAGGCGGGTAGGGGTGTTCCTCAGTTCGGGTTCAGCAGGAGGCGAATAACGGTGTGTCCGCGCGGCTTAGCGGCTTCGGCGGACTCCGTGGTATTCGGCGGATAACAGTCTAGTTCGAGCGGCTTCGGCGGTCTCGGCGACCTCGGCGGTCTCGGCGGACTCCGGGCTCTGTCCGCCCGGCTTGTTTTTTGGTGCTTTCTGTTTACAGCTGTAATACTAGCGAAATCATGTCTCGCTATGTATGCCTCAGATTGTAAAGAAGTGAATGCATAAAAAGACCTTCTTGTGCTTCCATTGTTTTGTTGGGTGAAACCTCTAGTCCTTGGGTTTTCCGCAGGTTCAACGTGCGAACTGGGTAGTTCCGAAGATATTAATTTGGCGTTTGGGCTATCTTGCTGACCACGTTGAGAAAATTTAACATTCAGTTGGTGTTTTCAGGAGGCCTCTATGAAGAAAAATGTTATTATGCCCATATATTCTCAAAGGATAATGCTTCTATGCTCATTTAGCGTCTGAGGTGGGTTGATTTATGCAACCTTACCCATGTTGACACATGTAGAGAGACTAAAGAATTGGGCGATTCTTCTTTGTTTACTAGTGAATGAGCCAATTTTGGAATGAATTGTGTGACAAGTGCAATTGGGTGGAGCGAACTTCTCTTGGAGAACACGCTAGGTTCACAAAAATATCATTGCTGAAATACGTGCTGACGAAGTGTTTTGTTGTTTGATTGGTGCACTTCCCCTAATGGCTAATGCCACCATAGTCATCTTGGTGTTGTCAAGAGGTAGCGGCCTGTTATGGGTCTACCTCGTAACGTTGGTAGAGTTGTCAGAGGATGACTGGAAGCGGGGATGGCAGGGCCGGAGGATACTGTGGAGCCGGAATCGTGGTTGCCTATGCGTGGTGTGCTCGGGAGGCGAGAGCTACCATAATCTCATCAAGGGGAAAAAGAATTCTTACACTCCATTCCACTAGCCCAACGGGATTTAAATAGACTTTTGGTCCGCTGTCACTATTGTCAGTATCTTGGACACGTCCAATCTGAATGTCGCAAGCTTTAGAGGGCTCAGCAGTCTGGTCAGCAACATGCTCCTAGTGTTTCTTCTGCTCACTTTTCGGCTCATGCGGAGTCTCTCTCGGTCTTTGAGCTTGCGTAGCTGATTGCCCAGCAGTTCCTCCAGCAGTTTTCATTGTCCCGCTCTCCCGCCTCTGTCTCTCAGCCAGCTTCCTCCGCCCCTACAGGTATCTCCACCTCCGACCGGTTGCTTGACTCTGGAGCGTCCTTTCACATGACCTATGATGTTACACAACTTTTGTCCTGTCAGCCCATCTCCCCTACCCTTAGTATCATGGTAGCAGATGACATTGTTCACCCCATTATCAGTCGTGGTCTCCTCCATACCACCCATTTTCATATTCATGATGTTGCCAGCTCACATCTCATGGTTGTCTGGTTACCTTTGATCAGTTGATATGTCGCGTGCAGTATCGTCTGACTGGGGCACTCCTTGGGGCTGGTCGTCGTCGTTGCGGGTGTACGTCCATGATCGTCTCCACCTTCCATCCGCTTCATCGTCACCTGCAGCTTCTTCCCTTTGTCTTCATTTGATGGGTTTATCTCAGTGGAACCACCGTCTTGGTCATCCCAGTGATTCACGTCTAGCTTCCCTCATTAGTCATGGTTTTCTTGGTCGTGTTTCTATTGATCGGTCTCACTCATGTTCGGGTTGTAAGCTCGGTAAACAGCTACAACTCTCATATCCGTTTAGTGAGTCCAGGCCTCAGCGTCCCTTTGATTTAGTACATTTTGATGTCTGGGGACCTGCACCTTTTGTATCCAAGGGTGGACACCGGTACTATGTTCTTTTCGTTGATGACTACTCCCGTTATTGTTGGGTCTATTTTATGCATTCTCGATCTGAATTTTTTCAGATCTATGTTACTTTTTTTCTTATGGTGCGCACACAGTTTTCTGCTTTCATACGCATTTTCCGTTCTGACTCAGGGGGGTATCTCTCTCATGCTCTTCGAGATCTGCTCGCTACCCACGACACTCTCCATCAGCTTGTCTGTCCGGTGCACACGCTCAGAATGGTACCGCTAAAAGGAATCATCGTCATATCATTGAGACAGCTCGCACCCTTATCTCCTCTTACGTTCTTCCTCACTTCTGAGGTGAGACTGTTTCCACTGTTGTCTATCTTATTAATCTGCAACCCTCTACTTTCCTTCAGGGCAATGGCGGACGCAGAAAATATATTCAGTGTGGGCGAAGTATAAAATTATTTAATAAAATAAACCGACTAATATAACAAAAATATGTTTATATCACGTAATTATTTAAAATAGTTGCATGATCAATTCTAAGAAAATGATATCATGTATCTCAATTCATTGTTCTTGATGAACTATTTGAATATCATCATCCATTTTAAATTATTTTAGTATTTTATACAATAATATAATAACAAACTTTTTTATAAAAAAAAATTTCAAACAACTAACTTCTTCAAAAGTAAACAACAATATAATAACAAATTTGTTTACATTTTTTTTTAAAATTACAACATAATAAGTAATCTTTTTATAAAACAATATTTAAATAATATCATATCAATCTTATCTATAAAAATCAAAATAATATTGTCGGTAGGACTTGAACTCTATACCTTTCAAATAAGTAAGAAAAACTCTACCAACTATACCAAACAAACTTTCTTAAAATAATCATTTTATTATAATATATACTAATTTAACGCTTATCTGTCATGATAAATCGATTTTCGAGTAATGAAAAATTATATCTTTTAAATTCAGTGTGGGCGGCCGCCCACGCTCGGCCATATGTAGGTCCGCCCCTACTTCAGGGCTAGTGTTTTGGTGAGTGTCTGTACTCTTGATCCCCACGTTACATTCATCTTCGTGTTTTTGGTTGTCGATGTTATGTTCTACACTCTCTATATGAGCGTACTAAGCTCTCTGTTCAGTCCGTTCCTTATACTGTTCTTGGGTATAGTACTGAGCACAAGGGTTATCAATGCTTTAAACTTGTTGCACGTCGACTTCACGTCTCACGTGATGTCACTTTTGATGAGTCTCACCCTTTCTTCGTGTCCTCAAACTTGCTATGTCTGATGAGTTTGAGGAGCTCGAGCACACTCGATACATGAGATATTGTTCCTCTTCCACATGGTGTTGTTCCTATTACTTACAAGTGGGTTTTTAAGGTCAAGACTCGCTTCGATGGTTCTGTGGAGAGGTACAAGATTTGGCTAGTTGCTCGTGGTTTTCAGCAGGAGTAGGGGAGAGACTATGACGAGACTTTTGCTCCAGTTGCTCACATGACTACAGTCCAGACTCTTATTGCTATTGCAGTTGTTCGCCACTGGTCCCTATTACAGCTCGACATGAAGAATGTCTTTCTTCACGGTGATCTTCAGCAGGAGGTATGCATGCTTCCTCCTCCGGGTCTATCCTCTCCTTCAGGCCTTGTTTGCCGCTTGAGGCGAGCTCTTTATGGGCTTAAGCAGGTGCCCCGCGCGTGGTTTGCACGTTTCAGTTCAGTCATTACAGTTGTCGGTTTCCAGCTTTGTCCACATGATCCAGCTCTGTTCGTGCACTCCTCTCGTGGTCAGACCCTTTTGTTACTGTACGTGTTGCGGACTATTATGCGCACCATGCGACGGTCGGGGACTTCATATGGATGGCTGGATGCGTGGCGGATGTGACCTTCCAGAACCTGGTCGCGACAGATAGCCGTGGGTTGGAGGGTGGCTGATTTGCTTTGTTTTTGTTTTCTTTGTCTGTTTTTTGTTTTCTGTTGCCCCCCCCTGTTGTTTCCTGTTTTATTTCTTGCTAGTGCATTTTTCACGGATAATATGATTATTATTGGTGATGATCTTTCTCATGTGACATTCGTCAAGCATCACCTTCAGCAGCAGTTTCAGATGATTGATCTTGGATAACTGAGCTACTTCTTGGGTCTTGATGTCAGCTTTACAGATCGCAGGTTTCATCTTTCTCAGCAGCGCTACACATCAGATCTCCTTGCTTGGGCTGTTCTCTCTGACTCTCGCACAGTGGACACCCATATGGAGCTCCACCTTCAGCTACGTCCGGATGATGGGGTTCCGCTCTCAGATCATACTCGATACCGCCATCTTGTGGGGAGTCTTGTCTATCTCACCATTACTCGGCCCGACATTATCCATGTTGTTCATGTGATGAGCTAGTTTGTTAGTGCGCCCACCTCTGTGCATTATGGTCTTCTGCTGCGTCTCCTGCGCAATCTCCGTGCGACGACCTCTCGTGGTCTCTTCTTCTTCAGCATTAGTTCTCTACAGCTACGTGCTTACTCTGACTCCGCATGGGCTAGTGATCCTGTTGACCGTCGCTCTGTCACAGGTTTCTGTCTGTTCTTGGGTTCTTCACTTATTGCATGGAAGTCCAAGAAACAGACCGGTGTTTCTCGTTCCAGCACTGAGACTGAGTTTCGAGTCATGGCTACCACCGCTGAGGATATTATTTGGCTCTGTTGGCTTCTTGAGGATCTTAGTGTCTCTTCTCCAGTCTCACTCTGTGATAACATCGGTGCTATTCAGATTACTCTAAACCCAGTGAAGCATTCTCTCTCCAAGCATATCGGGGTGAATGATTTCTTCCTGCGTGAGCACTATGGTCGTGACACTTTTGCTCCTTTTATCCCTTCCGAGCAGCAAATCGCAGACTTGATGACAAATTCGCAGACGAGGATCACCTTCCCTTACACTATCGGGGTAGATATGTTGTACTTCATGTGTGGTAGTGTTAGCTTAGAGTCGCTACGGGTGTTATGATCACCCTCCCTTGTACATGCATATGTATTCCCTTTGTTCAAGTGTGAATATACAGAAAATCTTCTTTTCCTATCAATAATCAGGCATAAAACCCACAACATCTCTCCCGTCCTTCAAACCAAGCTTTTCCTCAAGCTCAAATGAGGCCAAAAATTGTGTCAATTCGGCTCCATCTACATGCATCAAGATCTTGCACTTCGATCAATGTTATCAATGCGTTTTTATTTTATTTTTTGGAATCCCTTTTGAGGTGCTCATCGATGTGATTAGGATTTGCTTTTACTTGGATCTTGCATGAAAAGTATTTTAGAGTTGAAGATTTTATTTTTTGGAATCCCTTTTGAGGTGCTCATCAATGTGATTAGGATTTGCTTTTACTTGGATCTTGCATGGAAAGTATTTTAGAGTTGAAGAAATACCCGAGGAGCCACTCTAATATGAATGCGTAACTTGGATTAATTACGGGGACCTCCCCTAGGATTTTGCATAATTACAGAGCCGCCAATCACTTCTTAAAATTATCGAGAACTCCCCTCTGAGTTTACATGTTAACGTTAGCACAACAAACGTCTCTTCTGGAAGGGATGCACTAATAATATATGTTAACTGGGAGGAAAACTCCCCTCTGAGTTTACATGTTAACGTTAGCACAACAAACGTCTCTTCTGGAAGGGATGCACTAATAATATATGTTAACTGGGAGGAAATGGCTCATAACATTACAGATTCAGAGGTAAGGTTTTTGTAATTTCAAACCTCTCTTCTGACGGCCCCTATAATTATGCAAAGTCCCAAGGAATTCCCAGTAATTAACCCTTCATGGCTGGATTCAATTGAGAATCTTCTATGTTTTGTTGTTTATTTAACAGCCTGCTATCTGGTTTTCTTCCTGCTTAATTGATGGTTGCCAGGTTATTAGAGTGGGACGACGGATACTATAATGGAGACATCAAAACTCGAAAGGCCACGCAGCAGACTGAATGTAAAGCAGATCAAATGGGTCTGCAGAGGAGCGAACAATTGAGAGAGTTATATGAATCTCTTTGCGCGGGTGACTGCAATCAGCAAAGCAGAAGGCCTTCTGCTTCATTATCTCCTGAAGATTTGACAGATCCAGAATGGTACTATTTGGTCTGCATGTCCTTCACCTTCAAATTTGGCCAAGAGTATGCCACCATTTCATCTTTCTGCGTGCTTCAATTTCTGTCAGCTTTTCTTATGTGAACTCTTTATTGTTGATGGGAAAAGAATCGTAACTCCCAATGTCTACCATATACAATAGCTCGCACACTAACAATTGTATGGTTGAAAAAATCTAATTCTTTTACTTTTAATGTGTTTAGATATTTTCTTTGAACTTAAGGATGGTTGCTCTTCAATTTAGCTTGGATATCTCTTTTCATAAAAGCAAATTTTTTGTATGCAGGTCCAAGACTCAAATCAGGGTTGGTACGTTGGAGATTGTGCCATATTTCCCGAAAATAAGAACGTTTCTTTTAACATTGTGCGCGGATTCCCACCAAAATCAAAATGTTCTTTTTGGGAGATCAAAATGATCCATCTGGGAGAGATCAAAAAAGCCTCTCTGAAAGATCATTTTGATCTCGGAGAAGAGAGATGACCTCTCAGAGAGATTGTTTGCATCCCCTACAGAGATCATTTTGATTTTAAAGGACTCTGCGCCCAAATTTTAAAAGAGTCACAATCTCTAATTCTGAAGTCTGTATACACAAATTTAATGATGAAATTGTTTGATAATATTTTTTGCAGCTCTAAAATTTAGATTTTTGTTTGGAAGAAATCAATAGCTACCTTACATACTTTGACTACTCTGTTTGACGTTGTGGTGGAAGTCATGAACGGAATGGTTATTGTTAAAATAGCCCATGTAAAGGGCCCATTATTGGGCTCATTTATTGTTTTATCTTCTCTCCTCCTTTAGTCCCACATCTTGTATAAGATTTTCTTCTCTCTTCCTCTTCCTATATATTTGTATTCTCTCCTTGTATTTATACACACAAGAAATACATACAAGTTTTTGAGCTCTCTCAACATGGTATCAGAGTGAGGTTCTGTCCTCTGCGGTTTGCCCTTTTTCTAACCGCCAAGCCCGCCCGGTTTCTTTTTCTCCTACCCGTTGCTTTGTCTCTTGCGGAATGGTAGCCTACCCGCTCCGGTCTCCTGTCCGCCCCAGGCTCTGCGGTTTGCACCTCTGCATCCGCTTCTCCTCTCCCTCTCCGTGGTTCCACCCTCTTCAGGCTTCTTATAGCCACCCTCTCTCTCTGTTTCGTGGGGCCCACCTTTCTTCAAACCGCTGCGGGCTCTCTGCTTCTGTCCGCTGCCAGCTCCGTTGCGGCTTCGCCTTCTGACCGCTGCGGCTTTGCCTTCTGTCCGCTGCCAGTCCCCCCTAGCCGCTCGAGTTCCTCCTCGCGGCCTCTCTTCTCTAGCCGCTCGAGTTTCTACTCGCGGCCTCTTTTTCCTAGCCGCTCGAGTTCCTCCTCGCGGCCTCTCTCCTCTAAGCCGCTCGAGTTCCTACTCGCGGCCTCTCTTCTCTAGCCGCTCGAGTTCCTACTCGCGGCCTCTCTCCTCTTTCCGCGTTCTCTGTCAACCCGCTCGGGCTGCTTTCTGACCGCTGCTGGCTTCACCTAGACCGGGGCGATCTCTCTTTTGTTTCTGCCCTTTGGTCGCGACCTGACTACTCGCTGGTGTCCGGCTTGACCGTGCGGACTGCTTCCTATCCGCATTCTGGTCGTGGTCTTCCTTAGTCTTTCTTGCCGGCGGATTATCCTCTATTCGCCGCGGTCTGCCCTTATGGGCTCTTCCGGCAACTCTTCTAGCTCGACGGCCAGTCCACCTGCTGACTGCCCGGCTTGTCCAACTGACCGCCCGACTTACCCTACAGAACTCTGTGACGAGCTGCGCATCACTACCATCTTTCTTTCTGGAAAGAAGAACTTCATTCCTTGGGTCCATTCAGTTCGACGGGTTCTTCAGGCCAAGGGCCTTCTCCTTCACCTTACTCAGGCTCCACCCACCCCTCCTACCGATGACTGGCTCCGCAATGATGGCCGAGTTCAGACCTGGATCTTGAATTCTTTGGATGGTGAACCATATCAAATGGCTATGTATCATGAGACTGCCAAAGATATGTGGACTGAGCTACACTCCTTATATTCTGGCCGGGACAGCCTCCAGCATCTCTACGACATCCTCACTGACCTCTTTACTCTGGACGCTGGAGGGGCTTCCGATATGTCCTCCTTTGTTGCTCGTGCAGAGACTCTTGCTGAAGCCTGGATCCAGCATCAGCCGTTTACCAATGATGCTCTTGCTCAGCGCGCTCAGAAGGAAGCTGTCTGTACTGTCATCCTTATGTCCCGTCTTCCCCCTCACCTTCAGAGCATTTGTGCTCAGGTCCTGGAGTCCTCTACCACACCATCTTTTTCTGATGTGTGCTCCATGATTCTCCGAGTACCCCCTCCTCCCGATACTACGGCTCCTCCGGCCCTTCTTCAGCAGGCACCTCCGCTTCTACCCTTCCCTCCTCCTCCTACTCGGGGGGGGGGGGGGGGGGGGTCGTTCGGCCTCTCGCGGCCGTGGTGGCCGGGGTCGGCCGAAGTGTTCCTTCTGTGGCAAAGACGGTCATCTCGAGGCAACCTGTTACAAGAAAGTTGGTTATCCTCCTCGCCCGGCGGCTTCTGTTGCTACCGATGATGGTCCTCCTGATCTTGAAAGTGTCCATATTCAGCTCCAGCATCTCCAGGGTCTGCTCCATCCCCCATCTGCCTCCGTCTCTCATACAGGTACCACTCGTCTCTCCACCGGCCTGGGCTGGATTGTGGATTCTGGAGCTACTCATCACATTACTCCACATCGACCTGCCCAGTACCTGAATTCCCCTTATCCACAGTCTATTACTGTGGCCAATGGAGCCATTGTTCCCGTCCCCGGCTCGGCAGATCTTCCTCTCACCTCCTCCATCTCCCTTCGGTCGGCTCTTCACGTCCCGAGTTCTCCGTTCAATTTACTTTCTGTTGGACGGCTTACTACTGATTTGGATTGTTCTGTTATATTCACTTCCTCTTCTTTTGTTATACAGGATCGGCAGACGCAGACTACCATTGGTAAAAGCCGGCTGCGGAATGGGCTCTACCTTCTCGACGACTCTCCCACCATCCTCTCCTCCATTTCTTCCACAGCTTGGCATTGTCGACTTGGGCATGCTCCTCTACCGGTCCTCCAGCGGGCTCTCCCGGATGTTTCTCTTACCCCCTTTCAGTGTGACTCCTGCATCCTCGGAAAGCAGACTCGTTCCTCTTTTTCTTCACATTGTACTCGGAGCGCTGCTCCTTTTGATTGAGTCCATTCGGATATTTGGGGACCCTTTAAAATTTCTAGTATTTCCGGTTTCCGGTATTTTATCACGTTTATTGATGATCACTCTCGCACTACCTGGCTATTCTTACTTCGTGATCGCTCCGAGCTTCCTCGTGTCTTTCGGGCATTTGTCATCGAAACCCGTACGCAATTCCACAAGACCATCAAAGTACTACGAACTGACAATGCTCGTGAGTACACTAGTCACGAATTTACTGCTTTATGTTCAGAGTTTGGGATTCTACATCACACTTCCTGCGCTTACACGCCGCAACAAAACGGTGTTGCCGAACGCAAGAATCGTCACTTACTCGATGTTGCCCGTTCCCTCATGCTTCAAATGCATGTCCCTAAACCGTATTAGAACTTTGCGGTCTCGACCGCCTGTTTTCTCATAAATCGTCTCCCTTCCTCTATTCTCAATTACGCTACTCCGTTCAGCATTCTCTTTCCCTCCGCTACGGCCTTTCCTCTCCCACCTCGTTTGTTTGGTAGCCTCTGTTATGTCCACCGTTTGGGGCCTTCATTGGATAAGTTGGATCCCCGGGCCGCCAAGCATATCTTTGTTGGTTATTCTCGCACCCAAAAGGGGTATGTCTGTTATTCTCCTGCGACACGCAAGATCTCTGTTTCTGCTGATGTCACTTTCCGCGAGGATCAACCATTCTTTTCTGCTCCCTTACCTGACAATCGTCCACCCACACCTCCCTCCATCCCACGCCCGGTCATTCCCACCACCACTCCTCCGCCTGTCATTCCCTCTACACCGCCTGTCGTTCCCTCCAAACCACCAGTTATCCGTGTCTACACTCGTCGCTCTGCCACTTCCGTTGCCCCTCTGCCGTCGGTCTCTACCATGGATACTCCGCGTCCGACTGATCAGGTATCGCCTTCCACTGCTCATCTGCTGGCAAACTCCGTCTCTCTTCATCGCCTCTCTCCCCATTTACACACTTTGGCTACTTCTCTCTCTTTGGTTGCTATTCCTAATTCTGTGCAGGAGGCGCTTCAACATCCCGGCTGACGAGCAGCCATGGAGGAAGAAATGTCTGCTCTCTGGTCTAACCAGACCTGGTCTGTTGTTCCCCTTCCACCGGGCCAGAAACCAGTTGGGTGCAAGTGGGTCTTTGTCATCAAACATGCTGCTGATGGGACAATTGACCGTCTCAAGGTCCGTCTTGTGGCTCGCGGTTTCACTCAACAGGAGGGGCTCGATTATGAGGAAACGTTCTCTTCGGTGGCAAAGCTTAATATTGTTTATGTCCTCATCTCTGTTGCTGTCCATCGCCGGTGGCCTCTCTTTCAGCTGGATATCAAGAATGCTTTCTTGAATGGGGACCTCCAGGAAACTGTCTACATGCAGCAACCGCCCGGGTTTGAGACCACGGGGGAGTCTCAGGTCTGTCATCTTAAAAAGGCTTTATATGGTCTCAAACAATCTCCGCGGGCATGGTTTGAAAAATTGAGCAAGGTCCTCCGTGAGATTGGCTTCACTCGGAGCTCGGCCGACTTCTCGCTTTTTACTCGTCACCAACCAACAGGAACGGTTATTCTGCTAGTTTACGTCGATGATATTATCATTACTGGAGATGACTCTCAAGGGATACAAGCAGTCAAAGTCCATCTAAACTCAGTCTTCCAGACCAAGGATTTGGGACCCCTTCGCTATTTTTTGGGTCTTGAGATTGCCAGAAGGCCAGATGGGCTCACTCTCTCTCAATGAAAATATGTCTTGACCTTCTTCATGATGCGGGTCTATCCGGCTGCAAGCCCAGTGATACTCCTATGGATGTGAACCACAAATTGTGTGCCCAGGCCTCTGACTCCAATCTCCTTCTTCAGAATCCTGAATATTATCGACGTCTTGTTGGAAAACTGATATATCTCACGGTTACCAGACCGGATATCTCCTTTGTTGTTGGTCTTGTCAACAGATACATGCACTTTCCTCGAAAATCTCATCTTCAAGCAGTGGAACGAATTCTCAGGTATCTGAAAACCGCTCCTGGTCAGAGACTTGTCTACAGGACCTCCTCTTCTGCTCCAACATTGGTGGCATATTCAGATGTTGACTACGCTGGCTCTCTCGATGACCGGCGATCTACGAGTGGTTTTTGCACTTACCTTGGAGGACATCTTGTAACTTGGCGAAGTAAGAAACAAGCGGTCGTTGCTCGCTCTTCAGCCGAGGCAGAGTACAGGGCAATGACATCGGTTGTATCAGAATTGACATGGCTTGAGAGTCTTCTTACTGATCTGGGTGTAAAACTACCATCACCGGCTCTTATCCTTTGTGATAGTCAAGCCTCCATACACATCGCAAAGAACTCGGTCTTTCATGAAAGGACGAAGCATATTGAGGTCGATTGTCACTTCATCCGGGAAAAGGTTCAAATGAAGAAGCTTGACCTAAAGCATGTCCCAGGATCGGAACAAGTTGCAGATGTCTTCACAAAGGCTCTTTCCAAGACATTATTCTATCAGTGCTTGTCCAAGCTTGGCGCATACGATTTGTACGCTCCAGCTTGCGGGGGAGTGTTAAAATAGCCCATGTAAAGGGCCCATTATTGGGCCCATTTATTGTTTTATCTTCTCTCCTCCTTTAGTCTCACATCTTGTATAGGATTTTCTTCTCTCTTCCTCTTCCTATATATTTGTATTCTCTCCTTGTATTTATACACACAAGAAATACATACAAGTTTTTGAGCTCTCTCAACAGTTATGAACCATCATTCGTGAATGCCCGACCTCACCTAAGGAACTTCATCCACTTTTATGTTTAAAGCTAATTGTTTTTCTTGGTGGCGGTCATAGCCATTGTCCTGCCAAACACACATTCTATGATGGTGACATTTTTATCCAAACTCATCGGAGCGAAAATACCGCACTAAATGGACCCTAAATGACTTGATGTGGAGACAGTTTGGCCATTTCCCGCACCACTGGAATTGTTGGAATAATTGAGCTACTTGGAATAAAGTACTAAAAAAATTTAAATCATAATGAACGAATTACCCCATTGGAGAGAATTTCTTGATGCAGAGGTTTCATCGATCAGTCCTCTTGGAGTGTATGTATGTCAGTCCGCATCAATCTTGTGTGGTATCAAAAACAGCAATTCTTTCTTTTCTACAAACACTAATTGAAGAGAGATTCAATAGAGAGAATGATATTTTGGTTTATCCTTTTCATAAATATACACATCAATCCATAGAAATAACACAATTTAAATTTGCTGGGCAGTGTGGGACTAAAGTTTTAGATTTGAAAAACCATCAAATATGAAAACACTTCAAAAATAAATCAGTGTCAACATTAAACTTCCTTTTGTTCAATCCATGTGAAGGATTCTTGGCTAATTGACTGTTTTTATTCATCTACTTTCTCCTATTTAGCATTCATTATATTATGTCTCCCAGCTTGCCAGGAAAAGTCTATGAACTCAAGGAGCCGATCTGGTTGAACAATGCGCAATTTGCTGAAAACAAAAGTTTCTGCCGCTCTCTTTTAGCGAAGGTTAGATCCCTGCTGCTATGTTTGCAGACTGTATTGCTGATTTATCATGCGCTCGCAAAAAGCTGATTGTTTGATTCGTTTACCTGCATATTAATTGGTTTGTAAAATCGATTTGCTGCCCGTTCTTCTTCAGAGTGCATTAATACAGGTATGATTTATCCTTCACAGATAGAAAGTCTGGATTCTAATGATTTGCTTATCTACAAAGTGTCAGCTAGCTCTTGAATCTTTACTGTAGAAATTCTGATGTAAATAAACATTTGCAAAAAGAATTATGGCATCAGAAAAGGTGTTGATTTGTGATTTCATAGAATTATTAAGACAATGATTTTTTTTAATGAAGGTTAGGGTACAGTCTTAGGAAGAAAGGAAGATAGAGAGCTAACCGGCCAAAATATGAGCATTATTCGATAAGGGTCATTTACTAGGAGGAATCTAGGACATTCTCTCTAACTTGCAAGCTTACAAGGACCTCCCCTCTATCTTTCAAAATTACCAAAACATCCCCTCGAAGTTTACGCTGCTATCATACATGTACAAAAAAAAATTTTTTGTTAACAATGTAAAGTTAGAGGAGATGTTTTTGTAATTTTGAAAGATAGACAGGTGGTTCATATAATTATGCAATAATTAGAAAAGAGTTTCTCGTAATTATTACGATAATTTTTTTCTAGTCTTTTGATACGCATGCACGCCAATCATGAGACGAAATCGGGTTTGTCATCATGGACGTGAGGATTGCTGCATTAATCACGTAGGAACACGGGGAGACATTTTAGGAATAGGGCATATCATAATTGTGTGTTATTAATGCTATTAATGTGAGAATACCAAATATAGTATTTATTAGGGAATTTTATCAATAACCAATAGTCATTGTTAGGTGTCTCCATGAGTTCTATATATGGAAGGGTCCTATTTGTATAAGGGATCATGTGAGTCTTGTTGTTTTTCACTCATTTTGAGAGGAGGAACTCTTTGGAGAACCAGCCCTTAGGAGTTTAGCCGAACCTTATCTCTTGAGTCCGGTCATTTTTCTATGTTCAGTGCAATCTTCTTCTTCCTAATGTGTGAACTAATTCTCCTTCCACCACCTCTCAACTTTATTTCTTGCAACTTTTTTGTTCTCTTTGAGTGTATATAAATAGTTCATTATTTGATGATAAATTTTTCACTGATGCTTCAATTTGCAGACCGTTGTGTGCCTTCCCTTCATGGATGGTGTACTGGAGCTTGGAACTACTGACCTGGTGAGTTCCTTTCTACGTGACATTTGATACCCTCGCTCTGTCATCCCCTTGCATTCGCTTCAACTTCTCGTATTCTCCAGGTTTTGGAAGATTCTGCTTTCGTGCACAACATAGCAAGTTCTTTCTGGGAGTTTCAAATCCCAGTGTGCTCGGAGCACTCCACGTCGAGTTCTCCATTAGTAGCAAGGGAGGAGGAGAATGGTTGCTTGATTCTGGATCATGAAGCTGATGACACCATAATGCTCCAGAATCATGCTTTGATCACTGAGAATGATTCCTCTATTTTTCAGTTTTCTGACAACCCCTACACTTCTAACAAAGAAAGTGAACCAATCCATGAAATGTCCACCAAGAATCATCCATGTAGATCTAAGGAAATGGTTGGAAATCCCGAGGACTTCTCTAATGAAGACCGTTCTAAGATCAGGAGACCGATCGATGATAAATTCAGCAATGGCCTTCATGTTTCTGTGAACTTCAGCGAAAGTCTATCCTCGCCCTTTGGTCAGAACATCCTTTCTCCCATGGGTGAGAGAGTCGGCAGCACCATGTTTGACAATCTCCAACAGGATGGTCATGCTGACTTCAGATTCTTAGGAGTTGATGGAGACGGCTCTCATTATTCCTGCACTCTCTCTACTGTACTGGGAAACCTGAAACACGGAGTATCATCGCCCGGGCTTTTAACTTTTCAGAATGTTTCTGATGAGTCTAGCTTCAGGGCATGGAGAGCAGGAGCAAAGGCATCGAAGAATTTTACGAAAACTCCACAGAGAATGTTGAAGAAGATTTTATTTCAAAGCGTGTGGATGAGTGGCGGTCAGCAAGTGAAGCCCCGTGAAGAGAATTTGCTCAAAAATAAAGCTTTCAGGACGGAGGGAGATGATACAAATGTGAACCACGTGTTGTCGGAGAGGAGGAGGAGAGAGAAGCTGAATGAGAAGTTCTTGATTCTCAGATCATTGATCCCTTCAATCAGCAAGGTATGGACTATGGAGTTTTATTTTAGCATTTATAGATATATAGGAATAATTACCAAAACTTCCCCTAGGAGTTAGCATAATTATAGGTTGCACCCCTCTTAATTTTGAAATTATAAAAACCTCCTCTGCAAGTTTACATTTCATAACATCCATGCATAAAAATATCCCTTAGAGTAAATCTTCAGGAGGGTCTTTTTGTGCATGGATGTTATGAAATGTATGTAAACTTGGAGGTTTTTGTAATTTCAAAGGAAAGAAGGGTAAATAGCTCTCTCTCTCTCTCTCTCTCTCAATATACACACACACACACAATCTCCTTGTCTTACCATCTCTTTAAAGTATGTAAAAAGCTTTAAAAAGATTGGGTTAAAAAGAGAAACATGAGAGGAGCATCTTTTTATTGCACTAATTTTGTACTAAATGTATATAATGCATATATTGGAAAATATGCATACAATTATAAGAATATTTTGGTAATGTAGGATTACTTTTTGACAGCACTAATTGTGCTATTGCACCACAATAGTTTTCCTTATTAGTTCTGTAAAGAAAAGCAGGACTATAAAGAAAAGCAGGACAGAGAAAAAATAATTCAAATTTTATTAATTTTTTCCTACTCTTGAATACAAGTCTGCATACATTTATATTGGAAGAGAGAGATGGAGAGAATCTCAATCCTATGATGTGGAAGTAAAGAGAATATACATGGGCTTCAAGAGTGAGCTTTTCATACTGAGCTTCTTAACACTCCCTCGCAAACTGGAGCATACAAGTCGTAGGCACCATGTTTGGATAAGAACTGATGATATAGCGGTGGATAATGGGCTTTGGTGAGGATGTCAGGAACTTGCTCGATAGCATGGACATGCTCTAATTCCAACTTCTTTGATTGAACTTTTTCCCAATAAAGTGACAGTCAAATTCAATATGCTTGGTTCGCTCATGTAATACTGCATTCTTGGCAATATGTATAGTTGCTTCATAAAACAAGGTCGCCGGTGAGAAGAGTTTGACTCCCAAATCATTAAGAAGACTTTCAAGCCAGTTGAGCTCACAGAGACAACAACTGCCATAGTGCGGTAATCGGGCTCAGCAGACGAGCGAGCAACAACAGAATGCTTCTTACTGCGCCAGGTAATAAGGTTTTCACCGAAGTATGTACAAAAACTAGTTGTGGAGCGTCTATTATCAAGAGAACCTACATAGTCAGCATCAGAGTACGCAATAAGAGATAGAGAGGAAGATGGTTTATAAACAAGTCCTTGTCCCGGAGCAGTCTTCAAATATCTGAGAATACGCTCGACAGCCTGGAGATGAGATGTCCGAGGAGCATGCATAAATCGACTCACAACTCCAACAACAAATGAGATATCGGGTCGGGTAACCGTAAGATAAATTAGCTTCCCCATCAAGCGTCAATAGTAATCTGGATTTTCAAGCAGTGGGTCGGAGTCAGATTTATTTGCAAAAAGCTGGTGATTGATGTTCATAGGGTTGTCCGCAGGTTTGCACCCCGAGTAGCCGACATCTTGAATAAAATCAACACAGTACTTCCGTTGGGATAGGACAAGACCATCAAGTCGCCGTGCGACCTCAAGTCCAAGGAAGTATCGAAGATTTTCCAGGTCTTTTGTCTGAAATGCTGAGTTTAAATGTTGCTTGATTTTTTGTATCTCCGTGGAGTCGTCACCCGTAATTACAATGTCATCAACACAAACAAGGAGTATTACGATGTTTGTTGGTTGATGACAAGTGAAGAGCGAGAAATCAGTCGAGCTTCGTGTAAATCCAATTTCACGAACAACTTTACTGAATTTATCAAACCAAACGCGAGGAGACTGTTTGAGACTACATTTAGACTTTCTGAGATGACATACACGAGACTCCCCCGTGGTCTCAAACCTTGGGGGTTGGTGCATATAAACAGTTTCGAGAAGACCGTCATTGAGAAAAGCATTTTTAATATCTAACTGCTGTAAGGGTCACTGACAATACATAACTAAGGAGATCAGGACTCGAGCGGTATTTAACTTATCAACCGGGAAGAAGGTTTCATCATAATCAAGATCTTGTTGTTGAGTGAAGCTCCGGGCCACTAGGTGAGCTTTCAGGCGTTCAACTGTTCCATATGGAGCATATTTGATAGCAAATACCCACTTACAACCGACACAAGACTGGCCGGGAGGAAGAGGAACCAGATCCCAGGTCTGGTTAGCCCAGAGTGCAGTCATTTTTTCATCCATGACCGCATGCAATCCCGAATGTTGTAGAGTGATGCGCCCTGCGACGCATCATACCCTTTATGCAGTTATTTTATTTTATTTTTTTACTCGCACTATGTTTCCTGCATTTTCTTTGTGTTGCTTTCCGGCTCATCGGCTTGACCGACCGTTGAGACTTCAATGAAGAGGTCCGGTATTACTAGTAGTAGAACGTTAGCGGCAATCCCAAAATTAATTACACAAGCATAAGTTTCAAATTCAATTTTCAAATTTCAAATAACATCACTTATTGGGAAAGTCATTAAGAGGAGAATATTTTCAAAAGGAATCAAATTCATGAGATTCCATGTGTTTTAGAACGAAAGAAATAAAAGAAATTTAGTCTATTTAACAATCCATTTAGTAGAGAGAAAGGGAAGAACCGGACAGAACCAGAACGAAGGTCTTTTCGTTCTCTGTTCATTGCCGGTGGACCCACCTACCAGCTGACGTGCCCTCATCGCCCCAGTTGTTGTTCACAATCGAAGGAGTATGGGTCCTTCCCGCCGCTGGTCGCCAACGCTTCGACGCCACTGCCGCGAACAGCGTCGACCCGACGCTGCCAGTCTCCCACTATCGGGCCGTCGTCGACTCCGACGCAACCTTTCGACGGCCTGGACTTCTTCCCCGGCGTCGTCACTCCGACGCAAGTACCCGACGACCTGGATTTCTTCTGGGAGCCGTCGACTTCGACTCCAGCTCCGGCTGACCCGGGTACGCCTGTTTTAGGGCCGATTGTTGTCTTCTCGTGCACTACCGAATTGGAAATCTGCTTATGCTCTAAATTGGGTAAATTCGTCCGCTCCCTTGAGTTAGTATCAAACTTATGCTTTTCTTAATTAATTCATGAACTTGCCGTTACGTTCGCACTGCTAAGAATATCGTTATTTCATAAGTTATTTGAACTCAGATTTTGTTTGTGGCCGAGTGGGTTCCGTTGAAGGTTCGACTCGTGAACGCGTGAGAGAACCACTCAAGCGAGGTTAACGAACCTCTCAAAGCTCAGAGCGACGACGTGTATTACGCGCGCGAAATTTCAGATTTTGGCCAACTCGGCTCCTTTTTTTTTCAAAATTAAGATTTTATTTAAAAGTAACCTCATAATTTGTTTTATAACAAAATAAATATTTGCTTAAAATCCTTAATTTAAATCCAGGTTACATCAGTTTGGTATCAGAGCTATATGATTCGCTCCTATCACAAATCACGCGATCCGGATTTCAAGAAAAAAAAGAAAAAATTAAATCAAAAATATTTTAAAATAGATTTAATTTTTAAAAAATCAATATATGACACAATTTTATTATGTCCTTTTATTTTAAGAATTTTTATTTTATTTAAAATAATAATAATAATAATAATAATTTAATTAAATTTTATTTAAATCTATTTTCAAATTTCTCAACGGAAAAAAGGGTCGATCAGTTAGAAAACAGCGTAGGAGATTTGGCTCGACGCATGAGTGATTTGATGAAAACCGTCGAGACGCTCACCGCCGGAATGGATAGTGTCACACATATCATGAACGGACTGCGCACTTCAGTTAATAATATTGAAGGTACCTTGCACACCAACCGAACACCTACCCCGATGGCCGAAAACGACCCTGATCATAGACCTCGGGAACTTGCACACCCCGATCCGGAAGCACGCATGATCCACGACACCAACCCCGTTGAGATGTGGGAATCAAGTTGGACGTGGGTGATTTCGAAGGGCGAATAGAGCCCGAGAGTTGCCTAGAATGGTGTGAACAGATGGATCGATTCCTGGCTTGGAAGCAATTTCCCCAAGTTAGGCAAGTTGAGTATGCCACGCTTAGACTTAAAGGATCCGCGTTAGTTTAGTGGGGACAATTAGAACGGTCTAGGTTTAATTTAGGAATGTCCCCGATCACAACATGGAATGATTTCAAGACTTAACTGCGTAAGCGATACGTTCCGTCTGATTACATGCAAACCTTGTATCGTAGGTTCCATAATTTACGTCAGGACAAATTATCTGTCGATGAGTACACAAATGAGTTCCTAATCTTGCAGTCTCGCCTCGACCTCCGAGAGGACGATGACATGACCGTTTCCCGTTATCTGAACGGGTTACGCTACTCCATTCGAGATCAGTTGGAGCTCCTTGATTATAAGGATTTAGGGGAGGCTACGAGTCGCGCACGTAGAGTAGAGGCACTACAAAAACGAACATCTGGAAATAAGACTACTGGCAAGTCTCACCCGACTCACACTTTCACCCCTGTCGGGTCCTCTCGACCGGTAGCGACCACGAGCACCCCAGCACTTCCTGCCCCTCCCAACAAGGGTAAGGAGATTGTAGGCACTAGGCCTCAGCCTGGGACGTTTAGATGTTTTAAGTGTATGGAGCCGGGTCATAAGTCTTCTGAGTGTCCGCGACGCCACTTCGTCGTCATCGTCGATTCTGAGAATGGATCAGAACCTGAGTATGGAGTCTTTCTTAGTGACTCCCAGATTGACCCGACCCCCGAGGCTGAGTTAGAGAGTGAGTACGAAGTTGAGGGAGAATAACCTGAGCAGTTAGTGTGCGTTCTCCAACATAGTCTCCTAACTCCTAAGGCCCCTATTGACGGCGAGTGGCTGAGAAACAACATCTTTCGTACCACCGCACACATACAGGGGCAGTTCTGCTCCATCATTATAGACAGCGGTAGTATGGAGAACTTCGTTTCTCAACGCATGGTTGAAAAGCTGAAATTAAAAACGCAACTCTTAGGAAAACCCTATAGTCTATCATGTGTCACTAGTAGCACTACCATTCTATCACGCACCAGTGTCTCGTAGAGTTTTCCATAGGCAGTGCATATCAAGATGCTGTATGGTGTCATGTGGCTACTATCGAGGTATGTCACATCTTGCTGGGACGACCTTGACAGTACGATAGACACGTGGTTCATGATGGTGTGAAGAACTCTCACTCCTTCGAACGCAATGGTCGCAACATCGTTCTTTTCCCCCAAAAGAATGGCCTTGTTCCCAGAGCCCCAGAGAGGACTTCACCCCCTTCTACCACCGTCTCCGCGATATCCTTCCCCTCTGCCACCATGTTACTGACTGGGTCCCAATTCCAGGAGGAGATGAAGGATAGCGAGGTCGTCTATATGTTGTCTGGTATCGATACCACCCCTGCTACATTACACATTTCTAGTACGGCGCGTCCCCTCATAGATGAGTTCTCTGAGATCATGCCGGAGGATCTTCCCGATCAGCTACCTCCGATGAGAGACATTCAGCACTGTATAGACCTCATCCCAGGCGTTAGCTTACCTCATTTGCCTCACTATCGTATGAGTCCGAAAGAGCATGAGGAGCTACATAGGCAGGTGACCGATCTGATTTCGAAGGGTCACGTTAGAGAGAGTATGAGTCCATGCGCCGTTCCTGCACACCTAGTTCCAAAAAAAGATGGGACATGGTGCATGTGTGTAGACAGTAGAGCGATAAATAAAATTACAATCAAATATCGCTTTCTGATTTCCCGATTGGATGATATGCTAGATATGCTTAGTGGATCCCAAGTATTTTCCAAGATTGATTTAAAAAGTGGATACCACCAAATTAGAATACGACCTGGGGATGAATGGAAGACTGCGTTTAAAACTAAGGAAGGATTGTACGAGTGACTAGTGATGCCTTTTGGCCTATCCAACGCTCCCAATACGTTTATGTGAGTGATGAATCAAGTGCTTAGGCCACTCATAGGAATTTGCGTAGTTGTATACTTTGACGATATTTTGATTTATAGCACTGATCAGGATCAACACATGATTCATCTTAGACATGTCTTAGATCTTCTACGTGAGAATAAATTATATATAAATTTGAAGAAATGCACATTTTTGACTGACATTCTGACCTTCTTAGGATATATCATTTCTTCTGAGGGCATTAGAGTTGATAGAGAGAAGGTCAAGGCGATAGAATCATGGCCTAGCCCTAAGACGATTACTGAGGCTCGAGGATTCCATGGGTTGGCATCTTTTTATCGGCGATTTATTCGAAACTTTAGTACCTTGATAACACCTGTGACTGATTGTCTTAAAAAGGGTCTGTTTATTTGGACTAAGGAAGCCGAGCGAGCATTTCTTTTGGTTAAAGAGAGACTCACGAGTGCACCGGTATTAGCATTGCCCGATTTTGAGAAAAATTTTGAGGTTGACTGTGCCGCATCGATCATAGGCATTGGCTCAGTTTTGAGTCAGGAGGGTCTCCCCATTGCATTTTTTAGTGAGAAGTTGAACGAGGCGAAGACTAGATATTTTACGTACGACTTAGAGTTTTATGCTATCGTTCAGGCTCTCCGTCATTGGAGACACTACCTGATTCAGCGCGAGTTTGTGCTGAACACTGATCATGAGGCTCTGAAGCATCTGAACTCCCAGAAGGAGATCGGGCGTCATGCCAAGTGGGCTGCTTACCTGCAGGAGTTCACATTTCACTTGAAGCACAAACCCGGTGTCACGAACCGCGTAGCCGACACACTTAGTCATCGAACCCATTTATTAGTCACCCTGCAGCCGTGCATTACTGATTTCGATTCACAGCGCGACCTATACGCCACTGATCCGTTCTTTCACGATATTTGGCACTCCTGCCATCACAATGGGACCGATCCCACCACACAGTATGTCGTGAGTGAGGGTTATCTATTTTGGGGCACTCGCCTTTGCATTTGCGAAGGTCCACTTTGGGAGACATTACTTAGAGAGCTCCACTCGTCTGGGTTAGGTGGGCACGTTGGACAATCTAAATTACTCGACCTCGCCAACGCACGCTATTATTGGCCAAATATGAAGCGTGATATCACCGAATTCATTAGGCACTGCACCACTTGTCAGTTGTATAAGGGACACACACAAAACACAGGACTATACACCCCCTTACCGATACCTGAGCAACCATGGGATGACATCTCGATGGACTTCGTGGTAGGACTCCCTCGCACTAAGAGGAAAGTCGACTCTATTTTTGTAGTCGTAGATCGATTTTCGAAAATGACACACTTCATCCCGTGTAGAAAGACTTCTAGCGCTGTACACGTGGCCGAACTTTTTTTAAAGAAATCGTTAGACTGCACGGAATTCCTAGGTCGATTACTTCTGATAGGGACACTCGTTTTATGGGGTATTTTTGGAAGACACTGTGGGCCCGACTAGGTACCAAACTCGAATTTAGCAGCGCATATCACCCTCAGACCGATGGGCAGACTCAGGTCGTTAATAGGAGTTTGGGGAATCTACTTAGGTGTTTGATGGGGGAGAATCCGAAACAATGAGATCTTATATTGCCACAAGCTGAATTTGCATTCAATAATTCTACTAATCGCTCCACAGATAAATCTCCTTTCGAGATTGTTTACGGCTTCCCTATACCGCATTTACTTGATCGTCACTCCCTCCCAAATCATGAACGTATTTCCTTTGATGCGCAAGCCCATGTTGATTATTTAAAGGAATTGCATAAATCTATTACTAATAAATTGCGAGCGACTTCTGAAAAATATAAAACCATGGCCGATCGACATCGCCGGGAGTTATATTTTTCAGAAGGAGATTGAGTTCTTGCTTATTTTAGGAAGCAAAGATTCACTCCGGGTACATACCACAAATTACAGCAGAGGAAGTTTGGTCCTTTCCGAGTCCGGAAGCGCATCGGGGAGAATGCATATCTCCTAAAGTTGTCCGCTGAATTCGGCACTTCGCCGATATTTAACGTGGCAGATTTGTCACCTTTCTATGGAGATCCACCCAGTTCCAGCCCAAGCCCACCGACGACAGCTCCTGAGATTTCATCAGACTTAGCTCCAGTGCCGACACCCATGACTGAGGAGATCGACCAGGTTCTGGATGTACGAGAGTTTCGCACTCGCCACGGGACATACCAACGTTATTTGGTCTCATGGCAAGGACGAGACATCACAGATAGTTCTTGGATCAGCACAGATGAACTGCGCCGGCGCCGCCCAGATCTTTCTATCGCTAGCTTTTGCGAAGTCTCGCCGAGGTCGAGCTCTTTCAACCCCGGGGGAATTGATGCGCCCTGCGACGCATCATAGCCTTTATGCAGTTATTTTGTTTTATTTTTTTACACGCACTATGTTTCCTGCATTTTCTTTGTGTTGCTTTCCGGCTCATCGGCTTGACCGACCGTTGAGACTTCAATGAAGAGGTCCGGTATTACTAGTAGTAGAACGTTAGCGGCAAGCCCAAAATTAATTACACAAGCATAAGTTTCAAATTCAATTTTCAAATAGCATCACTTATTGGGAAAGTCATTAAGAGGAGAATATTTTCAAAAGGAATCAAATTCATGAGATTCCATGTGTTTTAGAAGGAAAGAAATAAAAGAAATTTAGTCTATTTAACAACCCATTTAGTGGAGAGAAAGGGGAGAACCGGACAGAACCAGAACGAAGGTCTTTTCGTTCTCTGTTCATTGCCGGTGCACCCGCCTACCAGCCGACGTGCCCTCATCGCCCCAGTTGTTGTTCACAATCGAAGGAGTACGGGTCCTTCCCGCCGCTGGTCGCCAACGCTCCGACGCCACTGCCGCGAACAGCGTCGACCCGACGCTGCCAGTCTCCCGCTATCGGGTCGTCGTCGACTCCGACGCAACCTTCCGACGGCCTGGACTTCTTCCCCGGCGTCGTCACTCCGACGCAAGTACCCGACGGCCTGGATTTCTTCTGGGAGTCGTCGACTTCGACTCCAGCTCCGGCCGACCCGTGTACGCCTGTTTTAGGGCCGATTGTTGTCTTCCCGTGCACTACCGAATTGGAAATCTGCTTATGCTCTAAATTGGGTAAATCCGTCCGCTCCCTTGAGTTAGTATCAAACTTATGCTTTTCTTAATTAATTCATGGGCTTGCCGTTACGTTCGCATTGCTAAGAATATCGTTATTTCATAATTTATTTGAACTCAGATTTTGTTTGTGGCCGAGTGGGTTCCGTTGAAGGTTCGACTCGTGAACGCGTGAGAGAACCACTCAAGCGAGGTTAACGAACCTCTCAAAGCTCAGAGCGACGACGTGTATTACGCGAGCGAAATTTCAGATTTTGGCCAACTCGGCTCCTTTTTTTTCAAAATTAAGATTTTATTTAAAAGTAACCTCATAATTTGTTTTATAACAAAATAAATATTTGCTTAAAATCCTTAATTTAAATTCAGGTTACATCATAGAGCCTCCTACAAAGGAATAGAAATTGAAGAAAGAGAGATGAAGAATTTGAGGAGTGGCAGAGAGAGACGATGTAATGATACATAATTTGCCAAGAGATGAGCCGTGGAGGTTGATGTTGAATCGACGGTCTGCGGGATAGCACTGGTGGAAGGGAGCTGTTGTAAGACATCATTCTTGGAGGAACGACAAGTATAGACACGAAGAGGTGTTTGAGGTGGTGCTGGCACCGGGAGCGGTGGAGGAAGAAGTGGGAGAGACGGGGTCGTAATAGGGACAGTAGGACGAGCGACATGGTAAGGTGGAGACGGTGTGGAAGGAGAGGAGTAGAACTGTTGATCGTCAAGAAAGGTTATATCAGCCGAGACGATCAGCTTGTCATCAGTAGGAGATTAGCATAAATAATCCTTCTTAGTGCGGGAGTAGCCAACGAACATACATTTGGTAGCGCAAGGATCAAACTTGTCAGTAGGCGGACCAAGAGTGTGGACATAACATGTACAACCAAAGACACGGGGCGTGAGGGAGAACAGAGACTTGGAACGAAAAAGGAGAGCAAACGGAGACGCGAAGTCGAGCACAGAGAAGAGCATGCAATTGATGAGATGACAGACAGCAGAAACAACGAAATTCCAATATTGTGGGGGCATCTGCATTTGAAACATGAGTGATCGGGCGACATCAAGGGGTGACGATTTTTTCGTCCGGCCACACCGTTTTGCTGGGGGAGGGGGGTATAAGCACATGAGATTTGGTGTATAATCTCAAACTCGGTGCATAAATTAAAGTAGCTGCGGCTAGTATATTCACGTGCATTGTCGGTATGAATTATTTTTAAGATAGCGGAGAATTACGTACGCGTCTCAGTAATAAATGCACAAAAAACCAGATATAAGTTCAGTACGATCATGAAGTAAATTTAACCAGGTAACATGTGAATAATCGTCAATAAAGGTAACAAAATAGCGATATCCAAAAACATTAAGGATTTTATAGGGCCCCCAGATATCAGAATGCACTAAAGAGAAATGATGTTGTTTGTTATAGATACAAGATTCACATGTAAACTCTCGCAATAAAACATCAAGAAGAGCCTTCTTGAGAATCGGGAGGGGAGCATGTCCAAGGCGATGATGTAAATCAACAGAGGAGACTGCAGAGAGAACGGTAGGTGGAACATCCAAGAGATAGATCCCATTAGACAACCACCCTTTACCAATGGTATTCTGCGTTTGTCGATCTTGCACGACAAAAGAGGAAGGGGAGAAGGTTATACAACAATCAAGTTCCTGAGTAAGGCGACTAACTGATAGCAGGTTAAAAGGTGACCCCGGAACATGAAGGACCAAAGAGAGATTGAGAGAGAGAGAGAGAGAGTTGGGGTAAGCCGCAGATCAATAGCGCCAGAAACTGGAGTTGTGTCGCCATGAACTATAGTTATGAACTTGGGATATGCAAAGTGTATGTACTGAGGTGATTTCTAGGAGGTAATATGGTGAGCAGCACCCGAGTCCACAATTCAGTGGAGTCTATGGGAGAGACAGGATATACCTTAAGTGGAGAACGACGCAACAGAGCCAGACGAATGACTAATAACGCTTTAGAGTTGTTGAAGTTGGGTGCAGAGATTGTTGATGTCTTGCCGGGTAGAGGAGTGAGAATCCGATGGAGTAGAAGCAGTGGGATGAGCAGTTGTAGTGGAAGCAATAAGATGTGGAGGCAGACCATGCTTGCAGTAGCAAGTGGCTTCAAGATGATCATCTCAACCACAGTAAACACATTTAAGGGTAGAGTGTACAACACGTCCTCGTCCTTGAGGCGTGAGGCGACCTCCTCGAGCTGAAGAGCCACGTTCTAAAGGAGCAGGAGTAGGTAAGAGGGGTTGCTGGAGGAGAGCCAGAGAGAAATTGTCAGGGACCTCGGGTGGTGGTGTAACCTTGAGGAGCATAGAACAGACATTGGATAGAGAGGGCGTTGTGGAAGAGGAAAGAATCTGAGCCCGGGCACTGTGAGGATGGGGAGGAACACGGGCCATCATCATAGAAATCCCAACAACTTTTTTTTGTGCCCGTTGTGTCGCGAGATCCATGGAAGGAGGCTAATGTTGTATCCAGGCCTCCACCAGAGTTTTGGCCTTGACAACAAAGGAGGTCAAATCGCATGTTCTCCCGGGGTCCAGTGGTTGAAGCGCAGAGATGATGTCAAACAAATGTTGTAAGCTATCTTTGCCAGAGTATAGAGAGTGAAGCTCCATCCACATTGCCTTTGCCGTCTCATGATACATGGTCATTCGGTATGGCTCGGTGTCCATGGAATTGAGGATCCAGGATTGGACCCGGCCGTCATCACGGAGCCATTCGTCGGTGGGGACAGTGAGAGTGTCCCGAGTAAGATGATGGAGACCTTTGGTCTGTAGAACACGACGAACTGAATGCACCAATTATACAAAGTTCTGATTCCCGCTTAAAGAGATGATGGTGATCTTGAGCTCATCACGAACTTCATGGGAAACAGTGATACGAGCGGGGAGAGAGGAGGCAGTCGTCGAGTCCATGGAGGCAAGAGAAAAAACCGGCTGGGCAAGGAGAATGGGCGTCCTGGCGAATAGAAGAGGACGACATGAGAGAGCGGCCTGGCGAGTAGAGGAGAGCGGCCTGAGAGAGCGGCCTGGCGAGTAGAGGAGAGCGGTCTGGGAGTAGAAGGGGAGCGGCCTGAGATGCCATTAACAAGAGAACCCAAAGAGAAAGAGGACAGGCCTCAAAGGGAATTGCAGCAGGCAGAGCCCTCAGCAAGATGAGCTCATAGCAAGGTGAGCTAGAAGAGCTCGCAGCAAGATGATCCCACAACGGGCAAGGTCGCGGAGCGGTTAGACTAGCCCGCAGCGTTTAGAAGAGCTCGCGGAGGCCAAGGTAGATGAGCTGCGACTAGGAGAACTCGCAGCAGGCATGGGTCACAGCGGCTAGAAGAGTTCGCAGTAGGCAGAGCTAGTGGCGGGTAGACGGGTTTGCAACAGGCAGAGGTCGCAGCGGGTAAACGGGCAGAAGTCGCAACGGATAAAATCCAATGGGAGGGGGGGTCTACTGGCTGGAGATAAAAGCCAGGGGAGGGGGCGGGGGAAGAAGTGAGAGGGAGTGGAAGCCACGGGAGGGGAAGAGGCGGTTAGCGAAAAGGGTGACTGCGGCCTTGTGCGGATAGAGAGAGAAGGGCAAGGCCGACGGTGAGAAAAATAGCTAACCGCAAGGACATTTTTCCCTCTGATACCATTTAAAGAAAAGCAGGACGGAAAAAATGATTCAAATTTTATTAATTTTTCTCCTACTCTTGAATACAAGTATGCATACATTTATATAGGAAGAGAGAGGAGGGAATTACAATCCTACCAAAGAGAATGTACATGGGCTTCAAGAATAGGCTTTTCATACTGAGCTTTTACTATTTCTTCTTAACAAGTTCATTTATGACACGTGTTAATTACTCCAATGGGCCAAAATGTCGTCGTGATCATAATCATTAGCAATATTATTTTCCTAACTATTTATGATCGCCTCTATCAAAATGTTAAAGGTAAGATGAAAAACATCTTGAATAACTTTTAGGTACAAAACCTAAATTAATCCCTAAGGTTTTCGGAGGATTTGAAATAGGTCCCGAAGGTTTCTAACTTTTTTGAAATCACACTAAACTTTTCATTATCTTTTTAACGGATTTTGCATTGTTGGCAATGACAAAGCGCACATGTGGCACTGATGTAGGACTGATTTCAAAAAAGTTAGAATTCTTAGGGACCTATTTCAAACAAATGAAACTTTAGGAATCTATTTCAAATCCTCCCCAAACCTTAGGGATTAATTTGGGTATTTTTCCTAACTTTTATCGTATTTATTATAGTTCCACCTAGGGGTGTTCATGAACCGAATCGAATCAATAGTTCTTCATTCGAATCCAAATTTTTCTTTGAACGTAGAGATTCAGATGCATTCTTTGTATTCGGATTCGTTCTTTGAATTCGGATTCGTCCCAAAATCTTGGATTTAAATTTGAATTCTGTAGAGAAAAGGTGCCCAAGGATTTGGAAAAAAGTAAACCTTTGCATATACTTCTTGTCTATGTAAATACAAGTATGAATACATATATATAGGGAGAGAAGAGAGGGAAATGTCTCAATTTCAAGATATGAGACTATTACAAGTAGAGGAAGAAGACCTAAGATGGGCCCTTAAATGAGTCATTACATGTTCTTTTCTAACACTCCTCCGCAAGCTGGAGCGTACAAGTCGTAGGCACCCAGCTTGGACAAGAACTGATAAAAAAGAGCATTTGACAAAGCCTTAGTGAGTAGATTGACAACTTGGTCAGTAGCCGGAACATGTTTCAGTTCCAGCTTCTTCATTTGAACTTTTTCCCTAACGAAGTGACAGTCAACTTCAATGTGTTTCATTCTTTCATGGAAGAGAGGATTCTTGGTTATGCGGATCGCAGTTTGACTGTTACAGAGTAAGGTGGCTGGTGAGGAAAGTTTTACTCTTATACAACACAGACACCATTGAATGGTACTCAGCCTCGGTCGAAGATTTAGCAACTACAGCTTGTTTCTTACTGTGTCAGGTAACAAGATGACCTCCGAAGTAAGTACAAAAACCGTTGGTGGAACGTCGATCATCCAGGGAACCAGCATAATCGGCATCTGAATATGCAATCAATGTTGGATTAAAGGAGGAAGTTCTGTATACCAGCCCTTGACCAGGAGCATTCTTCAGGTATCACAGAATGCGTTAGCCAGTCTGTAGATGTGACACCCGAGGAGAATGCATAAACCTGCTGACAACCTCAACCGCAAATGATATGTCAGGTCTTCTGACAGTTAGATATATCAGTTTTTCCACCAACCGTCGATGGTATTCTGGGTTTGGAAGAAAATCTGCATCAGAGGCATGAGCACACAACTTGTGATTGACATTCATAGGGGTGTTATCTGGTTTACATCCAGAATATCCAGCATCCTGAAGAAGGTCGAGACAATACTTCTGTTGAGATAAGACCAGACCATCAGGACATCTTGTGATTTCAAGGCCTAGAAAGTATCGAAGGTTCCCAAGATCTTTCATTTGAAAAACAGAGCTGAGGTGTTGTTTGACTATTTGGATTCCTTTTGAATCATCTCCTGTGATTAGGATGTCATCGACATACACCAAATGAAGAACTGTTCCTGTTTTGCTATGTCGAGTGAACAGAGAAAAATCCGCTGAACTCCGAGTAAAGCCGACCTCCCGAACAACCCTGCTAAACTTATTGAACCATGCCCGAGGAAATTGTTTGAGACCATAAATTGACCTTTTAAGGAGACAAACTTGGGACTCCTCCGTAGTCTCAAACCCGGGAGGTTGTCGTGTGTAGACAGTTTCTATGAGATCATCATTGAGAAATGCATTCTTGATATCAAGTTGATGTAAGGGCCAGTGACGGTGTATAGTTACGGAGAGGAGAACACGAATTGTGTTGAGCTTGGCCACTGGAGGGAATGTTTCCTCATAATCTAGACCCCGTTGTTGAGTAAGTCGCATGCCACCAAACGGTCCTTAAGTCGATCAATCGTCCCATCAGGTGCATGCTTGATAACAAAGACTTATTTACATCCAACAGTAGTCTGTCATGGAGGAAGAGAAACCAGATCTCAAGTCTGATTAGCCCTGAAGGCCTTTATTTCTTCGTCCATGGCCGTCCGCCAACCCGAATGTTGAAGAGCCTCCTGCACAGAGTTAGGGACAAAAATAGAGGATAGTGAGGTAGCAAAGGTTTGAAGCATCATGTTCAGGCGATGTAAGGAGACATAATTTGTCAGGGGATGTGCTGTAGAGGTAGAAGTCGGGTCGACAGATCGGGGAATGCCAGAGGTTGAAGCCGGCTGCAGTGGGGCGACGGAGCGGGGAGGTCGTCAAGTATAGACACGAAGAGGAGGGGGAAGGGGGTTGGTGGAGACCTAGAGCCGGGAAGGGAACGAAAGGAGATGGTGGAGGAGACGGAGCTGGTGGTGGCGGAGACGTAACGGGAATGACAGGTGGAGTGAGAAAAAATGGTTGATCTTCTAGAAAGTTAACATCAGTCGAAACTGTCACCTTGTAGGTAGTGGGAGAGTAGCAAAGATACCCTTTTGAGTACGGGAATAACCAACGAATATATGTTTGGCCGCCCGAGTATAGAGCTTGTCGGTGGAAGGATCTAGTAGGTGAACATAGTAGGTACAGCCAAATATTCGAGGTTTTATGGGAAATGGAGGTGTGGAGGGAAAGAGGAGGCTGAACGGGATGACGTTATCGAGGAGGGAGGATGGCGATCAGTTAATGAGATAGCACGCCATCGAAACTGCAAAGTGTCAATACGTCTTGGGAACATGCATTTGAATCAAGTATAAGCACATGAAGTTTGATGAATAATTCTGAACTCAGAGCAGAGGTTATCGAACTCATGACCCGTGTATTCGCGAGCATTATCTGTCCGGAGAGTTTTGATTCTTCGGAGAATTGAGTACGATTTTCAAGAACAAAAGCCCGAAAAACATGAGGGAGCTCAGAGCGATCGCAAAATAAATACAACCATGTCATGCGAGAATAATCATCATTAAAGGTGAGAAAGTAACGATGACCTGAAATACTTGTTACTTTATACGAACCCCAAATATCAGAATGTACTAACATAAAAGTAGCAGAGCTCCGAGTACAATGCGGAGGATAAGAGGAACGATGTTGTTTCCTCAAAATACCTGAATCACAAGTAAAAGTAGGAAGATGAACATCTGGAAGAGTCTTCTTGAGAAAAGGAAGAGGAGCATGCCCAAGACGCCGATGTCAGTCAACAGAGGAGACAAAAAGGAGAACGGCGGGGAAGACATCGAGAAGGTAGAGCTCGTTGTGCAGTTGTCATTTACCAATGATACTTTGCGTCTGTCGGTCCTCCATCAGAAAGGAAGAAGGGGTGAATGTGACAGAGCAATCCAAATCATTAGTGAGACGACTAACAGAAAGCAAATTAAACGGAGAGTCCGGGACATGGAGGGCCGAGCGATGAGAAATAGACAAATTTAGAGGTATATCAGCAGAGCCGGAGACAGGAGTGGTGTTGTCATTGGATACGGTGATAAACTTGAGATGCGGAGAATCCAAGTATTGAGGTGGCTTCAAGGAGGTGATATAATGAGTAGCACCTGAGTTAACTATCCAACGCGGGCTAGTGGAGAGACAATCGATACCTTCATGAGAGACGGAGACAACAGAGGCAGATGAGTTGTGGAGCAACCCCTGAAGTTGTTGGAGCTGGAGGCAGACTTCATCAAGATCAGCCCGAGAGGTATAAGGATTGAGGGCGACAACATAGGCATTTGGACGAGGAGGCAAACCATGCTTTCGATAGCAGGTTGCTTTAAGGTGTCCATCCTTTCCATAGAACGAGCACTTAGGCCTTGGCCGGCCAGTTCGGCCCCTCCCCCGAGAGCCAATAAGGCCCCCACGAGTAGCAGGAGGGAGAGGAAGTAATGGCGCAGAATATTGCTGGAGAAGAGCCGATGTCGGAGGGCCGATAACATCAGGAGGCGGTGAAACCTTGAGCAGCATGGAGCACCCATCAGAGAATGATGGAATAGCAGTAGAGGAGAGGATCTGAGCCCGGACACTATGAAGATGAGACGGAACATGTGTCATCATCATGGCAATACCAGCAACCTCCTTTTGAGCACGCTGGACAGCAAGTTCCATAGTCGGGGGCTGATACTGAATCCATGCCTCAACCAGCGACTTGGATCGAGCGACAAAAGATGTTAAGTCAGCAGCACTTCCTGAGTCAAGGGATTGTAGACCGATGATGATGTCGTACAAATGGTGAAGACTATCCTTGCCAGAATATAGAGAATGGAGCTCATCCTATATCGCATTGGCCGTCTCATGATATATGGCCATGCGGTACGGTTCGCCATCAAGGGAGTTGAGAAGCCAAGTCTGAACACGATCATCGTCACGCAACCAATCATCAGTAGGTGCAGAAGGAGTATTCCTAGTGAGATGTTGCAGAAGTCCCTTGGACTGAAGTACCCAGCGGACAAAATGCACTCATTCAACAAAATTCTTCTTCTTAGTAAGGGAGATGGTGGTGATCCTTAACTCGTCACGCAGTTCAGGAGCTGGAACCAAGCGGGCTGAAGGGAAGGAATCAGTGGAGGAATCCATGACAACACTGACTGGCGGTTAGAAGAGGCGGCTAGTATAGATACCGTGGACCAGAGCAGCAACAGTAGCAAAGAGAAGCAGCCCGCAATAGCAAGAACAGGCCGGCGGCGGCTGAGTAGAAGAGGTCGGCAGCGGCTAAGAGTAGAACGGGTCGGCAGGGGCTAGGAGTTGAAGAGGCCGGCAGCGGCTAAGAGCAGAAGAGGCCGGCAGCGGTTAGGAGCAGAAGAGGCCGGCAGCGGCTAAGAGCATAAGAGGCCGGCAGCGGCTAAGAGCAGAAGAGGCCGGCGGACAGCAAGGTAAGTCCAGCAGTGGCTTAAAGAAGAAACCGGCGATCAACAATGCAAGGCCAGTAGCCGCTTAGAGGAGAGCCAGCGGACAACGAATGAAGACCGGTAGCAGCTAGGGAATAATCTCCAGCAAGTAGATAAAAAGAAGCCGGCAGCAATAATGAGAGAAGGCTGCGACGGGCTGAAGCGTTGCGAGCTGGAAGAAAACACCACGGTGAGCTGAGGAGCAGCGAGCTGAGAAACAACTGTGGCGGGCTGAGATGATGACCGCTGAAGGGAAAAAGAGGCGGTAAAGAAGTAGAGACCGACTAGCAAAATTGTGGTAGGTCGCTGCGGGCACGGAGGGGCAGACCGCTGAGGCTAAAGAGACAAACCGCAAAGACAGACCGCTGCGGCTAACAGAAGCGAACCGTTGTGTCAAGAAAGCAACGGACAGGATGAGACGAACCAAGCAAACTGCAGCGGACACAGAACAAGCCGCACGGTGGGTCCCAGCGGCGAAGTCTATAAAAGAGAGGAGAGGAATCCAGACGAGGAGGGACCAACACAAGGTCACCCATGCGGACAGAAGAAGTCTATCCGCAGATGGATGCGGATAGGAAGCCGCACAGAGAGGTGCGGGTAGAGAATTCCTATTCGCCAAGGAGGTGCGGTTAGCAAACCGCATAGAGGGCTGCAGCTAGAAGGTTAGAGACCGCCCGGAGAGAAACCTGGCTCTCATACCATGTAGAGAAAAATAGCACAAGGATTTGAAAAAAAGTAAACCTTTGCATATACTTCTTGTGTATGCAAATACAAGTATGAATACATATATATATAAGGGAGAGAAGAGAGGAAAATGTCCCAATTTCAAGATGTGGGACTATTACAAGTAGAGGAAGAAGGCCTAAGATGGGCCCTTAAATGGGTCATTACATATTCTTTTCTAATAAATTCAAATTCGGATTCGGGTTTGAATTTGAATTCGAATTAGCTTCAAATGATGTATCAAATTGATTTTAATCAAACAATCATAATCATCTTTTTTTAGTATATAGATATTCATATTCATATTATTCGTGAACTATTCGTGAATCTTGTCAATTGAGATAATTTTTATTCGAATTTGAATACCACTCAAACACAAATTTGAATTTGAATTCAAAAGATGCAAATCTTAATCAAATCTTTCCGAATTATTCACGAACTATTTGGTTTACGAACAGTCCTAATTCTGCTTCTTCTCCTTCATGCTGTAGTTTCGATTTTCTTATGATATTTACTATCCTTCCTATTTTCTTCTTTCCGCCTTAGATCGACAAAGCTTCCATACTAACGGACACAATAGAGTACCTGAAGGAGCTCGAGAGAAGAGTGGAAGAGCTGGAGTCCTGCAGAGAGGCGGGCGACCCCGACCACGACACGAGAGAGAGAAGAAAGTACCCAGACATTGCCGAGCGAACGTCTGATAATTACGGCAACGAAGGACTCTTCGGCTGCCATAATCCATCCACGAATAAGAGAAAAGCTTGTCAGATTTACGACGCTGAAGCCGAACACCAGCTGCTCCTGTCGAAGAACGCATTGGTCGACATAAACGTTACCATGATAGAGAACGAAGTGCTGGTGGAGCTGCAGTGCCCGTGGAGAGATTTCCTGCTGCTCGAAATAGTCGAGGCCATGAGCAACCTCCATCTGGACGCTCACTCGGTGCAGTCGTCGACGGCTGATTCCACTCTCGCGATCACGCTGAGAGCCAAGGTTCGTGCCGATGAGTTTCATTCCAATGTTTGAGCGGCGGCGGTGTGAAATTGCGGCCCAAACTTTGTTTCTGGGGTGCTGGCGTTCGCGATCACTAACCCCAGACCACATCGTGATGACTCTGGTGGCGCCTTTACCCAAACATTAACTGTGTTTTCGCCTCCATGTTCATAGCCGCCGCCGCCACTCTCACGGCAGTCTCTCTGACATTGATGAGAATAGTAACATTGTTTGAACATGTGGTTGCAGGTGATGAGCACAGTTATAGCTTCCCCAGGGATGATAAAGAAAGCGCTGCAAAGAGTTGTGGCCAGATGTTAAACAGAGCATCATATTGTAAGCTTCCAATATAGTTATGTGATTATTTACTGCATTCCTTGTTCTGAATCACAGTTACTTCCAGAAGAATACTTAGAAAGTTATATCACTATAGAACATGAATTTTAGCTCATTACTTATAGTTATCATAAATAAATTCCAGGATTTATTAAATCTTGGATTTGAATTGAGGGCTGGTTGAGGTGTTGCTGTGTGACCTTGATGAGGTCGCCGGTTTGAGCCCTGGAAGCCACCTCTTGCATCAATGCATGGTGAGGTTTGCCTACGTTTCACTCTTGTGGTTGGACCCTTCCCCGGACCCTCGATGCATGGGGATGCTTTGTGCACCGGGCTGCTCTTTTTGAATTTAGCGCCGGTTCAAAGTCGGAGATTTATCGGCTCGAGTTTTAAATTGAATTCGTGGGATTTGCTCTGCTTTATGTTGAACTCCATTCCTTTCTTGTGTCGTCGTGAATTTTATACCACTTTGGGTTGAGTCATTCATGTCTTCCCAAAACCGTCGTCGGAGTTTCGATACCTCCTCTCCTATGATGGATTTTAGTATTTTTGGGGGGTTTGTTGCGTGATTTCACTTATTTCATGAAACCTTTGAATTATATTCGTTCGACCGAGGCGCGCGTGCTCGATTACGATTTTTGGGGTCCGTTTGAGCCATGAAAGAATCTGTAACTCTATTCATACTGAGTTATGCAATGTAGCGGTGGGAAATTTGAGGTAATTATTTACAGTAGAGAAATAATATTTTTTTTATTTGATGCCAAAATACTCTTGGCCGCAAGCTATCAACACATAATTGGGCTTATCTTTTAATAATAATAATAATAATAATATATAATGATATAATAACTTTTATAAGGCTAACAAATACCAACTAATAGAAAATTGTTTATAACGTTAAATAACATTCATTTGTAAATATTTACAATTAATAAATATCTATTTAAACATTATATATTATAAAGTTAAAATGATTTGTACTAAGAGTAAATTAATTATTATAAAGTTCAATGCAATGACTTAAAATGTTCCTCATAGCCTTAAATAACCTGTAATAATCATTCACAATGATTGAGGCTCTGTTTGGCGCGGCTTTTTTACTCTGGTGAAAAAACACCACTGTCATAGACTCCATGTTTGACAAGATAATGATTATGACCACCAAGAAAAGAAAACTAGTTTTGAACATAAAACTAGATGAAGTTCCTTAAGTGAGGTCGGGCGTTCACGAACGACAGTTTCATAACCACCGTGTTCCTGACTGCCGCCATCGTGCCAAACAAACTCTTAGACAACTCTCTTTGAAAAGGTGGTTGTGCCCGACACAGGAATGACAAACACCAGAATTTGGCTGCAATCAGGACTGTTTGTCCATCACACAAACTAGATCTTCAATAGCTCACTGTGTGAAGCGGGCCGTTACACGATACCTCACTGTGTGAAGTTTGTTCGCCTCTCTTCATAGCCGCTCTTCTTTCCTCCTCTGCTACAGAGTCAATGGCGCGTCTCACCCCTTCCTCGAGCATAAGCTTGATGGAGTCGGAGTAGAGTTTGTGATGGTTCTTCTCGCGGCTGAAAAAGCTTCAGGGCTGTGAAGAATGGCAATGCATATAGAAAACGCCTGCAGTGCTGATAACTGTGCAAGGAAATGAACTGAATATTTTCCCTTCCCATTTTCTATAATGGTGAGAGCAGGAATGTTCTCCTTTTTACCCTGCAACAAGGATAGGTGTTGAAGGAGAAAAACAGAAAAAACTGAGCAATGAAAATATTGTCTGTTAGTATACTGGATAAGATTGTGAGACCTCAAAACTAATTGATTATATAGGGTTAATTACCGGGACATCCCCTGGGAGTTTGCATAATTACAGAATGCACCCCCTATCTTTCGAAATTTCATTTATCTTCCCTCTAGGTTTAGTTTACAAAAATGTCTCTTCCGTCATAAATATGGATGGAAAATGATAAAATTAGTCAAATTATTTTATGATTTCAATTTTATTCTTTTATAGTTATTCTAGATTCATTTCAAAGGGTAAAATGTAACGCACTCTTTTCAATACAAAGCTAGCACAAAGAATAAAATTGGAATGTCATAAAATAAATTGTCATATTTTATCATTTTCCATCTATATTTGGAAAGGCTACATTTTTCAATGTAGTGTCATTACAAAGGATAAAATTGAATATCACTAAATAATTTGGCTTATTATATATGAAGGTCGGGATCCTATATTAAAACACTGTTTGGGATAATTGTAACGTTAGGATTGTAGTGGTGTAAAACAATGAGGTGAAAACTTTTTTGTGTTTGTAGCTTCAAGCCCAAGTGTCTGATCACACAAGCATGATTGTGGACGTAGTCCAAAAGGCTGTTTAAGTAGTGGTTGCGACTCCAGCTACCTAAACATTACATATTTTTCCACCGCTCATTCAAAATCGTCACCGCTCTCCCAAAAGGAAGCCTAAGCGTGCAAGACTACATGGTTTCCTCATGTGTGACTATAGCAGTGTTTGGAAGAGTGGTGGCAGTTATGAACACCATGTAGAATTTGGATAGTTGTGGTCATCGAAGTGTGGCCATGTGTTAGCCGACATGAATACTCAAGACACCACAAAAATAGAATTTGGGTCAAAAAAGTTGCTATGAAAGATTTCAAACAAAAGCATTGCAACGGAAGTTTCAAACATAGATAAATTAAGGCTTCGTTCGGCACGGTGGTGGTTGTCGTGAACACGGTGGTCATGAACCGTCGTTCGTGAACACCCGACCTCACCTAAAAAAATTCCCCTAAAACAATTCATGCATTTTAAGCTCAAAACTAGTTTATTTTCTTGGTAGCGGTCATAACTTTTTTCTTGCCAAACATACATTCTATGATAACGGTGTTTTTGACCAAACACACCGGAGCAAATAAGTCGCGCCAAATGAAACCTAAACTGCTACGTTACTATAACAGTTTCATGTCAACAGCACTTGGACACTAAAATGCGTCTTAACCAGAGCCTATGCTCTCAACATTCCCTTCACACGTGTAGTGGTGGTATTTTGTCCTAGCCAACTCAGATAACATGTTAGAACCTAACCATCAAACTCATAACATGTTCATTATAGGTAGGGCCTATATTTTATATTAAATACAAAAGGCTACACTTAATAATGGTGTCTAACGCAGCATTATATTGTGTTGGAAAACTTCCATGGCAGTTCAAAAGTACTGCAAATATCATCGCTATATCTGTGTTGCAAAGCCTACAACTATGGTAATTAATACAGCCTAGGTAGCTTATTTTAGCATCAGTAATTACTGCGGCAGTAATAACAATGGACTATTATAAAGCATTTTACTCAATAATTTTAAATAAACTATTTATGGCAGATGTTTTAAGCATTCTTTCATCTATTGAAACAGCTTTTATATCATCAGCAAAATCCCAGTGATCAGAACCTTTCATTTACCGTAGTGTTTAGAATGTCCAAATCTAAAAGAAATAAAGAATATTAGTAAAGTTAACACTTGGCATGTACCACATACCTTAACAAAAAGAACCATCGGTTCCTCAGTTCCTGTCTCAAACACAACAACCGGGCATCCCATGTCCCAACCACCACAATCACATCCTCCGCCAAATCTCGACCTATCAAGTAATGATGAGGCCGAAACTTCCTCTCTGTTCGGAAGTCCATGTCTCGCACTCGGCGTAACCACCTTCACATATGCAGGACTTTGAGTAACAATGGAAGCTATTTCAAGGTTTGGCGGCAAGTCGTCCGATGCCCAGGGGTAAGACGTGGACAGGTCTGAGTGAAATTCACTTGAATGCAGTCCAAAAGGATGTCGGGGCCTTTCCGTCTCCATCGAGCTGTTTGATTCCAAAGGACATTCTGTAACCGAGGTCTGGTTGGAGTTCAAAAGGCAACGAGATCTTTGAATTGCAGTGTTTCTTCTTGCTTGAGCAATGTCATACAAATTGAACTCAGTTGACGCGGTGTTATCCAACGGTCCAGATTCACCGACATCAGAGCACAAATGACAAGAAACAAGCATCTGACCGATGATAAGAGACGGCTGAAGATGCCTGTCTTTGCTTCCATGTCTGACCATAATACGCTTCAGTTTACAGTGATGGAAAGTATAAACCCAGTTATATGGATTGTCAGTTTTCCATATCTTTGCACTAAGAACATCTTCAGGACCTTTGACGGAGAATTCAGTTGACGGATCACCACGGTTAAATTCCCATTTGAGAACAGCATGCAAGTAAGTAGGAAAAGTCGCTGTTTTGATGACCTGGCCACTTCCTCTAGGGTTCCTTTCAGTGCCAATCTTCTGAGTCGTTTTTGAGATTTCATTCAGTAAAGATTTGGGGAAGAATTTCCCTTTACTTGAGGTCGTAGTATTGGATGCTATGCTGCTACTAGTTCTTGGTTCAATGAGTGATGAGTTACATGGAGATTTTGATTTCATAATAGGATTCAACAGCTTCTTAAATGGACTAAGATGACTCTTAAGCCTGGATTTTATTATCTCTTTACCGGATTTCACCATCTTTTTTTCTGCATAAGAGTTGGAAATTCGTACCTTTGTTGAAGAGGACTTGGGTAGAATGCATATAGCATCTCCTCCATAGATTGTATTTGCATCAACTCCAGTACTGAAGAACTGATTTCTATTACACTTTGTTTCTACTTGCAAATCATCTACAAAATCAGGTCCTTCCTTTCCTAGAAAACACATCTCCAGCATGCTATCAGAATAACTACTGCACGAAGGAGACACATCTGGGTACGAAGCACTAATCTTCGAGCACTCCACTAGAAGATCTCTGAATGACAAGTCTAGGAACTCCATATTTGATGTCGGGAGAAATCGGCTGTTGTTAACAGTCGGAGATTTCGGATTTATGTGTATAGGCACAAGTGATTCTTTCTTCGGTTGAGGAAAGCGAAAAGATTCAGATGTACATTGTGGTGTGGAATCAATGAGTTCATAGGATAGGAAAGCATCCTCATTGAAGTAAGAATCAGCGTTCTTCCCTCCATCTCTTAGCTTTTGATTTCTTCCAGTTTCCTTTGAGCCTCGATTTACCATCCCACTATCTTTTGTATACAATGAGACTGAACTGGAAGGGAGGTTTTTCAGTAAGAACTTGCAAGATTATGTAAAAAATCTTTATGGTCTCCATTAATTAAGTAATTTACGCTCAATTTTTGCCCATCTCTATCTTCTGAATTTGCGCATCTATAGGCAACTGTCTCTTCGGTCTTTTTCTTAATCTCTGAATGAGTTCATAAAAAGCATGAGAATGTTCAAACAAATTTGAGGGGATGTATTGAACGTCAAACTTGTTTGAGTTTTGTAGAATCTGGTAGATATCATCTCTCTAAAAATATCTATATTAGTAGTAGTCTAGAAATGACTGTATTAGCTCCAAAACATAAATTGAATAAAAAGGGCAGACCGGTGCACAAAGCATCCCCGCGCAGCGAGGGCCCGGGGAAGAGTCTCACCACAAGTGTGAAATGTAGGCAAATCTTACCCTGCAATTTTGCAAGAGGCTACTTCCAAAACATAAATTGAATAATCTAAAAAAATGTTATACAAATTCAAGAGTGGTCTTAGAAATGTTCTCACATCTATAAATATCTGAATCCTTCACTTGTAAAACACACAGAAGAAAATAAAAATTAAGAGTTGTGAGTTCCTCTGGTGTTGAAACAGCTTGATGAGTTTCTTTGACTATTTTTTATTTTTTCAATGCATCAACGTCTTCGCTTAAGTATTATTTATAAATATATATCTCCGATAATAATGATGGCGATTTCGGCGCCCATGAAAATCCATCCAAATAAGATTTACCCACAAGACAATCTTTCTCTGATCAAATCAGAGATCGAAATACATTTCTGTTACTCGCAAAGCATACGCTCCAAACTATGACTGAATCCATATTGAATACCTTTTGTCATTGTACAACAACTAGCAGTTGCCTAGCTACCATCCCAAGAGGCAAAACATTGTTTCTCGTGTGCCCAATACAACCTAGCAATGTATGCTCACCCTAATCACTTGGGGGTTGGTTCTCCCTAAGGATCCCTCTCAAGAGAGTTACAAGATTACTTAATATCCTCCTAAAACTCACTACTCTCCCTTATATAAGGGAGGACTAGCTAGAGACTAACTTACCAAAAATGCCCCTCAAGACGGAAAATTGCATAAGACACAATATCTAGGAAGGTTGACTATCATGTGTAGTCGTGTTAATACTATGCTCCTCAAAATTGGCCTTGTTCGCAAAGGAGGATTTTGGCGGGGTTGTCTTCGGGCTCAATAGCCTCAAAATCGGTAAGGGTGATGCCTTCATCTTCGGCTCCGAATAGCAGATGCTATTCTTTATTCGAACATTTGTGGGTGAAAGCGTAAGGCTACTTGCAATGAAAACAGAGGTCATGTATGTGGAGATCAAAATACTCTTGATGTGAAGAACGGTGTGGTGGTTGTGCAGCATGTGGTAGGGTTTCCTTCTGGTGTGTGTGAGGATAACGAGGTGATGGGAGTACCGAAGTGTTTTTATTTTATTTGGGGGGTGGGGGTAGGAAGGAGCGTAGAACTCTTCTTCAACCAATCTAGCTTGCCCCATGGCACGAGAAAGAGTGCATGAATTGAGGACGTGAATGTGTACCTTGATGTGGGATTAGAGCTCGGTGGGGATATAGCAAAAATAGTTATCTGACGAGAGATTGGCGACCTCAATATAGTCGCTGACGTAGGCAAAGACAAACTCTGATTAGCTAATCGTCGTCAGTGGTGCTTAGGTGTTGTTTGCTTGGCTGCTATTGTAGTAGCGATTAAGCTCTTCTTTGAATGTTGCTCATGTTAAGATCGATTGGTTTGACGAACCCATCAAAGCAAATGAAGAGTGAAACACGCCATGTAGATGGTGAACAAGGGATCATCTGCAGTTCGGGGGTACCCTAGAGTTTGAAAAATTGCTCATCCTGCTTCCCTTCCCTCTTTGTCGACTCTTGTCCTTCGGTCTCATCAATGGAAGTCTCTGGGTTCGTCATCGAGCTCATCGACATCCCTCCTTATCCCGGTTGTTTCTTTCGGCTTCGACTCCTCGCTGCTCCTCGTCTTTGATCTCGTCAAGCTTGTTGTTGGTCGAACCTGTCGTTCCTGTCAAAGTTTGTGGTCGACGAAAATCTTTGTTGATCCCGTCCCGCTCCCCTTTGCATCCTGTCGCAGATCCCAACATCTTCTCCGTCACTACTCATCATCTGCGATCCCTCCAGAGCCCGTTGTTGCTCCATATTTGCTCCTGATGTGCTCGGTCTCTGCGTCAATGGCGTGCTCCAGCGGACAGATCTGTGCTCAAGCATCCCTCTGTGGATTTCAGTTGTTTCCCTTCGTGCTTCGACTGAGTCCAGCCGCCTCCAGTCGAGGCCCTCGTGCTTCGACCAATTCCAACCGTTACTACCCCTTCTGGGGTGTTGATCTCTCGTCGATGATGGAGTTTCTTGATATTTTTTAGTATTTTTTGTCTTTGTTTGGCTATGTCACAGGTTCGAGTCCTGGAAGCAGTCTTTGCAAAAATGCAGGGTAAGGTTTACCTACATTTCACCCATGTGGCGGAACCCTTCTCTGGACCCTCGCGCGCGGGGATGCTTTGTGTATCGGGCTGCCCTTTTTCTTGGTAGTTAATGTTTGTTTTGTGTCTTGTCTTCAAGCCTTCATGCACATGTGTTTCACGCGAGGGGAAGTTTTTGAGACGACGGCGACTCAGATGATATTTCTCGACTCTTGTCTTAGTCTCACACGGTCTCCAGGTTTATTTCTATTGTTGTTTGTGTCTCCCCGTTTTTCTTCGTTGTTGGGTAGGTGGTATGGTTTTTGTTGGTTGACTTTTATCTAGCGGGTTGTATCGTGTGGGAGTATCCCCGGTCACCCTTCTCTTGACTTCTATCCACCAAGTCCACGTTGTGTGTGAGATCTACGTCGTGTGTGGGTATACGTCGCGTATGACTATGTCCCCGACTTGGAATTTCTCGCGGTGACTCGTCTATTCTTTTGTCCTACTTAGCCTACCATCATTACCTTTTTTATGATGTTTTCAAGTTGGAGGTTTCCAATACAACTTGAGGGAGAGTGTTGAAGTTATGAGTATTATCGCATTAGTAGAGTCCTTTATGAGTGTTTGGGTTTAGTCCCACATTATAGTTTCAAGTTTAAGAGTCTGTGTATGTCTGATGTAGGGGTAGGCTACGGGTGCACAGAACCTACGACGCTAGGTGGTAGTGCAAGGGTGACACGCTAATCTGAACTTAAATGCAATGTAATCGTTGATAACTCGACAAATAAATTTGAGTAATGAGAATTCTAACTCCACGCAAATATTAAAAATTGAAAACAGTTAATTAATTTTGGCAATTTATAATGACTTCCTCCGCTCGGAAGGCCAAAGCAAAGCGCGGTGAATGTCTCTTCCTGCAAATTATTAGCATACTAAAAACAATTTCTACTAGCAAGAGTAGCAGCAAAATAAAGTAATTCACTAAATGAAAATGTCAATTCAAATAATCCAATACCACAATAACTTACAAAGTAGAGGATTGAACCAAGACATTGAAAAATTTGGATTCGGGAGTGTAGACCGGCGATCGGAAGTGGAACCGGCGGCGAGACAACGATGGAGGTGGCTGTTCTTGGCGGTAAACGGTGAGATCGGACAAGAAAACGGTGGATCCGGACACGTATAAGTAGATCCGGGCCGGGGAAGGGTCGATTCGATGTGTAAGAGCAGATCCGGGTTAAATTGGTAATATGAGTGGAGGGAAACGACGGATCGGGGCTGAAATTCTCAGATCTAGATTGATGTTGAGAATAGTGGGTGCGGGAAGTGGATCCACGGAGGGGTGGCTAGAGGAGGGGTCGGCCTGGGCATAGGGTGGCTGGGTGGTGGTCGGCTGGAGCCTGGAGGTAGGTTGGCCGGCGGACTTGCTGGAGAGTGGAGGAGGGCTCGGCGGCAGTGTTGGGGGGTGGAGGAAGGGGCGGTAGTGGGAGGAAGGCGGCGGGAGGCTGGCGGAGGACGGATCACAGTAGGCCGACAGTTTTAGGGCTGCAGGTTTGGGGCCGTCGGTGGCTGGAAATGAGGGTTTAGGGTTTGAAAATGATGGCAAGAGGCGGGGAAGGGTTAGGGGGAAGAGAAACCAACCTAGGAGTCGTCACCTAGGACTCCGCGACGTCGGTATCGAGGGGTGATCGCTGGAATCCGGGAATACCTTCTCCAAAATTCTGCAATGCTTGAATTCAGCCCACAAAACTCCTACTTATTATAAAATAAAACACTAGGGCATCCCAATCAACAACTATGATTGGCCAGTGGGAGAGGCCGCTGAAATACATGTTTAATGAACCAAAAATAATAATCTAATATATGAATTTGACTCGCGGCGACATTCCAGACGCAAACGCGGAGTCTGGTCGTCGATCCGGGCACGACATATATAGTTAGTCGCCAAATCAGCCCCGAGCGGGCCCAAAGCTCGTGCTCGTCTCTACTCTGCATCAATCTCCTCGGCTTGAAATAATTCATCTCCCGATGAATTGGGGTCGGAATTCTCTCGATAAATGTTAAGTACAACTCGAAAAGGTCCGCCGGGAGTCGTCCAAGTGTCGTCGACGGAAGAGTGTCCTCATCAATCAACTCCCCCAGACTGAAAAGCTGTCATCTCCGATGAATGGAGACGGTCGTGCTAAAGTTGAAGTCCAGGGGCGAATCGATCAAGCTCTGCTGCAAGTATCCAAGCGTCAACTGTGTCGGGGCGGCCTCGCCAATGTACCAAGTAGTGACAGCGCGACCCATCTGAAGTAGGAACAAACTGGTGGAATCTGAACTCTGTGATGCTCTCATCGCTCATCTCTCGAGTGGTGGATCCCAGTGCGATCGACAGTGCCGTCGATGAAACCAGAGAAGACGAATCCCCAGGTGGGTGGGTGCCAACAGTGGATGGGTTGTAGTTGCTATCATACGTAGGCGGTGTATGAGAGTGGTGATGAAACATTTTACGTATCAAGTGGTAAGGCAACGAAAGTGAGGGTGGGGGTGGTTGGGCATCTTCACTGCTCGGGTCCACATACTCGTGAGCCTCAAAGTACAGCGTCAGATCCTCAACATTAAACACTGAATGAATTCACATATTTGTCGGCATATCGAGCCGGTAGGCATTTGTCCCAATACGACTAATAATAGAGTACAGACTCATTCTCCTGGCGCTTAACTTTTTGGCAGGCCCCGAGGGGAGCCTCTCTTGGCGGATTCGCACCATTACTTTCTCACCTTCATTAAATATCTGTTCTCGCCTTCGTGGGTTTTATAACTTTCATTGCTCGTTATTATTCGTCGGCGGACCGACTCATGTAATGTATGCAAATGATGAACAAGTGACCCAACTGACTCATGCAAATGAAGCGAATGATGCACATATAGCACAACATACTCGACACACTTCCTAAGGGAAGGCCTGGTAATGACTTGTCTATTACTAACATGGGGTGGCCTATCATGAGGCGTACCGGGTGGTTGATAGAAAAATCTGGGGTGACCGACGTCATCGCCAGTGGGGACGACATAGGTGGTGACAAAATAGTGCAGAAACCCTGGTGTGATGGGTACCTCTCAAATGATATAGCCCATCAAGTGGCTCACCAGCGGGTGTATACCAAAAGTCATCACGTGTGAGATGATCACTAGTGCGGATACACGATCCACCTCTAAACTGTAGGAAGGAAGGCTTGTCAAAAGAGCCTCTCAGAGACTTAATCTCGAGGAGGTCGATAATGATAGGATAGTCCACAACGAGGAGGGCACCACTAACAGTAGTGTCTGTGGGAGCATGTAGGACACCCACAACAAAGTTAACGCTAGCCTCATAAACGTCCCAAGGGAGTAGTGGTTCGTCAGGAGACTTATCTGGAGGTTCAACAATGAGGTCATTAATAATTGGAAGATCCCTCAGATGAGTATCACTGATAGAGGTAGTGTCCTCGTAAGTGGGTGAGGTACCCACTATGAAGTCAACACTATACTCTTGACTCTCAGTAGTGAAGTGACTCGAGATAGTCCTAAGGGAAGAGCAGGGGGTGACCAAACTCAAGTGTGGGTCAATCGATATAGCGTTGAGAACTGTGTCTATGTTCAAAGGGGACACTAGGTCTAGGAGTAGGTCTAGGTGAGGTGAAAAGGATGGGCATACCATCACAGCGTCACTAGGTGGCTCGTCCTCACCCACACGACCATGCTCACTAGTCATGCTAATATCACTCTCCACCTGTATCAAAAGGTCATGATCAGATTCAACCTCAAGATTGCATGAGCACTGAATCTCTTCAAATTGAGAAGGATCAAAACCAAGTGTCGGGTCTCTTATCTCGGTGGGAGTACTACTCGCCGCATTGGTGGCTTGACTCAAATCTCTAGACTGTCTTCGTAATGTAGATCTTATGTGATCAAATTGAGCTTCTAAGAGATCAAAACGGTCAAGTACTAATCGCATAAATTCAACCTCAGGTAACTCTATTGGTGGAACACTAGGAGGGTCTTGACATGTACTGTGATCCTGCCAATGGTGACCTCTATAGGGTTCCCTGAGGGTCTTTTTAGACAGGTAGTTCGCTCAACACAATTAGATTGCGCTCGCGGTTGACGTGTATGGGCCAAGTAAACG